>JBDPZO010000005.1:8655012-9067476 GCA_039877585.1 Heterodera filipjevi | reverse complement strand
AAAAATTATTCTATGCAAGAAAAAGAAAATCGATGAAAATTTTTCACTAAAAAATGGTAAAATGAGTGTAATAAACCGAATTTATACTGTTTATGCGGTTTATTGGTGCGTTTTTAGGCTGTTGGACAATTGTCCCAAGCCATTTTCCCATTTCAGTCCGGGTCTGTAACTCTTCAGGGAATGGTTTCCGCTAATTTTTTTAACGGATTCTTACTTTATAGACCGAGATGAGTCGATTGATATATAATTTGTTCGATTTTGAGTCTGGGGACTCAAAACCATATTTACCCAAAAAAAAAAAAAACTCACAAAATAACTCAAATTTCTCCACAAACTCCAAAAAGCATCAAAATCATCATTTAAAAAAATTCATCTTAGACCCCTCAAAATCATCAAGCACCGAATTTGGCGGAAGGGTAAAACTTAAGGGAAAAGGAGCAAAAGAAAATAAATTAAAAAAATATAATGAATATTACTTTTTGCATTTTTCCATTGCTTTTCAATTCTTCTCCAATTTGGCAGTGAATGGACGCGAAAAGAAAAATAATAGCGAAAAAAACAATTGGCACCACCGCCAAATTGTCAAAGAAATGCATCTGCAGAAAAAGGAGGAGGGAAAAGAAATAAACAAAATTAAAATAATAAAATAATCTGTAAAAAGCAATTCCTTTGTTTGAGAGTTTGTCAAAAAATAGTCAAATAAAGCAAAACATTTTGGGAAGAAACGGCGGAAGGGGTGCAGAGTCATTAGCGCGTGAATGCTTTTCTACACATAATTATTTATTTTGGTGAAAGATTTGCACAAATCGCCGGGGAATTCTCGACCATTGTCAATGCGTGAAGAGATAATTTGTATCATTTGTAATAGCACAAAATGCTTTATGATGGGACAAATTTACGTGAACATGCAAAACAAATCAAACGGGGGGGGGGATGAGGAGGAGAAGAAAACGAAAGAGGAGGAGGAGAAGAATGGAATTGTGATGGGAGGGAGGGGATGGAGGGGGGGGGGGGGGATTTGGATACATTCATTAGTGGCGAAGAATGGGAAAATTGGGGGGGGGGGCAATTGAAATGGAAAGGCACCCACTTTCCTCTTCTCTGGATGCATCTCACTTTCTTTCTTTTCTCTCTCCCTCTTTCTCCTTCTCGCTCTCTCCCCCGTCTCTCTCTCCCTCTCTCCTCCCCCTCTCTCACCCTTCTCTCTCTCCCCCTCTCTCTCTTCCTCTCTCTCCCTCTTTCTCTATCTCTCTTTCTCTATCTCTCTCTCGGTCTCTATCCCTCTCTCTCTCCGTCTCTCTTTTGTCTCCAATAAAACATTTAATTGCTCTTCATTTAACGACTAATTGCGCTTGGAAATGATTCACATTTTTTTTTGGAATATGCTTCAACAATTGCCATTGTTTTGAGAACAGCTCACATCATTGGTTCTTTTAGCTCCATTTTTCATTATCAGACAATTTTTAAAAAATTTAAGGACAATTAATTACCGTACTCATTGACGTCTAATCATTTCTTAATTGTGCATACAATACTATGTTCCGGTAAGTCGTTGAGTATGCAAAAACAGTTTCATTATTTGCTCATTCATTCATTCGTCCATTTTTCTCTTTTATTTCATCAATCGGCGGCCATTGCATTTGAATAATCGGCCAATTCCGTTTAATCTCATCATCCGACAGTTTATTTTGTCCAACAATAACATTTTGGTTTAGAAAACCTTTCCCCCCCCCCCCTCCGCCATTCGTCCGATTTATTTCAATTTTTACGTAAAAAAACAAAAAAAAAAAAAACTAAAAATGTTTTATCGAGAAATTTGATTCAAATTGATAAAATTGAAAACTTCTGTTTCATTGCCATTATTAATTCGATTTTTTCCATTTTCAAATGGAACGCCTTCGCGAAAAGTTGGCATCACTGCTGAGGACGGAGAATCTGCTGTTCAGAGAGACACTTGCCGAGTTTGTGGGCACCTTCTTCCTCCTGGTCATTCATTCATTTCGCTCTTTTAATTTTCGTTGGCCAACACTCTCCCCCCCCCCTCATCGTTTAGCTCATTGGCATTTCTGCCAATATCCAATCCTTCCTGTCCGATTCAGTCCAATTTGGTCCTCAACTTGCCTGGGGATTTGGCCTCGCTTTTGGCGTTTACATTTCGGCACAAATTTCGGGTTTGACTTTGTTAGTAATTTTTGTGATAAAATTCATTCAAATTCTCCCTCAGGTGGTCATTTAAACCCGGCTATTTCTTTGGTTCAGTTGGTCAACGGTGCCATCTCTCCGATCCGTTTTGCCCTTTACATCATCGCCCAATTGTTAGGCGCCTTTATGGGCAGTGCCACGGCATTTGTTGGCCATTTTGGTAGCGAATTTACACTAATTGTGTTACATTTTTTCTTCAGAGAATTGTATGCAAATTCGACGTAGAAATGGCAACCAACATTTCGGTTTTGTTTCTTCGATTGTGCTTTTGTTCCCCCAATTTGGTCCCTTTCCTTTTCAGTACAACTTTTCGCCACTTTTCCCTCCCCCCACTTAAGCATTTGGGGCAGTGTTGCCGACCAAGTCAATTCATTCTAATTCATTTCCATCTTTTTGTTCTTTTTTTGCTGTTCCCATTCAGCTAATTGGTACCGCAATATTGGCCTTTTGTGTTGTTCTGATAATGGACAAACGCAATCGTGTCCCCGTCGGACTCGCGCCTCTGCTGGTGGGCCTTTGTCTGACAATGGTACGGTCGTGGTCAGTTTGTGCATCGTCTTTTATTTTTATTCAACCGGAAGATCGCCTTGACTTTTGGCACCAATGGTGACTTTGCCATTAATCCCGCCAGAGATTTGGGCCCTCGGCTTTTTGTGCTTTGCCTGGGCATCGGCTGGGGCGTGATCAGGTGAACCGTCGTCACTGCTGGTCGTCCTCTATTTCGTCATGTCATTGTTCAGCAATAACAATTTCTACTTTTGGGTTCCCCTCGCCGTGCCTTTTGTCGGCGCTTTGGTCGGTTATTGGCTCTACCAATTGTTCATCGGAGTCCATGGGCTCCAGGAAATGATCGAAATCAGTGGGGCCAAATACCCACGGGACGACCGGGGATATAAAGTAAGAAAAAGAAACAAAAGTGGGGCAGAGATGGAACAGCAAAAGGATCATTTGTTATGTCCAAAGGAATACACTTCGAATCCGGCATCAATTGGCATATCCGAACAGTTGGTGGGCTTCAGCAACAGAAAAGAGACGTTGCGATGAGAAAAGATAGACGAAAAACGAATTGCCAATTGCAAGAAAAATGTTTTGAATCGAAAACGATGACGAGTCGCAATTATCACTTAAATATTGAATATGAATCAACCAATTGGGAAAGCTTTTGGTGAAAATTGTTGGGGAGGGGCGGCGGCTTTGACCGGCATCTTTGTGTTGTGTCGGTATTTTTTTTTTGATCTTTTGTTTTTTGGCCAAAAAATTCGGGTCTTTTTATTTTCCAGCTTTATTACTTTTTTTAACATAAGCTAATTTTAATAGTAACATAAAAAGACCGACATGCCCAAATGATTGTGTAAAATACAAAATCATTGAAGTGCCTTTTTGCTTTTTGTTGCCCGGGGAAACGGCAAAAGTAAGGGCCAATAAAATGGCCAAATTGTCGGATTGACTCCGCTTGGTCGGTCATTTTGCCCTTTTCTTGTCAAAATAGGTTAGTCCAAAGAGCAAAAAAAATGCCGAGGAGTGTGGAGGTTGCGGCCGACTGAAAAACGGCATTTTTGAGTAACGAAAGGCATTTCGTAAAAATGTTCTAATGAGTCTCTTCTCGCCCATCTTTTAACTCACTTTAATTATCACCAATTTCGTTTTGAACAGGCAACACGGGAATGATATATTATTATAATTTTAATATTGCTGTCTTCACTATTTTGGCTGATGCCATCGATGGATCAGTTTAGCATCGACACTTCCAGGGCTAAAAGGTGAGTCCGACGGGGTCATCTTTGCCTCTGCTTCACAAAAGCCCCGAAAATGGACAGTAATTCCCAAGTGGTGTCATTTTGTGCTCAACAACTTGGCATTCGAGAATTTAATGAGCCAAAAAAGGATGGAAAGAACTGTGACATTTATTGGCACAGCGTGGTTTACCAAGATATGAAAGACGTGGTCAAGGGGGGCGGGCGTGTCAACAAATTCCCAGGTTAATCCAACGACGGAGTCAATTAAACACGCTAATTTTGTTGCCTAAGGAATGAGCGAATTGGCCAAAAAGATTTCATTGACTGAGGCTGTCCAATCAATGCGCGAATTGTTCCCCCACGAATATGCCTTTTACCCCCAAAGTTGGGTGCTCCCTGCCCACTTGGACAAATTCAGAAGGCACTGCACGGAGCAGAGGGAGGCAGACAAACAGCAGTATTGTTACATTGTGAAGCCAGACGAAGGTCATTCTGCCGATCATAGAGAAAAGGGGCAGAGAAACCGAACATTTTAGGGGCCCAAGGGACCGGCATTTATCTGATCAATTCATACGATCAGCTGAAGAGCAGCACGGCACGGCAATTGGTCCAGGAGTACGTCACTGACCCTTTTCTGCTGCCGGACGAACTCAAATTCGACCTTCGAGTTTATGCCGTGATCAGAAGCATCAACCCTCTTTCCATTTACGTGGCCAGAGAAGGTGCCTTTTTTGTTGTTGTTTTGTTTTTTTAATAAGCTTTTTACTGAAAGTCAGGAATGGCACGGTTTTGTACTGAAAAATATGTGAGGCCGTGCCCAGAAAATTTCGACCAATTTTATGCTCATTTGACAAATTACTCTCTGAACAAAGCCAACAATGCGTACATGCACAGCAATTCCCTCAGGGAACAGTTGAGGGGTGAATTTGAGGGCATTTGCCGTTGGTAATTAATAAAATGTACCGTAGGAAGTAAACGACTTCTGTCGACGGTATTCCATCAGATGGAACAAAAAGGGACGAAGACACGGCGATTGTGGAAGGACATTAAGCTGATCATTGCCAAGACAGTGCTGGCCATGGTGCCGGAGATAATGCTCAACTACGAACACCACTTTTCAGAACTGCAGAGGAACATGGCACCGAAGTGTTTTCAGGTGCCATGCCATTGTTTCGGACAAATGCCAATTCAATTGATCGGCGGGTCTTAAGCGGATGGGCCCGTGAGAATCACAATTCAAAAATGAATTCGGTTTTCTGTAGATTATGGGTTTTGACATTCTGATCCGGCAAGACGGTTCTCCTATTTTGTTGGAGGTGAACTCGGCCCCTTCTCTTACGGTAGAGCACAGTCTAAGCAAAATCCCTGCCGAATTTGAAGAAGTTGAAGTTGCTGCTGATCAGCCCAACACCCAAGTGCGCTCCATCGTCGACGAAGTTTTCTTTTTTGATAAATAAATTGTGATCGGATTCGGCACTGATCAGATGATCAAAGTGCCATTGGTGAGGGACTGTCTTTTGCTTGTGCTTGACAAATTGGACCATTTTTACGCATCAAATGAAAGCGAAAAGGAAAAAGAAACGCACGAAAAGTGAGGGACGGACGACGGAAGAAGAAAAGAAAACAACAAATTATGGTTAAGAAGAATGGAAAGGAACAGCGAAATGTTAGCGGCAGAAGCCCCACAAAATTGGGAGGGTTTGTCGACCGATTCGAATGGCACCGACGGAACGGCGGCGACAGAGCGCAAAGAGACCACAAAAAGGGAGGACGGAATGGGCAAACGGAACAGGGCACGGCGGCCGCACCTTTCTGAGGCATTTCCCCTGCCCCGGCCCAATAAATGGCACCGAATTATTTGCCAAAACTTCTTCTAATGGCAAAATTGCCCACTTTGCCGCTTTTCAGGTGTTTCCGCTCCGTTATGGTCAAGTGAGCATGCATTTGCTGGTGCTGGACAGGGCCGTCTATTTGTACCTCCAATTCGTGTCCATTCGCCACACACTTTCAATTTCACTTCCGGCACTTAAAATATTTCTCAGGCATTTTGTGCCAAATATTCATTCACACTTTCATCTTTTATTCTGCTCAAGAAGATGTCAGCTAATCGATGCGATGCCTTTGGCCGAATTGGAGACGAAATTCGATGAGATAAACGCTTATTTCAACAGCACAGGCAAAATCGTCCCCTCGGGGGCACCCGCGTTGCCTTTCCATGGCTTTTTGCAGGTGAATAATTTATTTATTTGTTAGAGAAAATTTTTTACAAATTCTATTTCCCCCATTTCAGCTTTTCTTTCATATCGCCAAACAAAAATTTCCCGCAAAAGAAAACGGCGAAAAAAACACTTTGGCATCCGTTGTGCGTCTTTTTGCCCATTGTGACGCGACCCTTCGCTGCTATGGCGTGCGGTCGACACGGCTGAGACGCGCGGAATTGAAAGAGCGGCACGAGGAACGAAACAAAGGGTGCGAGTGTTTGGGAAGGGAGGGGGACACAGGCCTATCGGACACTTGGACAGTGGACATTTGGACCAAAGTGGTGATAAAACCATATTTATATATGGCATTTGTCAATCCCCAGACAAAGGTCAAATATTAGGTATTCAATTTCACAAAAAATCGCCCACTTATGAGATGGGTTTGCTTTAGTGAGGAGAATTTTTGCCACACTTTAGTGGCACTTTCTTCGTTTGGTAGTCTCATTCGTTATTTCCTACTGAAAATACATCTTCTTCCTCCTCAGAAGAGGGGGAACTGTCCCAATGTTTTCTTTTGTCGAAATGTCCAGTCACGGGGGGGGGGGGGAGAGGAAAGCCAGAAAACGGAATTGGGAGCCAGAAAGTTCTTCAGCGAGTTAAACCCCAGCAGCAATGGCAGTGCGGTAAGCATTTATTTGCTGCCAAGTCGAATTCCGAGACAATTCGTCGAAAACGTCGCCGGAGGGGGGCACCAGCCGAGGAAAAAAGCCAAACAGCAGCAGCAAATGGTGGGTCATTAGAGTACTAATTAACACACAGAGAGACCTTTTCAAAACACACAGAAGCCCAATCGGACACGTTCTCTCCCACGAAAATTCGAAATGGTAATGAACCAACGATGGATTTGTTGAGGGAGAGCAGCAGAAGAACACAAAAATAAACGGGAGGCAAAAGAAAAATAAGGACTAAGAAAATGGAGAGAAAACAAGGACAGGAGAAGAAAGGGAGAAAAGAGAAAATAAGGACAAGAGAAGAAAAGGGAGAAAAGGACAAGAGTGAAAATGAGAGAAGAAAAATTAGAGAAAATAAGACAGGAGAGAAAAGGGAGAGGAAAATCTCTCTGTTCGAATTTTACCATTTATACAAACTGCAAAAAAAAGTCAAGGACATAATTATGATTTTTTTAATGAAATTTTTTTTTGAAATGCGCATTGATTTTGAGGAGAAAAAGAAAAAAACAAAACAAAAAACACCTTACAAAATGGCAATTTGGAAGCAAAAAGTAAGAAAGCGAATTACTAATTGGTTTGAAAAAGACAAAAAAGAAAATGATTTGGAATGTAAAGAACAGAGTAATTATTTAATTTAATTGGATTTGGCAGAAAATTTGTGCGATTGCTAAGGATTCAAAAAGAAAGGCATTCAAAAATGTGGAGGAAAACCAAAAAACAAAAGCAAATGACGGGCATTGTCTGACAAATGCTCAGACTTCCGACACCAAACTGTTCGTTGTGTGCGTACTGCCCCTAAAGGGAAAAGCAATTAAAAATTAATTTTTTGTTCACTTTTTGCTGAGTGATCAGTGGTCACTTACAATTGGCAAAAGGACATTTGCCTTTTCATCGGTTCGGCTGTTGTCAAATTGTCTGCCCCGCATTTGTTAATGGAAATTTCCGAACTGCGTGAACTTCGTCCGCCACACAAATTGGCCCCAATGGCATTTGTGCCCGTCCCGTAATTTGCGTTTGCGCCTGAGACGGCGAAAAAGGCGGCATTGTTGTAGCTGAATAGGGGCAAATGGGAACTGCATTTTAATAGACTATATACTCTCTTATTTTCATTTACTTGATTCTATGGTCCATGTAACCCAATGGTGGAGTCTTTGGTGGAATTTGTGCGCCGACAGATGGCAGTGGGGACGAAATCGGCACGTTCTCCTTCACGCCAAAGGTCGTTTTGGTCGGCGAATTGTGCGAATAATACGACGGCAAATGCTTTGAGGAAATGCCTTTCTTGCTAAATTAGTTTAATTGGCAATTTTCTTTGTCTCCATTAATGCCGCCACTATCAATGGTTCGTTATTGCCATTTTATGTGATCACTTCTTTTTGTATCTGATGGTCGGCTTCACCCGCACAATGCATTTGGCCAGCGAAGTGCTCAATGCATTTTGGGGAGCAGCGACCAAAAAGAGGAAGAAGAGAATGAGCAAAAGACGGAGAAAGACGGACACGAGGAGAAGGGACCGTGGCACGAAGGAGGACTGAAGGAACGGGTCGCAAGTGTTCTGAAAATTCAAATATTTGAAAAGGAACCCCGGGGGCGGGGGGGGGGACGAAGAGACGAACCCGCGGGTTCATTTGGCGTTTGAATGTTTCGTAAAGGTTTTGGTCGAAGATGCAGCCAAATTTGTGTTCCATTTGTGCCAAACCCCCGGGGTTAAAAGGGATGGCATGGTCGAGGAGGGCAACGGTCGAATTTGGCAGTTTGGAAAGGTATGGCGAGAGCAGGAAAGTGAACAACGACACCTCCACCAGAGCAAACAGAAGGCCGAGGAGAAGGAAAATCTGAGAGATTTGCGGGGGGCGGATGAATGGGAGCAGGACGACTGAGTCCCGGGCAATTGAGTGCGGGACAGTTAACATTTTATCTATTAGCTTGAAAATTACTCAAAAACACGTTTTAAGTTATCAAGTAAAAGCAGGGTTCGTATCGGGTGAACTCAATTTCAAAGAAACGATAAGGTGATTTCAAAGGACATAAGGGGAACATTTTGTAAATTCAAAGGACACACTAAAATTAAGCATTTTCTGCATCTCGACAGTGAATCCAAAATCGATTTCAAAGTGAAAAATCATCATATTTTTAAATTTTCAAATTCTTAGTGGAGGTGTCCAGCGGCGCCGATATGAACATTTTTTACATTTTCTTGGGCAAAATGCCGTTTTCAAAGGACTTCTTTGAAATAAAGGACGGATACGAACCCTGAATAAAAGTAAGCAAATACGATTTTAGTTGGTTGCTTTTAAGTTAAATTACAAAGCCTTAAGTGTTCCGTAATCAATTGTCGCGCACCCAAATGATTTAGGGGAAAGGAGTCGAAAATTGGGCATTCCTTGCAATTTGAATGGAATTCTGGCAAAGTAATACAATATACCCAAAAGAGGACACGGATAAGGCCCTTTGAAGTTTCGGCACTAAAGTAAAAGAAAGCGGAAATGGCGAAGATGAGCAGAGATGAGAGGTCGGCCAGCAAAAATGACCACATTAGCGATTTGTACTGAAATGGGAAGTACCATTTGGGACGACAATTCATCCCCGCCGACTTGGCCTGACTGACTTTTCTGTGCTCGTCCAACACGTCCAATTCGCTCGGTTTTAATTCGTAAACGCCAAACATTACGTTGTAATTGATCTTGCTGATGCTCACCGTTTTATCTGTTTAATAAATGGCAATAGGCAATTCCGTCCGTAGGCAACCATTTTTGGCATCTAAAAATTGCTACCCAAATAGTCGACCATTTCTTCGTAAACGGTCCTATCCCTGAGGGCATATTTGAAGATGAAAACGGAGGAGAAAAGGATAGCCACGCTGAAGGCGATCACGAACAAAATGCCGATGGATTCGCGTACATTTCCCATTTGTTCCTTCTGCAACTTAATTGGGAAAAATTAAAAATCAGAAATTATGCGTGAACCGTGATTTTCAACCCGGATCGGGGGACCAACCGGGACTGACAAAAGGCGAAAATCTTTGGGAAGTTTTATGGAATTTAAAGATTTTGCACTAAAATATTTTAATCTCAGTTATGTCCAGGGCTCTCATATGTCTTTATTTCAGAAAAATTTCTTGCCCTGATTAAATCCTATTATTTTTCCTTTGGACATAAAGGGAAACCAAAAAAAAAAAAAAAAACGAAAAAGTCTAAATTCGTAGAATTGGTTAACTAAGAAAATATGGCGTCCGAAAGGGTTTGGACGAAATTAGCGGGATGCTGTTGACCCGTTTCGAGGAATATGCTGGGACTGAACCTTCCTTAAGGTAAAATGGCACTCAATCGCGCTGCCAGTCGATTGGCCTACTAAAATTTTTTTATTACTGATCGAGTATATCCGATATACAGGTGTCCTTGCTAAATTATTTGCCTCTTTTTTGGGTCCAATGCCGCCGTTTACATTTGATGATGGGACAGTTACGCCCCGCGGCGGAATTGGTGGCGAAGGGCCGTTGGATGGACCACCAAAGGCACTAAGCATTAGGACATAAAAGGAATGGTATTTGATGACTGTCTGAACAAAAGGAAAAGTGAGCCGAACTCAAAAATAAAAAACGAAAATGTCAATAAATGAGAAACGAATAGCAAAGTTGGGGGGGGGGGGGGGGGAGGGGTCAGAAGAATGGAGCGCTTAGCAAAGAGCCGGACAGGTAACAGAGCAAAATAGTCATTATTATCATTATGGCAGCTGAAAAGCCCCTCACCGATCACAGAACAATTGCGAATCAGTGGTTGGCCTGCTGGGTATTGACTTTGTATGTAAGTGTAATCCTATTCCTTTTCTAAAGTCGAAGAAATGAAGAAGCGCCATCGGTGTGAACGATCAATGGGCGAAGGCGGGGAGAGGGGGGAAAGGACGCCAATAAACCGCCGTGGGCAAAGGGGGGGGGGGGAAGGGAGGAAGAGAAAAGGGAGGGGAAGGAGGATGGGGAGAGGGAGAAGAAGGAGGAGAGGGAAGAGGAAAGGAGGGGGAAGAGGAAAGGAGGGGGAAGAGGAAAGGAGGGGAAAGAGGAAAGGAGGGGGAAGAGGAGAGGGAAGAGGAAAGGAGGGGGGGGGGGGGGAGGAAGGGGAAGTGGAGGAGGGAGGAAATAGGGGAAGGAGGGGAGAGGGTTCTGCCTAATCCCTTTCAGCGCATTTACAATTTCATGCGTAATAAAACAAGGAAAAGAATATGCGGAGAGGAAGTAGTAGTTGAGGAAGCAACTGATGATAATGTGGGGGGGGGGGGGGGGGAGACGAAGTCGGCATGGTATGGTCCGACTTAGGGGAACAGGGGACAAAAAAGGACTAACGAATGGAAGTCAATTTTGGTCAAAAAGAAGTGGAAGATAAACGGAAAAATTGAAATTTTGTCTTTCCACTGTTTTTGGAGATGGACAATTGGGAGAGGGACGAAACGTCCACTTTACATTAAAAGATGATGACTTTGGACGGATATTTTGCGTATGTTAAGCGAGGAATTGGAATTAAAAGCGAAGGGAAAGGAGTGGCGAGGCGGGGCGGGGGGGGGGGTCAATTGACTTCAATCGACAAATTTGGATGCCCGGGGGGGGGGGGGGAGCAAAGGCGGGGGGCGGTAGGATGGGATTCGCTGTCCTCCTCCCTTTAACACCCCAACTCACATTTTGGGGAGGAAAAATGGGAAGGAAGAAGCAGGTTTAAATAAAATTTAATGGTAGGGAGAAGAAGTGGTAGGGGGGGGGGGGAGGAGAAAAAATGCTGGAGGGCGGGGAGGGAGGGCCTTTTTCAAAATTTGGGGTGCGTTTTTGTGATGGAATTCCTGTGAATATTCTGTCCCATTGAAGGGAGTAGACGAAAAAGTACATCAGGTCGATGAACGAGACAGAACAGACAAACGAACGTACCTATCTCAAAGGGAGAGTGACTGAGATGACCTTGGTTGGATGGGTGGGTCAACAACAACGCTCTAAGGGACTGATGAAGTGGGCGGTGGGTTGCGGGAGGGAATAATATGCCACAGTGGGGAGCCAAAGGGGGGGGGGCGAGGGTCAAAGGGTCACTCTCGCGCAGATTGGTCAATGGCAGCGCCACGGGGGGGGGGGGGTCAATTGACTTCAATCGACAAATTTGGATGCCCGGGGGGGGGGGGGGAGCAAAGGCGGGGGGCGGTAGGATGGGATTCGCTGTCCTCCTCCCTTTAACACCCCAACTCACATTTTGGGGAGGAAAAATGGGAAGGAAGAAGCAGGTTTAAATAAAATTTAATGGTAGGGAGAAGAAGTGGTAGGGGGGGGGGGGGAGGAGAAAAAATGCTGGAGGGCGGGGAGGGAGGGCCTTTTTCAAAATTTGGGGTGCGTTTTTGTGATGGAATTCCTGTGAATATTCTGTCCCATTGAAGGGAGTAGACGAAAAAGTACATCAGGTCGATGAACGAGACAGAACAGACAAACGAACGTACCTATCTCAAAGGGAGAGTGACTGAGATGACCTTGGTTGGATGGGTGGGTCAACAACAACGCTCTAAGGGACTGATGAAGTGGGCGGTGGGTTGCGGGAGGGAATAATATGCCACAGTGGGGAGCCAAAGGGGGGGGGGCGAGGGTCAAAGGGTCACTCTCGCGCAGATTGGTCAATGGCAGCGCCACGGGGGGGGGGGGGTCGACGGCCGGCGATAGTAATGGGGGGGGGGCGGGGGGGGAGGGAGTGGGATTTTGTTGTTGTTGACTCATTTAATGATGGGGTGAACACATGCACAATAAGCATGAGGTGGTGAATGTGTGGTGGTCATTGATGGACAATAATAACATTGTGCGAATGCGGCGGAAGAATAGCCAAAAGGAAGAAAAAAAATAATCGAAAATTATAAAAGAAAAATTTCAAATTACAATTGCCAATTAAATTTCCTATATCTTTCTTTATTCGACCAGAAGCAAAAATATGTGCGAATTTTCTGCCGTAGTTTTAGCCAAAAACGGAAAAGAAATGGAGCAAAATGCGCAGTCAAGGCCATCCATCATTCGTTTGTCCCCCCCCCCCCCCAAAGCGAAAGAAATGAAAGTGTCGTCAATCAATCGAACCTCGTTTATAGCGCTTCGTCAAATCATTGCATACTCAAAAATCAAAAACAAATGCTTTCAAGATTGGTTTAAGCGTTTCTTTTTAAAAGTGTCGGCGGCCAACTGCGGACGCGCGAGTAAATTTGTCATAAGCGGCGCCTTTGTTGGCGTAATTTGCCGAAGCAATGCCGGCTGATTGTCTCCCAGCATTCGCATTGCTCACTCCCCCCGGGGGTTTTCTCTTTTCATCGCTCGGGTAGGCGGCATGGCCTGGTCCCTGTCCATTTGAGCGTTCGGGGCAAGGACAGTATTCGGCATCGGCCCCTGTTAAAGAAGAATGTGTTTGGAGTTTCGGGGGGGGGGGGGAATCTATTCCCTAACTCTCGCCCCTCTCCTCTGGGCTTTTTCCCGTCCTCTCCGACCCCGTAAGTCCCACCTTGACTTCCGTCTGGCCCCGGTTGTCCCTGCGGTCCTTCGCTGCCTCTTTCACCAGGCTGACCTGATGGACCCACCTCACCGTGAGGCCCTGCAAAAATACTATTGTAAATAACCGAGTTTTCCGAAGGTCACCTGGCGGCGCGTCCTCTCCCCTTTCTCCGGACGGTCCCTCCTCGCCGGCCTCTCCCGGCGGCCCAATTTCGCCTTTTGGTCCCGGCTGTCCTTTTGCGTAACCGATGCCGACTTCGCCGGGTTGCCCTTTGTGGCCCTCTTCTCCCGTTTCCCCATGCAGACCAATCTCCCCCTCGGGTCCCTCGTCACCTGAATACCTTTTGGCGTTTCTCTTCGGTCTTTAATTCCAACCAGGGTGTCCGTCCCGTCCGGATGGGCCATTCTGGCCTAAAATTCCTTAATCATCGCAAATTTCAGCTAATGCAACCATTTGGCCCCTTCTCTCCGCGCGGTCCACGTTTGCCTTTGTAGCCGGGAGGCCCGGGCGGCCCAGCGGGGCTAAAGGAAACAGAGAATTGGACGTGCTTAGTTTGATATTGGTGAAATGGCTCCTTATTATTCAGAATTTGTTTAGACAATGACCATTGTGCGCATATCGCCAGTGGTTCTGCGTTCAGTGATTCTCCCCCACCGTATCCGCCTCCATTGCCTGAACCGCCCGCGGGTCGCACCGACCCACTCGCCTCTTGGACAGACCCCCCTGCCCCGGATTGGCCTGGATTCCCTGGTGGTCCGTCTTGGCCTGAAGGGCTTTCGATTGGTGGGTAATGTCGATGCCATTCTTTGCCTGTCTCTCCCGGGATTCCCGGCGTTCCTTTCGGCCCCTGGGGACAGCTTATGGTCACCGCTTGCGCTGGACGAGCAGATGAAGCGGCCGGCTGATCTTTTGATTGGAAAGAATGATCAGCCGATATGACTGACTTTTCTCGACAATCCGTCAATAATGCGTCGCTTATTCATTTTTTAAATTCACTTTACTGACGGATTGTCCGAATTCGTGTCAAATCTCTGTCCACACATTGGCGCCGTCGTCTCGCGTTGGTTTGTCCCCCGCGTCCGATTGTCCCCTGCTCCATAATGTCGCGCCACATGCCATTGCTCTTAATTCGAATGCTCATTCATTTTCCCCACTGACCCTTTCCTTTCACCATGTCTTTGTATATTTGATGCTGATGGGCCAATTCGTTTTGCAAATTGGCCACGTCATTTAGCATCAAAGGAAAGCCGATAAGCAGGGCACAGAACGAACTCACGGCCAAAATGGCCGAAGTCATCAAAGTCCCAGTGGGCAAATCGCCCATTTGCAATAAAAAAATTTTATTTTTGTTTAGCTTAACCATTTTATACTGATGAAAAATCGGGGGAGGGGGGGGGGGAATATGCGGACGAAAACGGCAAAAGTCGGCGGATGACAGATGGGCGAGGAAGAAACTGCTGTTATTGGTGGGCAAACTGCAACATTTTCGGCTATTCGTTCTCCGCTTTATCAGATCATTTTATGGGGTGCGAATTCGCATTCATTCGTCACCAATCCCTTTCAATTTGTTATCATTATGTAAACATTAAAAACAAGTTATTGTTTTCTGTTTTCATTGTCATTTTGTCTGATAAACCGAATGTTTTTCAAATATATTGTACATTTATTTAAAATGTCAAAAAGTTTATTTACAAATTAGAGTTTTTTGAGATTGAATCGTATTAATCACCCGGGCACATCCCACAAAATTTGGCACATTGTGCCATTTTCATTCCCTTTGAATAGGCGGGGCTTGAACAGAAAGAGTGCCCCCACAAAAGACAGCTTAAAATGGGAGGACATACAAATATTAGGTGTTAAATTTTGTGCCTTACTCCGTTGGATTTCTGTCCTCACAATGGGCCGCTTCTTTCGTTTGCATGCAAACGGCGCATGTTTTCTTGCACAAGTCGTGCATCAGAGTCACGTAAAACTTGGAAAGTATATGGAGAGTTGGTTAGGACTAAGGATGACAGGAACCGGGAAGGGACCCCGTTTTTTCAGGTTCCGGTTCCGATCACGCTGCCGATTTTTCAAAAAATCAAGTCTCTGTCGCGACTTTTAATCCCGGCGAGACCAGGACCAACGGAGAAAATAGCACTGATAAGAATAAAGGGATATGAGAGAAAAGAATTGCGTAAAAATTTTTGAAAATAAAAAAAATAGTTCGAATTTCCCGGGTATAAATGCTTGTCCAGATCCCGAACTCAAACTTTCATCTTATGAACAGGAACAATTTTAAAAGTCGCAATTTTGAAAAATTTCAGAAAAAAAAAATTCACCTGGTTTTTGCAGAGAAAAATATTTTCTCGGCAGTTCGGTGCTTCGTCTTTGCATTCGTCGGCTGCATTATAAATGAAAATAATAATCCGAAATGACAATCCCATGATCCAACATCGAACAAAACTGATCAACAGTATTTTCCAACTTATCCAACTGATTAACAGTATTATTTCCAATTTATCCAATGTCCGAATGGTGATCGTACAAAAGAGGCCAAGTGGTGACAGGGGTCAGAAAGAGGGAGTTGCTGGCGGAAATGCCAAACACAAAAATCACAAAATTTGTGCTAACAAAATTCACCTCAAACTGGAAACTGGGTAATTAAAAACCGGACAAAACAAAAAATTGTGAATGAAAATAGGGGAGGAAAGGTCGGTGTAGCGGAGTACTTTGGAGGGAATTTAGGAGTTGATCCAAAATTTTAATGTTATCGGGGGGGGGGGGGTGCGCAGGGGGTCCGATAACAACAGTTAATGAGGTGGAGGAGAGGGAAGGGGAAAGGGAGGGAAGGAGAAAGGGAGGGGAAAGGGAGGGGAGGGGAAGGGGAGCGACTGGCGAAGTGCAAAACCCATGCCTTTTTCCTTTTCATTCATCACACCATCAAATGACCATTTAGGAACCTTCGGTTCCGACCATTATATTATTTCCATTTTTATCCAATTGATCAGTTGTATTATTTCCAATTTATCCCCCCGCTTAAAACTCACAAATTTCTTTTGGCGGACTGTTGTCGTATTCTTTTTGCAACTCCTCGTCCCGCCTCCGTCCCGTGTCCTCTTCGCCCGTCCTTTCCGGGATCGGTGCCGGCGGCGGTCTGACTCGGTCAATTAGCACTTGCCGTGCCATTTTCAGTGCTGAACCCCCTTAATCATTCTCCCCCTTCATAAATGCTCAAATGTTCACTTTCAGTGACTTCTGTTAAAGCTTCGCTTAGCCCCAACATTTTTTTCACTTCGCGCCCCTCCAAATTCAATTCCTCCACCCGTTTTTTGAACGCCTCCTCTATTCCCTGTTCATTCATCGTTGGGCTGCCCAGCATTTGCGCCCAATCGCTGCTCAACAGAATTTCTGTGGACTTTCTCATCGCATTTTGCACCTCCTCCGCTTCAGTACTGCTGATCAGTCCCTTTGTGTCCGCTACCAGAAAATATTGCCTAAATTTTATTGGTGTTTTCGAGTTCATTCACTGTTAAGGTCCTCATTTGCTGATCAATTCCATACCGTGATATGCCTAAAAATGGCATTTTTATCTTGTAATTTTGCCCGTTTTACGTCGTTTGGTCATTTGCGATCGTATTTTGAGTCCTCTGTAATCTCCAAATGGCTCTGCGTCCATTTTGATCTCCTCAATTTTCCGAACATATTCCGAATCGAGCCCTTCCATATCTGATGGGTTCCCGAATAAGTTCAGGTCGGCTTTTCCATCCAATTCCGCCAGTTTTTCCCACATTTTTTTCGGTTCGTCCGTTATTAGTGTCGCTTTCCGTCTCATAATCGCGTCAAAGTCATTGTTCAACTCTAAAAGTTGTCCATTTGGCAGTTTTGGCATTTCCACTGACTTTTGATGGCCTCTTCCATTCGCTTGCTCAGCCCAAAATGTCGTTTTAAATGTTCGTTCTTTGTAATTCCTTCGAGTCTTTCAACGTATTTTCGATCCAAATCTATGGCATTTTCGGGGTCCGCACTCAACCCGAACGTGTCCAAGTCGTACACTGTTTGTTCCACCAATGCCATTGCTCTGATGCCATCCTCCACCCATTTGTATTCGCCCATGTCTTTGCTCAGCTCGTCATAAGCCATATTAATTCCTGAACAAATCAGGCACAATATATGGTAAATGTCGCACATTCACTCACTTTTCAGTGTGATTAGTCTCAAATGGATCACCAATCCCCGCAGGGCCATAACATTTTCGTCATTAAGCCCAAGACTCTCGAAGCGTTCTCTGAACGCGCCATCGATTGACTTAAAGTCAGCAGAAGATCCCTTCATTGTGCCGATCACTTTTGTATCATCCGCCGTTGCCTCCCTAATCTCTCTGATCATTCCGATCGTCTTTCTTACCGTATCGGGCAAATCTTTTGCTTCGCCGACTCCAATTGCCAAATTGCCGTACGCGACAATGGCATCTTTAAAGAAATACCATAAATGACCACCACTAGGTTTTTCGAATCTGCTGCTATTATATGAACATTCATTCACACTCAGCGGCGTCTTTCAAAGCCAAGCTCAGCCCCCCGGGCAATTGGACAATGCTTTTCCTGCTTAAATCCGTCAAAAGGTCTTTAAAGCGTTTGGTCGTGAAGATGTCGTCGAGCTCCTTCAGCTGCTTGTAGTCCGTCGGTGTGACCTTCTCGAACAGGTCGCTCTCCTTGCCCTCCTCCAATTTGGTCAGCACCATCTTCACTCTTCGCTTCGCATTGTCCTGGTCCTCTTCCGCCTCTTCCGTCTCCTTATCGTAACCATCCGACCACAATTCTGATCAATCATCGCCGATCACTGATCAGAATGCCCCCCCCCCCATTGATTCACTTTTTTTGGCTCGAAGAGTGATTTTCGGGAACTCCACCAAAGTTCGCACCCTCGGGCTGTTTACTCCACCATTGATCGTAATTAGCCTTCTCCGCACCGCTTCGTCCGCCCCGTTCATTCCGCGTTCATTCGCTGTCATACCCAAAATCTGCTTGGGCTCTGACTTGCTGCTGCTCAACACTTCCTTCAGTGCATTTATTGCTCCCATTTCAACTTGGCCAAATGCCAATTTGGTCGCCTCTTTTGTCCATCCGTCCAAAGTGTCCAAGTCTCAAAAAAGCAGCCGATGGATTGGCCTTTTGTTGATGTCGCCCATTCATTCACCTGAAGCAGCGCCATTTTGGCACACAAAAATGGAAAGGAACAAAAAATGGGAAAGAGCGAAGAAGCGCGAAAAATTGGAGAACATACACAAATTAGGGGGATTAAGCACAAAAAAAAAGGCAAGGGAAAAAGTTAAAAAAGAAAAATCAGTGGAATTAAAGAATGAGAGGGGGGGGGGGAGGGGGAATTGGAGGAAAATTTAAGCAAAACCAAAGCCAATGAGGCAGTAAATGGGAAATGTAAAAAATAATATAAAGAATTTTTTAATTCATGTTTTTATTTAGGAATTTTGCTGAGTTTGTTTGAACAGCAAAGCTCCATCCTTTGTGCACAGTAAATGTACTAAATTAGAATTTTCGTGATTAAACAATGAATAAATTTGGCCAAAAGTGTTTTTCCATTTAAACGGTAATTTGAAGAAATATTAAAATTTAACTCACTCTCGTCATCCTCTCCCGCTCTCTCCTTCCCTTTCTCCTCTCGCCCTATCATTTCCCTCCTCCTCTCGTCCTCACTCTTGCCCCTGCTCCTCTCATATCACTCTTGGCCTTACTCCTGTCTTGATCACTCTTGGCCCTCCTCCTCCACTATTCGTTCTCCTTCTCGCTCTCTCACTCTTGCCCCCCTTCTCTCCCCTTCACTCATGGGCCTCATCCTCTCCCACTCTTTCCCCTCTTTCCTTTCTCTTTCATTCCTGTCCCTCCTCCTCTCTCTTTCACTCTCGCCCACCCTCCCTATTTTCCCTCATACCCACCACCTCTCTCTCTTACTCTCTCCCCGCTCCTTTGTCCTTCTCTCTCCCTCTCTCCCTCACTCTCCCACCCCCTCTCTCTCGCTCACTTTCGCATCCACTTCTCTATCACTCCCATGCCCACTCTTTCTCTCTTTTTATTGGTTCTTGACCACATATAGTGGTAAACATTCCCGTTCTCGACCCATTCCTCTCTTTCTGCCCGTCCCCTTCAAAATTTTTTGAAATCCTTTCGAGCATTGAAGTACATGCGTAAATAAAAAAAAGCCAAAACATTCTCCCAAAGGTCACTTTGTATCTTTCGCTGAAATTGCCCTAAATATTTTAGCCGAAAATGTCAAATTCGGACAACTTACAACTGTTAGAAGTCGAAATAAAGGTCGGTTATTAAGTTGTTAGCCCGATTATCTGACCGAGTTTTGTTCAGTGGGACGTGTGTCTCTATAATCCGGTTGTGGCACCGTTTGCCGACTTCGGCTCTTACCCAATATTCACGGACGAATTCCAAGGGACACGCAAATGCACTTTGATGTGTACGTTCAAGGAAAGTTGGAGCATTTGGAGGACAAAATTGTGAGTTTTGGCATTTTGCCAACAGTTTGTCTTCTCGTCATACCGTATTCTTCCTCATCCCCCAAAGGTTTTTCTCACTGTCCACGACATTGGCAAGACGTACTTGTCCTGTGTTGACCTTGCCAATAGTCCAACACTCTCTGCATTGGTCCGACAGAATGCCGTTTTCCTCCACGTTTCCATCCCAGGACAAAAGCCCGGGGCAGAAAATTTTGTCGGAGAGTTCGTCTCATAAAAAAAAATATTTGCATTGATTTTTATTTTGAATTAGTTTCCCACCAATGGAACAATTAGGAAATGGCCTGGCAAAAGTGATGGAGCAGCTGAATCTGAGCAAATGCATTGCCATTGGGGAGGGCGCCGGCGCGGACATCGTTTGCCGTTTTGCGGTAAAAGCGTCTCATTAACTAATGTTGCGTTGATGGATGTTTTCTGTTGCCCTGATCAGATGAACTTCCCCCAAATGGTCATCGGTGCCGTTTTGATTCATTGCATTTCGACCACCCACGGAATCATCGCCAACATCAAAGAACTCGTCAGTGCCTTTTTAGATTAATTGATTGATGGCAATTGCCTAATTTGGGAGAGTCCTTTCCATTCTCAGTTCACCAATTTGCTTCTTAATGATGGCGAAATGACTCACAGTGCTTGGAATTGGCTTTTGGTTCACAAATTTGGAAATGTTGGCTTTTTGATCATTTCCTTTCATTGTGCTTAAAGGACCTTTCGTATCATTCAGCACGATATGGATGAGAAACAGCGCAATTACGTCGACGCAATCAAAGCCGGCGGTATAAACGAGCACAATCTGAGCAGATATTTGTACGCATTCAGTCACCGCGACGAACTAACGGATCGACTGAAGGATCAGCTGGGAAAGTGAGTGAGTGAGAAGCGGAACCAAAAAATGCATGGTTACGCTGGTCGCTTTTACGAGTGCAAACACATTTATAAATGGATTAACAATACCGAACTGATTAATTAGGACAATTAATTAGTGTGCGGCAAATGCGATTTTCGGTATTCGGTATCGGTATTTCGGTATAATACCGATACCGAAAAAATACCGAAATTCCCAAAATATTTCGGTCGGTATACCGAACGGTATATACCGAAAAATACCGATACCGAAAAATACCGATAAAAAAAATTCGGTAATACCGAGGTATTTCGGTATTTTTTAAAATTACTATATATGTTAGCACGGATCAGCTGAATGTCCGCCATAAAAGCGTCTTTTGATGGATAATGTCCCACGTCGATGTTGAACATCTGTCAACGCAAAAAGAAAACCCCTAACCCTAACCTCATCGAAATAACTTTTTTGTTAAGGTAGCAGGGGACCGGGGTTTTGCCGGGACAGGAAAACTCGGGGCCCGTGTCGGGGAGGCCGCCGGAATTTTTGTATGGGTGGCTCTCCGACTCAAAAGGCCCGACTCAAACGGCCCGACTCAAATGACCTGATCCGAGAATTTTAGAAACGGGTCATTTTGGCGTGGCCACTTTGGCGTGGCCGTTTTGGCGTGGGCCATTTTGGCGTCGTAGGATATCTTTTCTCAGAGGGAACCAAATTAAGTATTTTTAGTATCATTCGATAGCTCTTGGTAAGCTTTATAACCCTGCATAATTTTAAAAAATTTGGTCCACCCAATAAAAAGTTATGTTTAAAAAAGTTAAAAAATTTCAAATTCGGAAATTTTACTCGAATTTTTGAACGTTTTTGAACATAACTTTTTGTTGGGTGGACCAAATTTTTTGAAATTATGCAGGCTTATAAAGCTTACCAAGAGCTATCGAATGGTTGTAATAATTAGGGATGCGATTTTTAGTTAAATACCTAAAATTTTTGCGCACTTGTAACGTTGAGATAAGCATAACAACGAGTTTTTAGCTTGGTTTGGAGCTTCTACACCCACTTTTATAATACCTATTTTTACCTATTTCGGGATTTTCCTACCTATTACCTAGGTACCTACTTTTATACCTATTTCGGAATTTTTGTACCTATTTAATACCTATTTTGAGATTTTTTTCTACCTATTTAAATACCTATTCTAGGATTTTTCTTACCTAAAAATCGCACCCCAAGTAATAATATTCAATTAGCTTTCTTTTGGACAAAGTTATGACCAACGACGCCAAAATGGCCACGCCAAAGTGGCCACGCCAAAACGGCCACGCCAAAATGACCCCGACCGAGAATTTTGACTTTTTAGCGTTGTTTGTTGTTTTTAAAAATTGGTCAATCGTTAGACATAGCTTTTTAGGCATAGCTTTTCATACCTTTTAAACACTTAGATCTTTCGAATGATACCGAATTTGTCGCATTTGATTCACAAAGAAATAAATTACTAAGTCCTAAATGAGTCTAGCGCCGAACGTGGGCGCCAAAAGGACCCCGACACTGTCGACAGGCGCTACCGGAAAGAATTTCGAAAATTGGCTTTTTTTTGGTAACAGATATTGCACAAAAAATCACCAATTTTTAGATTTTAGAGAAAATTTTGAGAAAACTTTCACGAAAGGAGGTCTGGTGGTGCCGTCAGGCGCCGCCGGGGGAAATTATGAAAATTTATGGTCTATTTATTTACAGGTTTTCTCCACAAATGGTCAATTTTAAGTCTTTTTTTAAATTCCCATTTTTTTGAGAAAAGATTGGTGGATTGTCCGAAGATTACAAATAAATATCAATACAGTTAAAAAATTTATAATATTTTATCATTTTTCCAACTTTCTTTTTTTCATTATTTGTACTCAAATGTCCCATTTTTACTAGTGCATATTAATACCGAAATACCGAAAAATACCGCGGTATTTAGGATTTTTCGGTCGGTATCCCGAACGGTATATACCGAAAATACCGATACCGAAAAAATACCGAAATACCCAAAATATTTCGGTCGGTATCCCGAACGGTATATACCGAAAAAATACCGAACGGTATACCGAAAAATACCGCGGTATCCCGATACCGTGCCGCACACTACAATTAATGAGAGTTAAATGCTAATTATTCATTTATTACTGATAAATTGATTGATGAATGATTTGTCAGAGTTGATGTCCATTTGGTCACTGGTGGAAAAGCGCCTCACAATGAGGTGAGTGGGAGACTCCGATGCCATTTTGGGTTTCGCTTTGCAGAATGTGCACCACATGTTCAAACACATGGACAAGGCCAAGACCCAACTGTTTGTCGCTGAAGGAGTCGTGGACGTTGTCGTGGAAGCGGTCGGTGCCAAGACATACCGATACCCTTTCTAATGCAATCCCTCAATGCTTTTAAGCCTGAATATGTTGCCAATTCGGTCATTTTGTTGTGCCAACGCCATGGGTTCTTTTCGGATGTGATTTTGCCAAAGATTAATCAGTGGTGTGTTACCGATGATTGTACCACAACGCGGTACGAGCTTTATAACAAATTATGCCACCAAAAAAGAAGATTTTTTTTAGAATAACTGAAGAATCTCATCAAAAAGGCCATTGAACATACGATTATATCCGACTACGGATTTGTCTTTTCAGGGCTAAGACCCAAAAGTGCTAGAGAATTCGCATATATTTGTCAATTTGGATTTATTTTAATATCATGATTGTTTTTTTGTGTGATCATCCTTTTATTTAATTTACTTACTCTACGACCTAAATTTTCTCCAGTATTTGACAGTAGCCAGAGTAAGTGGTCCCCACCAGGGGTGCAGCCGATCTCTAATTTCAAAAATCGGAATTCCGATGCCCAAAATTTTTTTCGGAAGTCGGAATTCCAGTCCAAAAATCATCGGTAATTCCTATCGGAATTAATTTTATTTTTTTATTTTTAGGTCCAATGTTTGAAAAGTTTTTCCGACTTTTCCCCAAAAATATCGGAATTCCGGTCCAAAAAACATAAGATGCACCCCTGGTCCCCACCCTTCTGGTGCTTCTTTTTCTTTGCTTAATAAATGAATAAAAATATCTCACCTCTTCAGGGGCGTATTTAGCAAAAAATTTCATGGGGGGGGAATAGCCATCTCAGTGTGCATTTGAGCGCCGCGCTGAAATTTCTCAGCCATTTCAGCCCAGAAATTTTAGTCGTCGCCTGTTAATTTGTCAATATTCAGAGTAAACATGGCTGTTTTTTAAAAGAAAATAGCCCAAAAGTTTTTCATTTATAATTTTTTCCTTCCTCTTGTTAGTGAAAAAAAACTTTCGGAGGGGGGGGGGAATTCCATCCCCCCCCCCCTAGATACACCCCTGCACCTCTTACAGTTTCACTGTAAATAGAACCTACGGTGCTTACATTTCAGGGGGATCTAACTTTTTTTTTGTTTCAAGAAACATTTTTTAAATGACAAACAAAAAACTTCAAAAACAAAACCTAATTTACAATAATGAAAAAGAAATTAATTATTTATTGTAATGCTGATTCGGATAATGAATACATGAAAAGAAGAAAAAAGGGAAAGATGCATACGTCATTAATTATTGGTTAGTTAAATGTTATTTTGCATGTTACATCAAAGACAAGTCAATTTAAAGCGTAGCATTATGATTACATATAATTTCGGGAGGTAAAGTACTTTTTTTTTTTTATTATAGAATTTACCAATTACCGCCCCTTTCTTCCTTTTCTCTGGCTCCGTTTCATTGGTCGGTGGTCGTCGCCCGCCTCTTCCGTTCTATCACCGCTTCCGGAAAGCATTCGTCGATTTTTGCGTACAATTGCATTCGATATTTGCCACTGTTGTGCTCAAAGTCCGCCTCGGATTTTTCCGTGTGCTCTTTCCGCATGTGCCGTATCATGTTGGCTCGGCTGAACTTGTGCTCGACTTTGCAGCAGTATTTGCAGGAGAAAATGGGCAATTTCAAATGGCTGAACGAAGAAACACAAAAAAAAAGGAAAAATGTCAAAAAAAAAAAAGGAACGCACTGCAAATTGACGTGCAATTTGAGGCTGGAATGCTCGTTGGTGACGCTTGCACCGCACAGAGTGCAACTGATCAATCGGGCCACACTCTTCCGATTGGTCCACATCCGATGGCCCAACTTAGCAAACAGAAGCACTCAATTAGTGTGAAAGGCAAAGGAGAATGAATTCTGGCTCCCGTTTAGTCCAATAGCCCACTTATGGTCCTTCCCCCTCCCCCCTTCGTCGCTTACCTCCACCAAATTATTTCCAATTGTTGTTGCGCTGTCTGCCATTCCATTTGGCCCACTCCCTCGCATAATTCCCGTCATTGGTACGCCACCATCAAGTGGCCAAGTCAAATGTGCATCAAATTCTGATGGGCCAACAAACCATGACGAATGGCCAGGTTGATCCTCCAAACCGATTGCTTTTTGTTGTGGAAGTTGGCAAATTTCATCAATTTTGACCATTTCTCGCATAAATTCATTCATCGAAGAAACTCGCCCATCTCTGTAGGGCAAATGATCGTCAATTGCGATGCCTAAATGGTCTTAATGTCAATCAGCAGTTCCGGAATAGGAAAATATGTCGACGTTTTCTGTCTAAGTCTTTTTTCCTCTCAAGAATTCCATAAAAAAAAGTAATTGCTTATTTTTTTTAAATGTGGGCAAATAGCCTTAGACAATAGAAAATTGTTGACAAAAACGTTTTGGCAGCGACATTTCGGGGTGAAGTGTCCCCCCGGCCGGTCGTCTTTTACCTGCCTACCTTTTTGTGCCATGTTCATCTGCTGTTCGCCTCCACCAGTGCCATCCTCTACAGTTTGCTCTTCGTTATCTCCGACTGCGCTGCTACTTTCATCAGCACTCTCTAACAATTCGATCACTTCAATTTTCTGCTTCCGTTTCGCCAGCGGGGTCGATGAAGTGACCGCCGGACTTTCGCCGGCATTTCTCTCCCCATTTGTCCCTTCTTTAATTGCTCAATTTGTCTTCGAGCTCACATGTCTTCTACTCACCGTTCGTTTGAATTTTGATCACTGATTCAGAATTTGTTTCAGTTCTTTTCCTTTGAAAATATTTCATCATGTCGCCGAAATCCAATTCGCAAGTGATCAGAATTCGGTCCCCTTCCGCATCTTAAATATCCGTCAAATGTTGCGCCTTAAAGTGCCAATCGGTCTGTTCTCACCGGTATAGCACAGTCCGCCTTGAAATGACGGAATTCGGTTGCTGACTGCCTTAATAAGAGCCGCATACGATGGCTCCTCCAACTCAAAACGACGAAATCCATCACAGTGAAGCCATTTGATTTGAACGGGAGGACCATTGACCATTAAGTTGATTTGGACACTTTGAGAAAAAGATGAAACAATACTAACATTAGTAAAAGAAAAATACTTGCCTTATCAAATATTAAATAATTATGAATCAAATGAAAAAGTTTTCCATTTGTCTGAGAATGTTTTATTGCGTTTTATATGTAAAGAACATATTTTTTAAAAAATGAATAAATTATAATTTTATTAAAGTAGTGCACTCCTGTAGCTAAGGTATGAATTTTTTTTATGCTAAAATTCAATATAATTTAAGAAAACTTTTGGAATATCAAATGCATCGGTAATTTGCCACTCCCCTCTGCCCCTTTGCCGGTAGTTTTAGAATCGGAATTTTAAAATTGGTCCCAATTTGTTAAAAAAGAAAAGATGCCCTTCTTTTTGCCTGTTTAAAATCCATCCTGTTACTAAAAAGTGCAAAATAGCATAAATATAATGAAGGAATTATTTGAATTAATGATTTTCTCGTTGTTTTAATGCCATCTTTGGTTATGTTTCGTTAAGCCATTTAAAGTCATTGTTTCTTTACACAAAATCAGAATTGTTGATTCTGAAAAGTGCCAAATTTTCCCATCTCATTATTCAAGTCCACCCACCACAATTTCGGCATTTCGCGTCGGAAAGCATTCGGCCAATTTGTGATGGATTTTCCTCGAGAATGCCGGGTAATTGTAATCGAATTCTTCACAGCTTCTCCCCGGGTGGTCCCTCTCAATATGACGCACTATCGACGCTTTTTGAAGCTGTGGGCTCATTTGTCCACAAAGACGACAATTGTAAATGGGCAACTTCAAATGATGCAAATTCACATGGGACTTCAGACTCGTGCTGGCATTGGCCACGAGCATCCCGCAATCCAAACAGCGGACCACCGCACTGCGCAGGCATCGCCTCTTGCGCTGATTGTGAACCTGCCAAAGGGAGGGGAGGGGGATTATTTGTACTTCGTAAGGGTCAAGCACTGAACCCGCCCCCTTGGACACCTATGGCAATGGCATTTTGGTTCTAATGCACTTTGTGAGTCACAATGAACTATCCTCCGGTTTCTTGGACCATAACTTTCTTCTTGATTCGTCAAGGCCAATATTCTTAATATCTTTCGAAAGTTTAAATTCGAAAGTGCCAAGATGTAGGTCTTGGTCGAACAAAAAAAGAAATTGTTGGTCCAGGAAACCGAGGTTGGTTAGTTGTTTGGGATTCATATAATGGATTGGATACTAAAATACATAAGAACCAATTTTTTGCTTCGTTTTTTGATATTTACGCAATCTCCTTAAAAGATATTAAAAAAGCTCTAATTTTAATTTTGTTTTCCTATCTTTTTTTTTTAAATTTAATTATTAAATTATTTTTAGGAAAATGCTTACAGTTTGGTCATTTCTATTCATTGCCTCCGCATTAGCTTCATCGAAGTGGGAAAAATCGTCACCCCCTTCGCCGAAAGAGGGCGATTGGACACTTTCGCTGCTCTGACGTCCAAAGTTGGTCCATTCGGCGATTGCCTCCTCTTCCCCGACAAAGTCGACCAGTTCGACTTTGTCCACCGCGATGTTATGGCCATTAGCTGCACAAGGAATGCTAATTCGTTCTCGTCTTTCCTCGGTATCACTTTCTCGCCTCCCCCCACAATTTTAATGCAAATGATTCTGTCCCGTTTTTCCTTTGCTTACCTTTTTTGCTTCTCTTAGTCGTGTCGTACTGCTCTTTTGGGCTCGCTTCTTCCGCACTTTCCGACTCGCCCATTGCCCCCCTCTCTTTCTGTTGGTCGACCATTGCATTTTTTTGACCATTTTCCACTGCCAAATCTGTCGGTTTTCTTAATTTTACCTTTGTTTTCCTTTTTACTTGTATATTTTGAATTTGTTTGTTGTTCTTGCTGCTGCTTCTGTTCGTCAGTTTGAATTCGCATCACATTTTCGCCGAGTTGACGAAAATAGCAAATCATGTCCAGCAAATCTTGGTCACTTTCAATCACTATTTTGTCATTTTGATCGTCTTAATTTGAATTTTTTCTTTTTATTTTGAAATTTTTTTTCTCTGACCAATGTAACAAATTGAACCCTGAAACGTTGGAACGCGTTTTTGTAATTCCTGAATAAGTGCTGAGAAATCCAATGGAACCAGCTCAAATCGTCTGAAGCGACCATCATTAAACCATTTTACTTGAACAGACATTAGTGGCGAAAATGTCTGAAGAGAGAGAGAGAGATAATGTCAGCATAAAACCCAAGCTAAAAGTCACCACAATTTATTAGGAATATATGTTATGTATGTTTAGGGAAAGAATATCAATTGTCAGTTTATTAAGAATCTGCATCGTGTGTGCTTAATGAGTGAGTCTTTTAACTTGTGTGTAAATGTGTTCCGAGAAAATTTTAAATTTAGAATTTTTGGTTCAAAAAATCGACTTCCTAATTCTTAGACAATTGAGAAAATTTACAATACGGTGGTGTTTAAGACGACGCCGACAATTCGAAGATTAACCACTTATCAGGAAGTTCAAGAAATCACAAAAAAAATTGAGTTAATAGGCTGAAACAGAACAGTTTATCGGATTCGTACTGGGCCAATTCGTACTGCCCCGATTCGTACTAAGATTCCCGATTCGCACTGTACCAAAAAAAAACGAAAAAAAAAAAAAACACTTTTTTTAGTAAAAATACTCCATTTTATTTTGTTTGGTGTCTGCAAAGCTAATTGAGTCTTTTATCAACAAAAAACACTTTTTCAATCAAAAGCACGAAATTGATGTAAAATAAGAAAACAAAAATTGCGCCAGCCTTGACGAGAATAATCTCATGTTTAGCCAAGTGATGAAGATTTGAACTTAATATTTTCAATTAAGTTAGCCTTGCAGACACCAAACAAAATAAAATGGAGTATTTTCACTAAAAAACTTTGTGTTTTTTTTCGTTTTTTTGTGGTACAGTACGAATCGGGAATCTTAGTACGAATCGGGGTACCAATACAATTCGGGGTAGTACGAATAGAAAAATCAAATATCATCAACAAAAAAATGTTAACAGTAGTGTGCATTGTTCTTAACATCTTTCTTCACTTTCTTTGTCTTTTTTTCTTGGTGTTGAAATACCGACCGATAGATTTAATTGTCAGCGAAAGGCCAAAAAAGCGACCAGCAGATTGTTGGACGGTAGATTGGATATCTTTTTTCTCTGTTCGAACTCTGACTCAGATTTTCCGGTTGATCCGGCGCCAGATCTGCCCTGGTTGGCATTGGATGGTCAATTAGCCAAAATTGCGTCAGAGGGGCCTTGGTTATTTATGTTTATCATCCCATCACCTCACATTTACGCATTCCTTCCAAGGTCACCTCAATAAACTCATTACATTTTTTTTTAAATGTAAATTACAGACATTTTTATTTTTAACCTTTTGGCTTCATTTTCATGTCCAATTCAAATCCATTTTTTATTGTCTAATGCTTTAGTATCTTAAAATTGTTTAAAACACAGAAATTCATTCTCTAACAAGGATTCTTCACTGATTTAATGTTCTCTTCAAATTTTTATTTAGATGATTGATGATTATCGGACTGTACAGGAAAATTAAAAATGTTTGATGTTTAGTGATTGAGCAATCGTATATAACAAAAATGCAAGAAATATTTCCTCTAACTGCTTGTTAATTACGAATGTGATTTTGATTTCTCTTTCATGGCTTCTGAATCTTCAGTGCACAAATAATGGAAATTTTGCAAAAGATAAAAAAAAACTGTTAAAATAAAATGCTTTAATTTAGCTTTGAATATTGGCGAGTCAGCATCCCATTTCCAAAATGAAATGGGAGTATCCACAAATAAATAAAATCAATTTATGATCAAAGCAGTAATTTTTTGAAACTTGAAAAAAAAACACGTAAACCATTAATAATTAGTGTGCGGATTTTTAGTGGCGAAAGTCTCAAAATAATTACTCAATAAAAAGTGGCGGAAAAAGAGGCAAGAGAAACGAAGTCGAAATCGAAAAAAGTTAAAACACTAGAAATGCGAACCCTATTGATAATACAGCTCGAAGTTGAATCCGTCGTGGATTTCGTAGTCCTGCAGAATGATGTGATCCTGAAAAGATGTGGAATTAACAAATTATTGAGGTCGGTTTTTGTCGGATTTTTGGTAATAGTTACTTTTACTGGTCCCACAAAAAAAAAGGTTTAGAGTGGGTTTTATGCGATTCTGAGTTGTACTCGGGGGTTTTCGGGGGCGCTGATCACTAATATGACATCAGATTTCATCTAATCTATGATTTTTTTTCCATGTCTAAGATTTTTTTAAAAGTTTTTTTTTCATTTTTTACTGGTATTCTATGGAATATTAGTGCATTTGTATGCTATATGCATAAAAATAGGGTTTTTTTCATCGAAACAACCGAACGAGGGATTTGAGTCTAATTACAATTTTCATGCTCGCCTTGAAAACGACGTGCCACTTCTTCAGAATTAGTTTGTCCCACCTGAAAAATGGCATAATATATGGAATTTTTATATGCGCTCATCAAATTATACCATTGCCCCTAAATATTGGATGGTCGGTCATGTCGGTTGCGCAACATTTTCGGACAAATAAAAGCCGACATTTGCGGATGAAAACAACTAATCTTTCTATTCTAGAGTTCAGACAGGGCCGGGCCCTATACAGGGTTTCCCAGGGCCCGGCAACCCGACCCTGTGATTGTTGAAAAGGTTTCCAGGGTTACAGGGTTGGCCGGGTCCTCCCTGTAGTTTTGAAAAAACTAACCCGGCCCGAAAATGAAAAATTAAAATTTTCATAAATGTTTCTCTAAAATTAGTTATTATTTTATTTGGTTAGGCACAAAAAATTGCAAAATAGGCGCGAAAACTCGAAAACTTTTCTAAAAAATAATGCATGCTTATTTTATATCTTGTTCCAATTTGTGCTGAAACCAGTTTCTTCAGGTCCCCAATTGTGTCCATCGGATTGCATTTGATCCGAACTTTTTTGCCCAGACGATCATTGACAGTAATTTCAATCATTGCAATTTTTGGGGAGATTTTTGAAATTTAGATTTTTTTTGGGGAAAATTTGTGATATTTGTTGAATATTTTGAAAATGAGATCTGTTTTTTTGGGGAAAATTAAAAATATATTTTACATACATCTGCGCAAATTGCCGACTTCAAGTACATTTTCTTTGAAAAAAGTGCGGTACAAATTTTTAAAGAAGGAAGCCTGAAAAAAGAATGTAGTTCTAGTCATGCCGGGACCGGAATTTTACTACACAAGCGAAAAAAGTTATGGGATTGGTACATTTACGGCGGTGCTGATAGGCGCCGCCAGGAAAATCCTATAAATAATTGACGAGTGGTTGTGGATTTGTGTGTGTGTGTTCCAGCGTTTGAATTGGTTGATGCAAGACATGAATTTTTTTGAGAACGTAGATATTTGAATAGTAGTTTATCTTTTGCGTCAATGAACCCGTTAAGGTTTAGATATCCGAGTAATAGAGGGCGTATTGCTTCAGCATTTACGGCCAAATTTATCACAAAATGAATTTAGCGTTGAATCCAAATAACGGCGATGAACCAGCCTATGGACAAGTTTTCATTGTATACGCAGAATAAATAATGAGATACCTAAATAAGGCATGCCAATGCTAGCATTGATTCTCACTTGCTTAGAAACTTAGAATAGTTTACGTGCGACCAAAGTGAGTTTAATTAGGGCGAACTTTATTTAAAATTGGCATAATGTCTTATTTTTTCAAATTAAAATTCAACCCAAATTTATGTTGCTAGCTAACGAAAAGCCAATTTTTAGGGGTGTAAAAAAGTCGATTGTCGAGACTAAGAACTCGAGACCGAGACCGAGAGCAGAAAAACCCGAGACTTTTCTCGAGTCGAGACTCGAGACCGAGAGTCTCGAACAGCACTAGTGCCTAGGACGCCGCCGACAATTCGAAGAAGGAAATTCAAGAAATCACAAAAAAAAATGAGTTAATAGGCTGAAACAGAACAGTTTATCGGTTCCTTGGAGTAAATATGAAATACTCTCCTCCCATAATTTTAATTGGAAATTTTAAGCAAAGTTTTATGTCTCTTAGAATAAAATACTGCCCAACAAACACATTTTGTATGGTACATTAAGAAATTTATTTAGGCACCTAGTTATTATTTTAAAATATTGCGTTCTGATTGTGTCCCATCCTGCTACTGAAGATTGAATTAAATGTCCATTAACTAATGGATGCCATGAGTTTTGTGCCGCCCCTTTCTTGGCCTTCAACTTCCGTCGATGAACACAACACTTACTCAAAACGTGCTTTTCGAATTTGCCATGGTTTAAATTGATTGTTTTCGTCTGCCATTTGTCACCCTCCCCAATTTCCCGCAGAAAATGAACGCAATAATTTGCTTGCCATCATTCATCTCGTCCTCAATTCTCTGCTCGATGACTCAATCCGTTCCAATCGCATGCTTTTGGATGGAGTGGAGACTCGGGAAATCAGCGACTTTTTCGTAATGTTCGAAAAAGTGATTTGGCACGGTTTTCGGACATCTTGTACAAATCCAAATTGGCATTAAAATCCAACTAAATCAACCCTTTAGCATCTTTGTTGGTCAGAAAAAAGCCCGAAGCGCAACTTTGGAATTTAATTGGGCAGACAAGCGAAGGAAGGGGCGAAATGGGTAATTTGTACGAAAGTGTTAATGAAATGCGCAATTTGAGGTAAAAAGAGAAACATTGGGTTGTTAATGAATGTTAAATCGACCACCAACTTCAGTTCACCATTGGCCAAAATGCGCACATTTTGGCGCTTAGCATTGGTGGAAAAGCGACTGTCCGATTATTTCCATGCGATTTTCGAATTCAGTAGGAAAAAGTCAGTTTGGGTTTCTAAGTTCAACTTGCTAATATTACAATTCATTTCAATGCCTTCAGGCGATTTTCCCAATTAAATCGTTTTTGGGTCTTAGGTTCAGTATGAAAGAATGTTCCTATAAATTAGCGATTTAAACTTTGATCAGCAACAGCACAAAATGTGCTGCGCCATTTTCTCATTTTTTCAGCACTTTTTACGAACATTGGGCCTTCTTATGCAGCGACAGTTGCTCCGCTTTTCTGTGCGGCTCTCTTTTGGCTTTGAATGTTTTCGATTTTAATTTGCCCATTGAAAATGATCAATTGGAAGTATAATTTACTATATATCCTCTCTTATCAGTGTTAATGCTTCTTTTTTTTATTTGAGGAACAAATAAATTCGTTTGAGTTGTCCCCTTACCTCCGTCTCCCCACTCTTTCGGGCCATGTGCCGAATTCGACTGACCAATCCAATGACAGTGCGGGGGCAAAAAATGCTATTGACAATGACACTGCTGAATTGGCATCGGTGCTGAGCCAAAAACAATATTTGGAAGAGAGGAACAGACAATTATGGTGGGCCCGGAGGGGGGGGGGAAGGCAAAAGGAATGAATGGCACAACAAAATCAGTGCAAACAACGAACAGCTGAGAAGGAAGTTGAAGCAGTTGGAAGCGCAAAATGGGAACAGAAATGCGGTAAGAGGGGAAAGTGCAAAACGAAAAAGTGCCAAATGAATCAGTCGAATGGAACGCTGGAGGGGGAGGAACGACCATTGACCTTCACTGACCGACTGAGGGACTTGGAGCGAGAAAGGGACATTTTGAGGGCAAGACTGGCCGAAAAGGAGGACACTGTCAGGATAAGGTGCCGGAGGGAAGGGAATTAGACAAGCCGAATTAGGCGTTAATCAGTCAGGAGCAAATGGCGGACATGAAAAAGTTCACGGAGGATCTCTATGAGAAATTGAAAGCAGCTGAGAGTCGGGTGAAGCGACTCAAAAGTGACATTTGTCAGCTCAACGAAATACACGAAAAGGTGAAGAGAAGAGGGCTATAGAGTTATCCCTCACTCTGTAAGTACAGTAATTATAATACAGTATCGGCTTATTACAGTATTCAAATTTCTGCTTTTGTTAGGAAGTGAATGTGCTGAACGATTCTCTTAGTGCGCTTCAACAAAACGACACAGAAGAAGGAGTTGACGGAGAGAAAGCGAAGATGAAACGTCTGCGAGAGGAGCTGGTGCTGAAGAGCAAGCAGTACATGGAAGTACGCGGGATGATGGCTTGCAACCGGGGGGTTCCCACCCTCCCGCCCACCCCTCCCCCCTTTAGTGGTGGTAATTGGGATTTTAATCTTTAAATAAATTTTTCTGAATGTAAATATCATAAAAAAATTACTCAAAAAATATTATTTTTGGGCATAATTTGTTAATAGAATTACAAACTTTCTCGAAGGACGAAGAGCAAAAAAAAAGGGTTAGATTTTCCCCTCCTTACTTTTTTCTAGTCACAGCTCAGGTGACTCAAAAGGAAGCTCTAAAGGCAATCCATTAGCAGATAATGAGTGCAATGAAAATGAAACAACAGGAGATGAACGAGGAACGGGAACAGAACGCCGCATTGCGAAGACGAATGGCAGAACAAGAGGCACGGGTGGAAACATTGGCCAAGACGGAGAAAGTGGGCGAACAAATGGGAACAGTCGAGAGATGGACCATTTAGGAGTTATTCAACCTGAAAGAGGAGTACCGCAGAAGCAAACAGCAGCTGGTCGACTGTCAGATGGCCCTCGAGGAGTTCAGCGAAGCGTTGTCAGAGTGAGCAGAAAGTCGGTTCAATGACGGAATGAACTGTTTAGATCCAAGCTGAGAATGGTGGAGCTGAAAGAGGAGATTATGCCGTTGAGTGAGGCGGCGTGGGTGGACGACAGCCGAGCCGTCCAATGTCGCATGTGCGACGTCCAATTCGGAGTTTGGCACCGGAAACACCACTGCAGGTGGCACACCCATCCCTCCGCCTCCTCTCCTACCCCTCTGATAATTATGTAAAGAAACTGTGGCCAAATATTCTGCAACGCGTGCAGCAGCGGACGCGTTAAAATGCCGTCCAGCGCACAGCCGGTCAGAGTGTGTTTGAACTGCTTCAATTTGTTACGCAATCGGCAACTTTCCATCACTGCCATTGTTCGTTCGGATGGGGACGGCATTTCGCCATCGGCCTCTTCGGCTTCTTCACTTGTCGGCCTCCGATGAACAAATGCAATTAGTCGACTGATATGCAATTAGTGAAAGTTGCACTTTCTCTTCCCTTTTTAATGACCAAATTATTTTTTTTTGTTTTATTATCTATTTTTGTTTGATTTTCTTCATTTGTTTTTCAGTTTACTGATTGATATTACTTTTGTCAGCTTTGTGGTGGTCGATTCGTTAAGTCAATGTTTATTCGATCCCCCCCCCCCCTCGCTGAACCCTAATATTGGCCCAAAACTATCTCTTTGCCCATTGGATGTTTTTTTTGTCGTTTATTGGTTTTTCCCACCTCATTTTCTATCAGGCACTTGGAAGGGTCATTAGCCCTGTCAATTTAGTCATTTTCGTATTGCACACATTAATTTTTGTTATTTATTACGCGAAAGAATATTAAATAAGCTTTGTTAAATGAAATATTTAAAGGTTGTCGACAAGATTTTAATTAAATATATTTTTAAAAATAATTCATTTTTAAAACAAATGCAAAAGTGAAAGATGTTTATTAATTAGCTGCTAATGATTTCTAAAAATGTCCCTCCCTTTGGCGGTCCGATGGTTGACCGAATTTGCCGGGCAGTGAATCTTTTGGAACAGAGCAAAGAGACATCGTTTAACGCAGGCGGACCAACAACTTCATCAACTTTGGATTTAAAAAAGTTGAGCAATTAAAATATATTTTGATTAATTATTTTGATGCTCTGAAGAAAGTCCGTCGCTTTATTGGAGAGGGAACGCCATGCCATGGACGAATTGAATTTGCTGCTGAACAGTTGGGAATCGTTCGGGCGCGTGCCACGGCACGTGCTCACAAATGCCGTTTCGGCACTTTTTCAGGTCTTTCGGGGTTTCGCTTCCGTATTTTTCCTAATCGAAATGTAAAGTGTTTGGATCACCGGGAACAGTCGTTTCGCTTCATCGCCGACCAAACATTGGACGCCCTCTTTAGGGTCGTTTTCGGCACAAAAAGCAAATTAATTTAATTGTATTTCTGTAAATTTCAGAAATTTTTGCTGAAATTTCAAGCGGAAAAAGTTGTCGCGTTCCTGCTCAATGAATTGAATAAAAGAACAAACTCAGCACGGGCAATTTGTGCAGCACTGCAAAAGCTAAGATGGACAATGGGAAGAGCAAAGGCACAGAGGGCAAAGTGAAGCAAATGGGGGGGGGGGGGGGACCAAAGAGACGATTAGTGAAAAGACGAAAAAGGAGAAAAGAATGGAAACCCGAATTTAAGGGACAGACCAAAGTGATTAGGAACAGACCAAATTGTGATAAAACTACAATTAAGGGACAGACCATTCATTCGCATTTTAAAATTTTACCGGTTTTTAACGTTACCATTCAGCACTTTTCTTACCCATTTACTGAATGTTATCGGAATTTGTCTTCAACGGCCTGAAGAATCTGTGCACATCGCTGTGGAACAGCATTTTCCCGCAATTTTTGCACAAATTGGCCCATTATTTGTTGGTTTAAATTATGAGGAAAAGGCGGAGGAACTCTTCGCAATTGCAATGGAAAATATCGAATTGAAAGGCGCGAAAAATCGGCAAGAAATTAATTAAAATGATAATTATCCATTTAATGGTTATTAATTGATGATTCAGTGCAGCTGTGGTGACAATCGTTCTGTTGGCAAAATTTGTGCCTTCAATTTTCCAAAAATCCTTTTGTGTTCTTTCCAAAATTGTTTTCGATTCGGACCAAAAAGAACATAAAATGCGTTTGGTTGGCTCATTAAATGCTTTTCGAATGTTATGGCCCCATTTGATGGAACATTTGACGGAAAGTTTTCAGCCAATCCTCCAAAAGGTAAAACAAATCGGACAAAAAGGGCGGGGGGGGGGGGTCAAATTACTATAAAAGGGACGGATGGGACGACGGATTGGCATTTGTCACTTTATTATGTATGTATTGTACATAAATTGGCAATGTTTTTTTGCATGGGCAGTTGCTGTGCCAAGTGTTGTGCTGCCTTTGCTGCGAGTCCAGTGAAGTGTTGGTGTCCGCTTTGGAATTGTTGCGCGAATGTGCCCTCCTTTCCATTCAAAAGTGCCCTCCCCATTCGTCTTCCCTTTTCAACGTTTTTCCCCCATTTTGTCTCTTTTTACATTTCCCTTTCTTCAGTTCAATCCTTTCACTGTTCTGCCCGACCATAAAAATACCTCGGATTTGTTGCATAATTTCCCATTTGATTTGCCAATTAATGAACGGAGTGAGCGTGGAAAAAGCGGAGAGCAAAACATTGGGAGAAGGGCGATCGGAGATGGTAGGGACAGAATTGCTGAAGAAATTGATCAGTGATGGGGGGGGGAGGGATAAATTAACGAAATATACCCAAAAAAAAAAAGACATTTCCTCTTCAGATGCCGAGAGTGTTTTCTCAGCGGGCACTTCCAAAATGAGCGCGTGGAGTTCGCTGGCCGATTTGGCCGGAGAGGCGGACACATTGCCCCAGATGGAATTTGGCATCGAAGATCTGAACACGGCACTGAGCAGAATAGGCATTAGCATTGAAAAAGGGGACGAAATTGACAAAAAGGGCAAAACAACGGAAAGGGAAAGTGCCGATGAAGAGGAGGACAAATTCTCTGTTATCTCTGCTGAACTTTTCGTCGACCCTTTAATGAATTGTTTCCACCAACAAAAAATAAATTCCGTAGAAGAAGACAAACGAAACAATGCCGAAAAGAGTGGCAAAAGGACAATTGGCCAAAGAGAAAAGGAGACGCGGACGACTGCATCGACGGAAGGGGACGACCAATGGGAAAGTGACGGAGCAATTGAGCAGCCGAATAACGAGACAAATGGTGGCACTTCTGACCGACGATGGGACGGAATGTTGCGGGAACTGTCAGAAAACGGTGTCCGACCTATGCTTATGCCGCCATAATTTTGTTTCTTAGTGCCTTTTGATTCGGATGGGCCCACCTTTTGGCTCCATTCTTCGCTGACCGTCGCCCGTCGCTTTTTTCTGTCAGGCCATGGGCAAATTTACGCCGACAGCGAAGTGCGCATTTCGCACAAAGTTTTGGCCATGGAATTTTTGGCCAACGCGTCGATGGTGGAGCCCAAATTGGCATCAGCAAATTGTTTCATTGTCCACGGTAAACAGAGCCTAAAGACATTGGATTCCTTTCTCATTTAAATGCTGGCAAAAATTGTCGTTTCGCAGATGGCCACCACCAATCTATCAGTGATCTTTTCACTTTCATCGGGCACGACGATGATAATTTGGCCATTGCGGCGCTTAAATTCGCCTTTAATATTGGCAAATGGAAATTGTGGAAATTGATGGGCGAACAAAAATTGGACTGTCAACAACGGCACGGAACTGAGGAGAGGGGTCAGACTTTGGCACTTTGCCCTTTTCCATTTTCAATGTCAGGTCAATTGGCATGGCATTTGAAAAAAACGCTGCACGCAAATCGCAACCCGAACAGAGTGAAGAGTGTGCTCCGCCTGTGCTCACAATCAGTCGCTTTGTTCAGCTGTCCCTTTGATGACGGACAGCTTTTGGAGGCCGCCTGTGAATGTGCGATTTCGTCGGGCGAATGCGATTACTTTTTGGTCAAGGTGAAGCACAAAGGCAAATAAATGTTACAGCATTTGGCAACAGATATGGTCTAAGAATTAAATTAACAACGAATGGAATCGGATGCCTTCGGGGCTCGGATTGTTTTGGTAAATTGCTTAATTAAGACTTGCCGAATCGAATTTCTCGCCAACATTCGCTGGTCGCGCATTTTGCCCAAGTGTCGCCTTCGGCTTCAAAATGTTTGTCTGCGACTTTTTCTTCGGCATCTCTTTGACTCCGACCCACGGGTTCAAACAATTTAAATCTCTTCGAATACACATTTTAAAACAATGTCTGAGCTATTCAGGTACAAAATGCGGCACGAAATACACTGCCTAAATTTATTTTTAACTCGCATTTTGACAATTCGTCCTTCCGTTTGCCTTTCACTTTTCCGCATTGCTTTGAAGAGGAGGCACAACGCCAATTACCCATGGTACAGTTCAAGAGTTAAAAATTAATACTATTAAAATAATAAAAAAAATTTAAAGATTTTTTCCAATTCAATTAATTCATCCTTTTGATTATTGAGCAATTTTCAGTTGCTTGGAATTTTCCCTCGCCAATTCCCTTTCAAAGCCCAAAATTCGTCTTCTGAACACCTTTTGTTGGCCCACAATTTGGCCCATTTCCTCCATGCCCTCCATTCTGTCGCCTTTGCCAATTTTTCAGAGTGCCAATTTGGCTTTGTCGCTGCTTTGGCCACTTTGGTGGACCATTTTCCTCCGATCACTTCCCAATTTGCGTCCGTTTGGCTAACTTCTTTCAATTGTTCCAATCGCTGTTGCGGAAGCGGGTCGCCAATCAAAGCTGTTCCTTCATTCATCCGCTTCTTCTTTTTGCAGTTTTCGACCACCGTCTTCCCATGGCCATTACGCGGGACTTCCAAATGGCCACAAATTGCTTTTTTTGCTGTTGGAATGCGCTGAGAGCAGTTGCACTTCATTGAACGAATTGAACTTTTTGCTCAAAATAATTTCATCGCTTTTTGCCGGTACTTTTTTGCATTTATTTACACAATTTGCCAAAGGCATTTCCGAGGGATTATTTGATGAACAGTTTTGAATTTGATGGCCATGGAACGAATTTTCTTCGGCAGAATTTGTCAGATGAAGCGCACTCCAAAACAGCAACAGGCGAGTAAAATGATTAATGACCAATTAGCCCACCCAACCCGCTAAACTATGTACTACCAAAATGTTTGGGTCTAAATGACTAACTCAGCTCACTCCTTCTTCAATTTGATATTACAGAATCCCATTACAAATACAGTAGCACCGGACTCAGTTTCCTTTATTTCTCTTTTTATTTTTCCGTCTCCTCCTTTTGCTTCTCTTCCTCTCCTCCTTCTTTGTTGCTCTTTCTTTCCCCCCCCCCTCCCTCTTCTTGTCTTCCACTTTCTCCTCCTTTTTCTCTTCTTCTCTTCCACTTCCTCTTCCTCTCCTTTTTCTCTTCCTCCTCCTTTTTCCCCTCCTTTTCATCTTCCACTTTCTCGTCCTTTGTTTCTTCTTCCTCTTTCTTTTCCCCTCCTTTTTCTCTTCTCTCTTCCACTTCCTCTTCCTCCTCCTTTTTCTCTTCCCTCTTCTTCCTCTTTCTTTTCCCCCTCCTTTTTCTCTTCTTCTCTTCCAACTTCCTCTTCCTCCTCCTTTTTCTCTTCTCTTCTTCCTCTTTCTTTCCCCCTCCTTTTTCTCTTCTTCTCTTCCACTTCCTCTTCCTCCTCCTTTTTCTCTTCCTCGTCTTCCTCTTTCTTTTCCCCCTCCCTTTTCTCTTTTTCTTCTTCTTCTTCTGTTATCCCAATTTTAGCCCCTTTTCCCTGACAATGCTCTACTTCTGGAACGGGTCTTCTGCTGTTGCTCCGTGTGCTCAATTATTTACGCCGTCGGGCCGACCAACGAACATTCGGACGGAGAAAAGCACAGCGGCGGTTCGCTTCTTCCGCCGGTTTTTGCTTTTATATAAAATGAAAACATTCTGTGCGTGTGTTCAGCAGAAAATGCTTTTGCCGCCACTTTTGGGCATTCGCTCGACAAAAAACCGCAAAGAAAGGCAAACGACGAAATTGGCACCGGCACAATCGCTGGACATTCGCAAAAGGCAGTGATTTAAATGATTAACTAAGTGTTGGTCGGGGGGGGGGGGGGGAAGCGAAAGGAGGATAAGGAAAAGGAAGTCGATTGTCATTCCTTCTCCCCCCCCCCCTCCCCCCGGGGTCATTTCTCCTGACTGATGGTCAAATCAAATCCGACTCCTCTTTTGTAGGTGGTCAATTTCTCCTTTCTCATCGGTTCCGGCATCAAATCGTCCCGTCCGACGAGTTTCACCCATTCGGCCACTTTAAATGCGTTGGAATCATCTTTAAAAGGAGCTTACAAATCGTTTGTTGTACGGTGAAATGTCCTAATTATCAAACTCATTTGTTCTTTCTGTGGAAAAGGAGCATTTGAACCCGAATTCATTTGGTCGTTTTTTGGACCCTTTGGAGTCGGCCATTTGTGCGCTTTGTGTCCTTTTGGAAATGTCCGATTTGGCATTTGTTCGCACCTTTCTTGACGAACTTTTGTTGTATCAACGGATGCTGGTACATTTTGCAGTTTTAAATTCATAAGCAATACCATTGGCACTTTGTGGTGATGGGATCGTTATTCGTGATGGCATTTCTTTTCATTGCCTTTTTCTTGGACAGATTGACATTTCGCCCGCCATTTCGGCACGGCTTATCCATCAGTTGCTCAAATGTGTGTTCAATACAAATGCAAAGAATTTGAATGGAAAAGCCATGCGACAGAACGAAATTTGGGAGCAGCACATAATCCAATCGAACGGTGCTTAAAAAACAATGAAAATCAAAACAATTCATAAACAACGGAAGGACAGATCCGCTGGAGAGGCATCTGTTCGGCCCTCTCAACAACTTCACCGTGTTCACGGCATTTGTGCAGAGGACAGAATTTGCCGATGCATTCATTGCCCATCTTTCCGGTTGGATTTTGCCGAACAGACTTCGTCAATTTCCATCCGAAGTGGGCAATTGTTACAAATTCCCCCCTTAAAAATGGTTGTTTCAAAGAATACGCAAGTGCTTGGTGAACTGCTCCATCAGTTCGAGCCCTTCATCGGCCACTTGCTCAAGCTGTACCCATTGACCAATTCGGTGGAAACCAAAAAAACGGTCGGTTGGCCCACCGAATAAAAACAAATAAAAGCACAGTTAGTCAATTTGTCCATTTTCAATCCGTGTTCAGATTCTCGACTGCGTCTGTTCCCTCTGTTTGTGCAACGTCAGTTACCAACTGTTGGACCGCAACGGTAAATTCCATGTGCGAATTTTGGCCCAATTGAAGCAACTTTCGCCCGTCGACGACGTCCCTTTGCTGCCCAACATTTTGGCATTTCTTTGTGTTTTGGAAAAAATTAAATTTACCAAATTTTCTGAGGTAAAATTTCTGTAAATTCGAATTGGAGAAATTTGGTAAAATGTTAAGACGGAAAAGGTAATGACGGAATTATTCGACCGAATGGACGACGGAAATTGCACTTTCATTTTGGAAGCGATGCGAAACGTTTTGCTGAGCGTTTGCTTCAATTTGGAAAGGTCAAAACAAAAAATACAAAATAATGATTAAATATATAAAAAAAATTTATATTTTAATTTTGTAAACAGAAAGGGAAAACGCCCCGACGAACATTTGCACTGTTTGACTCAACTTAAGGCCATTTTGATGAAGCAATTCGCACGCACTTTTTGTGTGTTTCCGATTGGGGCGGCACAATGTTGGCTCATTTTGATGAACGAATTACGGCAGCAGCAACAAACGGACCAAGGGTACGGTAGGGTTGGATACAGTACACCAACGGAGTAAGGCATAGCAACAGATAGGATACTATAGTTGGGAAAATATCGCTGTTCTTTTGTGTTTTACTGCAAATTGGAAAGAAATTATGCCAGGGACTAGCCCTTATTTAAAAATACAGTAGATTTGTAGTGATACTGTAATTATCTATTTGATTTGTCATTTGCACTGTCAGTTGGACGGATGCTTCGCTGGAGTTGTTCTCGCTGTTTGCTGACTTTTGTTCCTGCTACTGCTCCACCCCTTCGCCCTCCCTGTGGCACTCTTTCGCCAATTTCACCATTTCTTTGCCGACGGAGGCGTCGAATTTCGTCTCAGTCGAAGCGCGAGAAGGTGCCGAATGGACCCGGCAAATGTTTCTATTCACTTTTCTGCTCAGTGTTTGTTCTCCCGTCGTTTTCCGGTGATTGGGTCATATTTTAATTTATTTAATCTAACATTTTTTCTAAATTTTATGCCTGTCGACGAATTTTTTCATTCCATTCAAAATCTGTTGGACAAAATCGCCGCCTCTCCGCCGCCTTTTTCCTGCCAATTTCGCCTGCAAATTGTGCACACTTTGGGCCCTCTTCTGTTTGTGTTGCTCAATCAAATTGATGAGGACATTTTTCTGCTGCGAATGGGCACAATTTTCGGGGGACAAAATTCGGAAATTGACGAGGAAAAACGAATTGAAATGGCCAAAATTTACTTGGGAAGGTCCGTCCGTCGGTGTTTTACCTTTCGATTTTTCTTTTATTTGCAGAAACATTGCTTCTGTTTTGACTGAGAGTATTCGCTGTTTGTATTCCGATTCGGCCACCCTTTTACCAAAATTGGATGGAGTGAATGCCCTTTCGCAATTTGAGGAGAGAACGGCACTTTTTGTGCTTTTCACTTTGCATCAGTGCGTTCGTGCGGGTCTGTCGGAATGGCATTGCCAAAGGCCAATTTAGTCAATTTGACATTAAAGGGAAAGCGCCTCAACTGATCGGAGCCATCAGAGAACAGTTGTGCCTTAGGGTTGGCAAGGTCAACATTTGCCTGTTGGCCTCTGTTTCGCCGCCTCTTTTTCTGTTTTGGCTCTCTCTGCTGTTTCTCCTCGGCTTGGAATTGCCTTTGTCTCCGTACGTTCCGTTTCCGTTGTGCCGTTCCGTCCCTTTTCCTAATCACTTTCCCTCCCTCTCTTTCCCCCCCCCCCCTTTAGCGTCGTTCTTCTTTCTGTCCCGGCCCATTGTCAAAATTTTCTCATTCATTTGGTGGTGCACACAATTTGCGAAGAGGAAGTGCCAAAAAATGTGGCAAATGGTGGTAATGCCGAAGCGATGCTTATGCAATTTCCGCCTGAATTTTGTGTCCGCCTTTTGATGATAATTGAGGAGGAGAAAACCTTCAAAAAACTGCTGACCAAACTCAGCCAAAAGAGCATCGGACATTTGGTCGACAGAGTGGAGACGGCACTCGCCTCGGAAGAAGCAGCAGACGACCACCAAACTGTACTTGCCAATTGCACCCTTTTCATAAGGACGTTCTGCTCCTTTTTTAGGCTTCACTTTTGCCAAGGCTTTGCTCTCTCATGGCCAAATCGGAAGACGCGGCCCATTTGGAGCGGGTGAGCCGAATGATGGAAGTGGGGCAAAGCCATTGGAAGGCCCTTTTCAAGGGCAATGAATTGGTAATCGGAAAAGCCAAAAAAGCGACAAAAGCTGACGCATCAAAGTGCCAACTTTTAGCAGACCCTTCGAAAGTGGCGCCATAAAACAACGAATGCCAATGCAAAAAATCTCTCTCAGTTGTCCTCCAACAGTCTCAACACTGCTCAATTTTATCGACTTATTGCTGAACTTTTCTGTGACGAATTGTCCATTGAAATTTGTTTAGGACTGTTTATTTTGGACAAAAGTGCCATTTTGGACATTTTCGCATTGGTATTTATTTTCTGTTGTCCCTCAAAAATCTTACGACCGACAGATTGGCGACGAATGGCAAATCCGTCGTCGTTTCTTCCTAAATTTGTTTTCTGTGCTGTTCGATTTGCAAAATGAAGGCGACCGACAATCCGTCGTCGACGCTTTGGTCGAATTCGAATTTGTCGCTTCTCCCATCGGCGGACTTTCGCCGTCGGCCGATGAAATGGCATTTATTCTTTCACACTTCGCTGAATTGTTTCAACAGTTTAGCACACTTAAAGTATTCTAATTAAATTCGTAAATTAGCAATTTATTTCTTTTTATTTTCATAGTCAATGGTTTTGCCGAGGGAAAATGTCGAGAAAGTGTTCAATTGTGTCTTTGTGAGAATGCTTTTGCAACGGATTTCGGCAAAAAGGCAACATTTTCGTAAAAGCTTTTGACAATTTAAATTTTTCAGGAAAATGCCTTCCGATTATTTCAAAGCTATGAGATTTTTCTTTTCACTTAAATCAGTTCGAGATTTTTATGCCGAAAATGATTTATACACTTTGCGAAGTTTACAGCAATTTATGACGGCATTTTGGGAATATTTGGAAAAGGTAAAAAAGTGTTAATTCACTGCGGTAAGGTCAACTGCGTCTGAGCTAATTCCGTATTAATGTAAAAAGGGCCAATTTTGTATTGTCATAACTTTTTTACCTTTTTAGCCCAAATGGAAGATTTAGGGGGATTTTTGGCATAAAATATGGAAAAATTAAAAAGGTGTGTCCGTCCCCGCAGTGCCGAAAGGGGCAGTCTGACAATTTTTTTTTTTGAAATTTTAACTTTAATTTTAAGCTAAAATTATTAGAAGACGGAGTTGGCCCTTTTTACAATAGACGCAGCATTTCCACGGCTCAGTCCAAATTACCGTTTCCCGCTGACCGGATTAGTCCGACGGCGGTTTCTTATTGGCGGGATCAGTCCGCCTATTTTTAGGACATTCCTCGTTGGAATCGTTTGCACATTGACCGTCAACATTGGGCAGTGAAAGTGCGCAATTCAAAAGAAATTGGAGACGAATTCGATGAGCAATTTCTGAAATTGTTCAACACTGTCCAACGAATTGTTTTCTCCGCAAGAAACGGACGCCTCGGCGGAGAAGAGACGCGTGAAGCACTAAGGGCATTTTTGGGAGTTTCCCTTTTCCAACGGATTGCACTTGTGCCGGAAAGCGCACTCAGGTGAACTATCAAACAATGCCATTCCAAAAAAAAAGGGAATAGCGGATGGAATAAGTAAAGGCCTAAAATTCGGCACAATTCATGTTTTGTTTCCTGTTCAGATTGGGCTGGTCCCTCGTGCTTGACGCGCACCGTGCCGATGGTTCCAATCGCTTTTCTGTGCCCCTTGTCCAAATTCACATGCTCAATGACCCGGAGGTGCTCAGCGATTTCAGTTGGCGTGCCTTATGGCTCGGTGCCATTTGACCATTTTTTGGTTGGTCTTTTTATGCATTGTGTCCATTTGAGGATGGGAATCGCGGGCCCAATTTGAAGACCTTTGGATGTCTTTGTTTGGCGTTCTGTCCTCCACTCCGACGACTGCCTTCGAAATTCAGCAGAGAGTGTCGGCCGAATCATTTGCTGCCGCTCAACGGCAAATGGTCGCTGCAAATTTGGCCATCGAAGCATTGACGAACATTCTTCTGCACACTCTTCTCTTCCCTGTACAATTTCTCTTGGTCTTAAAATGTATTTTTTTTAAATTAAGAATCCCGGAAATCCAATTGACAGTGAATTTGTGGCAGAGAATCGACGAACGAAGAAAATAAGCCATTTCTTTGAAACCGAGTGAGTGAGAGATAAGACAAAGGGAGAGAAACAGAGAGAGAGAGAGAGAAAGGGGAAATTTTTAAACCAAAATTTGTGGCGATGTGTTTTAAGTTAACCAATATCATTTGAGTGGGCCAGGCTCGTTTCGGCCCCCACGTTTCGGCCCCCATGTTTCGGCCCCCACGTTTCGGCCCCGGGGGTCGTTTCGGCCCCCGTTTTTCGGCCCCGGGGTCGTTTCGGCCCCAAGCTAAAACGAGAAAAATAGTACCCAAATTTTTTTTCAACCTAGTTTTTTTTTGAAAAACTAGGGGTTCAAAAATTTAGGGTTAAGTTTTCAAAAAATCAGAGTGATTTTTTTCCTTAGTATTTTGAAACCTTTTTTAAACTTGACCCTATTTTTGAAAAACTACCTCAAACTTAAAAAATAGAGTTTGATTTTCAAAAAAATTTTAAAAAATTTTCGAATCAAAAAAAAATTTTTTTGAATTTTATAACCTTAACCTAATTTTGAAAATTTCAAAAAAATGAACTTTACGCATAGGTTTCTTTAAAGTACTGGTAAATCAATTGTCTATTACACCAAACCTGAAGGATACCTCGAAAAAAACACCAACCTAAGCTTCGGCTTGCGTAGGCCTAGGCTTAGGGGGCCCCTATTTGAAAAAAAACAATTTTTTTTTGACAACTTTATTTTGTTTTTGCTTTTTTTGGCTTGGGGCCGAAACGACCCCGGGGCCGAAACGTGCCCGGGGCCGAATCGTGGGGGCCGAAACGTGGGGGCCGAAACAACCCCGACCTCATTTGAGTTGATAATTGACATTATACAGCGAATCCTTTTTGAGATTTGGTCGGCTGGCAATTTGCGCAAAAAAGTTAACTGATCAAATGTGGGAAAGAACTTTCACTATCAGAGCGAATATTACACTGATAATTCACAGAGATTTTTGGTGAGTCTTAAAAACAAATTAACAAAATGATCACTCACTGATCGGACTTTCAAAGGCCAAAGGTTACGGTATGGGACAAACGTCGCTTTTTCACCTCCGTTCACTTTGTGGTTTAGCCGAAAGCACGAATGCTGAACAAGGAACAGAATTACGGTAAAACAAAGCCCGGGGAAAGCAAATGAAAAAGTTTGGTAACGGGGGATAAAGGGCTCTATGAAAATCCGACACCGGAAAATCCGACACCGGAAAATCCGACACAAGCGGAATATCCGACACCGCCGGAAATTCACATGCTCAATGACCCGGAGGTGCTCAGCGATTTCAGTTGGCGTGCCTTATGGCTCGGTGCCATTTGACCATTTTTTGGTTGGTCTTTTTATGCATTGTGTCCATTTGAGGATGGGAATCGCGGGCCCAATTTGAAGACCTTTGGATGTCTTGTTTGGCGTTCTGTCCTCCACTCCGACGACTGCCTTCGAAATTCAGCAGAGAGTGTCGGCCGAATCATTTGCTGCCGCTCAACGGCAAATGGTCGCTGCAAATTTGGCCATCGAAGCATTGACGAACATTCTTCTGCACACTCTTCTCTTCCCTGTACAATTTCTCTTGGTCTTAAAATGTATTTTTTTAAATTAAAGAATCCCGGAAATCCAATTGACAGTGAATTTGTGGCAGAGAATCGACGAACGAAGAAAATAAGCCATTTCTTTGAAACCGAGTGAGTGAGAGATAAGACAAAGGGAGAGAAACAGAGAGAGAGAGAGAGAAAGGGGAAATTTTTAAACCAAAATTTGTGGCGATGTGTTTTAAGTTAACCAATATCATTTGAGTGGGCCAGGCTCGTTTCGGCCCCCACGTTTCGGCCCCCATGTTTCGGCCCCCACGTTTCGGCCCCGGGGTCGTTTCGGCCCCCGTTTTTCGGCCCCGGGGTCGTTTCGGCCCCAAGCTAAAACGAGAAAAATAGTACCCAAATTTTTTTTCAACCTAGTTTTTTTTTGAAAAACTAGGGGTTCAAAAATTTAGGGTTAAGTTTTCAAAAAATCAGAGTGATTTTTTTCCTTAGTATTTTGAAACCTTTTTTAAACTTGACCCTATTTTTTGAAAAACTACCTCAAACTTAAAAAATAGAGTTTGATTTTCAAAAAAATTTTAAAAAATTTTCGAATCAAAAAAAAATTTTTTTGAATTTTTATAACCTTAACCTAATTTTGAAAATTTCAAAAAAATGAACTTTACGCATAGGTTTCTTTAAAGTACTGGTAAATCAATTGTCTATTACACCAAACCTGAAGGATACCTCGAAAAAAACACCAACCTAAGCTTCGGCTTGCGTAGGCCTAGGCTTAGGGGGCCCCTATTTGAAAAAAAACAATTTTTTTGACAACTTTATTTTGTTTTTGCTTTTTTTGGCTTGGGGCCGAAACGACCCCGGGGCCGAAACGTGCCCGGGGCCGAATCGTGGGGGCCGAAACGTGGGGGCCGAAACAACCCCGACCTCATTTGAGTTGATAATTGACATTATACAGCGAATCCTTTTTGAGATTTGGTCGGCTGGCAATTTGCGCAAAAAGTTAACTGATCAAATGTTGGGAAAGAACTTTCACTATCAGAGCGAATATTACACTGATAATTCACAGAGATTTTTGGTGAGTCTTAAAAACAAATTAACAAAATGATCACTCACTGATCGGACTTTCAAAGGCCAAAGGTTACGGTATGGGACAAACGTCGCTTTTTCACCTCCGTTCACTTTGTGGTTTAGCCGAAAGCACGAATGCTGAACAAGGAACAGAATTACGGTAAAACAAAGCCCCGGGAAAGCAAATGAAAAAGTTTGGTAACGGGGGATAAAGGGCTCTATGAAAATCCGACACCGGAAAATCCGACACCGGAAAATCCGACACAAGCGGAATATCCGACACCGCCGGAAAATCCGACACAAGCGGAATATCCGACACAAGCGGAATATCCGACACTGGAAAATCCGACACCAATTAAAATTTTAAAAAATAATTTTTGCATTTTAGACTAATATTTAATTAATTTTATATCCTTAAAGTTGGTGAACTAAATCAATATAATCCGAACTTAATTTAAATAAGTTTTTTATATTGGTTCTGCCATCCGGTACATTATTGCCCGCAAATATTGAAGAGGGTACCGATTGTTCCTAGTTACATAAATCTCGGTGAGATTCATAACTTGGTTTTTAGCATATTTTTACTAAGTGAAGAAACGAATACAAAGCTTTTTTACACACAAAGTAAATTATTTTGAATTAAAGAAAACGCTTATTTACTATTTACGTTTAAAATGCATTTTATTCAAAAAAAATTAAGCATGAACAACGTATTTTTCTCCACCAACAATTTTTTTGAGCAGTTCCGGCTTTGAAATGAGAAATTTAAACATTTCTGAACAATTGTGATCAAAATTCACTTTTACTTACACCAGGCAAAAAGGAAGGGTCGGCGTTGCCGATAGGCGCCGCCGTGAGAAATTTTGAAAATTGACTATTATTTTGATAACAAATCTTGACAAAAAAATCGCCAATTTTTGAGCATTTTTATGATAAATCTTGAGGAAAACTACGAAAATGGGGGTCCGGTGGTGCCGATAGGCGCCACCGGGGGAAATTTTGAAAATTTGTATACAATTTGTTAAGAGATTTTCCCTAAAAATAGTCAAACTTACGCTCATAATCAGCGTGAAATTGCGCTTTGGTGGAGCCATTAACGTAAATAAGCTAAAAGCCGGAGAAAAATTTGAGTATTTTGGCAAAAATTTTATGATTTTCTTTATATTCGCTTCAAAAAATAATTTTCTTTCAAATATTGCTGTAAAAATCGGAATTTTCCTTTGAGCTCCAAAAATAAGTACAAAATAAGTACAATGAGCTCAAATCAGTACATTTCTTAAAAATAAGTACATTTTATATTCTTAAGATTCGATCCCTCCAAATCAGTACATTTCTTAAAAATAAGTACAAATGGGAACTCTGGTTTAGTTCCCCAACTTTAAGGATATTAAATAATTAAATATTAGTTGAAAATTCAAAAATTATTAAAAAAAAATTTAAAGTAGTGTCGGATATTCCGCTTGAGTCGGATTTTCCGGCGGTGTCGGATTTTCCGCTTGAGTCGGATTTTCCCATGTCGGATTTTCCGCTTGAGTCGGATTTTCCGGCGGTGTCGGATTTTCCGCTTGAGTCGGATTTTCCCATGTCGGAGAGTCGGATTTTCCGGCGGTGTCGGATTTTCCGCTTGAGTCGGATTTTCCCGTGTCGGATTTTCCGGCGGTGTCGGATTTTCCGCTTGAGTCGGATTTTCCGGCGGTGTCGGATTTTCCGCTTGAGTCGGATTTTCCCATGTCGGATTTTCCGCTTGAGTCGGATTTTCCCATGTCGGATTTTCCGCTTGAGTCGGATTTTCCGGCGGTGTCGGATTTTCCGCTTGAGTCGGATTTTCCCATGTCGGAGAGTCGGATTTTCCGGCGGTGTCGGATTTTCCGCTTGAGTCGGATTTTCCCGTGTCGGATTTTCCGGCGGTGTCGGATTTTCCGCTTGAGTCGGATTTTCCGGCGGTGTCGGATTTTCCGCTTGAGTCGGATTTTCCCATGTCGGATTTTCCGCTTGAGTCAGATTTTCCGGCGGTGTCGGATTTTCCGCTTGAGTCGGATTTTCCCATGTCGGATTTTCCGCTTGAGTCGGATTTTCCGGCGGTGTCGGATTTTCCGCTTGAGTCGGATTTTCCCGTGTCGGATTTTCCCGTGTCGGATTTTCCCGTGTCGGATTTTCCGGCTCCCGGATAAAGCCGTCGAGGGAAATTGCCAATTTTGAGTTTGGTTGTCATACTTCGAACTGTTCACTGCCATTAATGGTGCTTTTTTCCGTTAAATTGTTCAAAAATTTCCTTAATTGCCCAATATTTTAACCAAATCAATGGCATTGTCCGAGATCATAATCCCTGTATAATCCTAGGACGAATTCAAGTGATCATCTGGTCGCTCAATGTGCCGAATTGGACATCAACTCATCCCTCCGCGCCCTCTTCGACACTTTTGTCCATTGGCTGAATTCATCAGGTTGGCCCTCTCTCTTTTCTCACACTCTCTCTCGCTATCTCTCTCTCTCTCCTCTCTTGCTCTCTCTCTCTCTCTTACTCTTTCTCTCCTTCTTTCTTTATCTCTTGGTCCCTCTTTTTATGATTAATTTTAGCATCCCTTTTTTAAGAATTGGCACAGATTCCGATGGCCATTCTCTGCAGCAGCGTCCGCTCTTTGACTTTTCTCTCCGATTTGTTCAATGACCCCGTCTTTTACCGACAAACTTTCCTAACTCTTCGTCCATTTTTGGGCCCTCAAAAAGTAACTTTGTCTATTTGTTTTGTCCTTTTGCCTTTCATTTCGTTCTGTTAGACTCTTTTCCATGGTCATCCCATCCGTGGTAATGTGCTTCTGTTGCTGCTCAAATGTGCTTCTGTGTTGGATTGGTCCGAATTGGCTGTTGAATCGGGCGAATCGGTGACTTTCTTTTGCTATGTCTTTTCTGTTTGACTGTCCCTTTGCCCCTCAGTGTCTGTCCAAATTTGTCGACTCTCTGTTCGAATTTGGCATTCGTTTCACACAATGCCAATTCGTCCGTGAGTGCTTTTTGGTTGGCTTTTTGTACCTTCTCCAATCGGATAACCGTGACCATCTCCAACCGTCTACAACTGCGAACATTGCAGATTTTCTTGTGAAAGAATTGCAACGAATGCAGCGCAGGACGGACATTCTTTCGGATTTGTATCTATTTAATTACTTTATTAATTGGTTGGATTACCACCGGCAATTGTCTTTGTTAAGCCAGCCTGACCTGATGGAATACAACAAAATGACATGGCAAGTGATGTTCTTCATGGTCGAGGAATGCCAATCTTTGCCGATAAGTGACGGGACTATCGTAAGTGCCATCGCTTGGTTTTGTTGGCTTTTTCACGCTATAAATGCCGCACTTTTTTGCATATTTTCAGAACCTTTTCCTTCACATTGTCTCCGATTCGTTTGTCGACCCTCGCATTTCCAACTGGCAAAAGGAGGTGCTCACAAATGGCATTGAGTCACTTGTGTTGCGCAATTGCAGGTGACGACAGATGGAGAAACAAACAAAAGGATTGATTTCTTTGTCCATTCGTTTGGAATATCTGTCACCGCTTAATTTGGCACTCTTTTCTCATTTCAAATTGGCATTCCCACTCACAAGCCCTTGCCATTTTCTGTCATTTATTCGGCACTTTGTTTTTCTGTTGTCTTCTTATTGTCTTTTCGTTTGGCATTATGCCATCATCTTCAGTTACGCGCCCATCTTTCGCAAAATGGCGTTGGAATGCTTCGCCACTTACCAACTTCAGCCGTCCCATTTGCCGTTTGCCCTCTCCGTCTATTTGACGTGCATTTACCGCGAATTGCACGAAGGGGGCGAATTTGCATATGGCGTCAACAAAACATTTCCCACTGAGGACTTTCACAAGTTTTTGAATGTGTAAGTTCAATCTTTTGCTTTTATCAGAATGCCAATTGTATTCCCCCTTTTCTTCCATTCAATTTCCCCTTCAGCTTTTCTTTCTATGCCAGCAGTTCCCTTTCTTCCCCTGCGGGCCCATCTTCTCATTGCATCGTCAGAATTGCCTCTGATTTGATTTGCTCAATTTGGGCCAAAGAATTTGTGTTGGATTGTGTCTGGGGTTTGTTAGTCCCGCCGACGATTAGTCCAAAATGTAAACATTTAAAAATAAATTTCTTTTAATTTTTATTTGTTCGGTCAGCTCCCAAAAGTGCGTTAATTGCATTCAATGCGGAGAAAAATGAAAGCGAATCTTTCGGCGACAGACAAACGCCGGCAGAAAATCCATTGGAACATCCGCTTCAGTGGGCAGACCACGGCCCAAAGGCACAAAATATTAGGTGGGCATTACAATGACTCATTTCCGCTGATCATTTGCCATTTTGTTGCCTCAGTCCTGCAAAATTGGCCGGTCCTTCACTTTTGCGTCTCTCTCTTCTCGACCGCTCTCTCCTCCATTTGCTCCACTCAATTTTCAAAACTTTGTTTGTTGAACAGGTGGCACCGCAATTAATTTCCTTATTAGTGCATTCACTTGAATATTCCTTCACCTTTTACACTGTTTAATTGGTGTTAAATTGCAGCGAAGGGTCTGTTTGGAGTTGGCGGTCAATTTTTTGTTGCCTAAAGTGAATTCGCTGGAGAAAGGGACGATGGCCAAGTGCGTGTCGCTTATGCTGTTGTGTTCGGCCAATGGCAATGGCCAATTCCATCAAAGGCTTTTTTTTTTGTTAATTGCTCTAATTAATTGCGTTTTGCCTTCCGTTTCTTCAGAATCCATTTTTTGCTCCATTCCGATGACCCAATCGGTTCGACTTTCTTCGACTTCGTTTTCCCGCCTTCGTATATCCAAATGCTGATCCATTCGTTCATTGGCGAAGTGAATTTTTGGGAATTGTGGGTAGCCAATGATGATTGATCCATTCCTTGTTAGGTTGAATCACTGCAAATGAATGGGGTGGATTTGATGGAAACCGAACAATTTCTGAAACGACTGTTCGATTTGGCGTAATAAATGTATAAAATAGGTATATTAATATAAAAAGTATCATTAATTTATATTTAGTTTTGTTTTGTTTGCATTCATTTAGCACCGGTTAATATCCTTCATTCACAGCCATTGGTAATCACTGCTTTCGGTTGACCGCCAAAAAACGGGTAAAATAAAATGAACAGCAAAGAAAGGAAATGTGATCATTTTTTAAATATTTTTCTTTTTTTAAATTTGTTAAAAAATTCTATTTAAGTCATTGACAAAGAATAATTATTTAACGTAATAATGGAAAAATCAATATTAAACGGAATTTCCTGTGTTGAACCAACAAATTTTTATTAAATTTGATGGTATTTCTTTTTAGAATAAAAAACGAAACAAAAAAAGCGCAGCGATCATTGAGCAAAAATTGGACAATCAAATTCATTCATTTAAACAAAAAACAAAGTCCATCTTTTTTGGCCAATATAAAAGGATAAAAACTGTTGGTGTTAACGGTGAATGGTCATTATTCAAAGGGAATTTTGCGCTTGGATTGGTCGTCCGCCCCTCGCCGACACCACCAAATTGTTGACCACGATGAAAATGGCCAACACATGGAAAGTGTTGACCACGATCATCGTCAGCCGGTAAAGGTTCAGGTGGAAACAACGCCGAATGTTTTCACTTCTATTGTGCTGAAAATAGGAAAATAACATTGGTTTTGTAGTCATTCCTCTAAACATCAGCCGAAGGGGCGAAATGAACGCGAAATGCAAACGCATTTCGCGTTCATTTCTTTCTTTTTGCGTCCGCGTTTCACCCTTTTTGGTGTGCATCGTTACTCTATTAGTACATATATGTTTTTTGGCACTAGTGCATTTTAGGCGTCCAAGCAACACATTTATGAAATTAGTAAGGAAAAATTCTAAAAAAATATAGGTGCTGGTTCCAAATAATAAATAAAGCGTAAAAAAAATTTATAGCGCGAAAAAGAGAAAGAAAATTTTATTCTATGAATTTTAAAATGTCCAAGTAATTTCTATTATATTATTATTTTTTTTTTGTATTTTTTGATTATTTGGGAAATAACAATAAAAATAAAACGAAAAAGGATTTATCATTTGTGAGGAGTACTTCGGCCCCCCCCCCCCCCCCCTCCTCTTGCCGACCTTCGGGTTGAAGGGGAGCAGTGGCCAGAAGAAGCGCAGTTTGGCAAATTTAATGATGCCCCAACAGAGGGTGATCAGCTTAATCCACGAGGCGATGTGCATCGGATTGGCAAGGGACAGACGCGGCTCGGAGGTGAACAGAAGGTAAAGCAGCGCAGGCAACGGCACCTGACCAGCAGCAGGGCATTGTCAGCGTGTTGTTGTTGCCAACTAACAACCTCTTCCAGCACCAAAACCATGGACTTGGCCAATCGCGCGAAGTAAACGTTTTCCTCGTCGTACTTCAGCGTCAAACAAACGTCGACCATTTCGAAGACGTACACGAGGATGGAGACGCCCGTGAAAAAGAAATAGCCGAGGGCGCAGTAACGGGCGATGTCCGTCAGAAAGGGGCGAAGGAAAGGAAGGAGAGGAGGCAATTAGCGAAAAGGGGGCGAAGGGCGGCACAAAACCTGGAAGTTGTGCAGGTAATCGGCCAATCTGCTGCAGAGCAAAAAGTCGGCCATCAAATCCAAAGTGGAGGCGAGCAAAGTGATGACGGCGATGACACGCATCGGAGGGGCCCATTCCAACTGATTTCTGAGAGGGACAGCAGCAGAAAGGAAAACAACAATGTGCAAAGGCACAACTCACGACGGTTTCGAATTGTACCAAATCAATCGCTGACCAAACATTCCCACTGATTTATTAGAGACAAATTGTATTGAAAAGGGGGACTTTTTAAAGGAAATGTATTATAATCGTGTAAAATGGCCACGATATTTGGACAATTGGAAAAGGGACAGCTCAGGAGGGGCGGGATGGGCGATCAACGGGGGGGGGGGGGGGAAGAGATGATCGCCGACCGACCAGCAACCCGCTGTCTGGATTAGGGGGAGAAGGAGGCGATCTAGGCAGGCACTGCTCTGTTGATCCCATTAACGCTCTCGGCAGAGGAATAAAGCAAAGAGACAGTCGCCAGTCATATAAACTTCATCCGACTGCTAGTGGCCAAATGTTCCCCCCCCCCCCCCCGGGGATGTTTGTGTTTCGTCCCTTTTCTCTCCCCAATGCTTTTGATTTATCGTCAGCGAACTTATATTTGTGAACAAATGGCAAAAGTTTAATGATCGATCAGTTATCATTAATTGGTTCCACTCTTTCGCCAATTTTAAATGTGCTCTCTTTACGTTAGTTACACATCTCTCTCTCTTCCGTTTTTCTTTTTTCTCCCATTATTCTTCTTTTCTCTTTTACTCTCTTTCAAATTGTTCTTCCTTTTCTTCCCCACCCTATTTTCTTTCATCTGTGCCCTTCATTTGCTTCTTTTGCCTCCTTTCTTTCTCTTTCTTCCTTTCTTTCTCTTCCTTCTCTCTCTCTCTTCCTCCTTTCTTTCTCTTCCTTCTCTCTTTCTCTTCCTCCTTTCTTTCTCTTCCTTCTCTCTTTCTCTTCCTCCTTTCTTTCTCTTCCTCTTCCTTTTCCTTCTCTGTATCTGTTGTTTCTTTCTCATTCTTCGTCTGATATTTTGCTGTTTTCTATCTCATGCACTGCTCCCAAATTAATGGTCATTTGGACAAGGAATTTTTGGCGATTTTGCACCAGAATGGCCAACTGATCGAAACTGCGTTTCCCTGTGGTTGAATTGAATACATTCAGTTGATCACCTTTTGCTTTGCTTATGCCTGTCTTTCTCACCTTGGAATGTTCCCCAGTCGTATTGGCTGAGCATTCCCGTCAAATTGCTCCTCAAACTGTTCGACACAATAACAATTGAATACTGTAAAAGGGCGGGAGGGAGGTGAAATTACGGATTGAAATTTGAAAAAATAAATTTAAACTCAAATTATGTAAATTATGCATTTTTGTTTGGTCCTCCCCCACCTTCTCCAAAAAGTGTTCGGCTTCTTCGCCTCGCACAATCTCTTCGGGTTTCGACTTCGAACAACAAAAACGAAAACGGATTAATGCCCTGCAAATTGCCCTCCGAATTCGCCTGTCGTTGCTCACGTAAATGGGCAGTCGAAGGGCACAACCGCAAATGGTCAACTGACAAAAAACCAAAAGGAGTTAATTCATTCTGCTGATGAACAGCACTCTCTCACCAATGCCGCAACATCGGAAACAGTCAAATAAACGCGCAGATTTTTGTGACGCAAAAATTGCGAGTCGAAAAACTCCCAAATGTTGAGAAAAGTGCTCATCGAATTGGAGATCAAATAACAGCCGACGACCTTTGCGGAAAGATATCGTAACATTGGTGCGGTATTCGTTGATTCTGTAGCCCCTCGGAAACCAATTCAATTTCGAGTTTCTTAGCCAATTCAAATCCGTGCCTATTTATGTACAGACCATGACCAGGGTTCGGGTTGCCACCCGGACCCCGAAATTGTTGTTTGGGATGTGTTCCATTGTGGTGCTTGATGCCGATGTTTTTGCCATTTCTTTTAGTTTATTGTTCGTCGCTAAAGTTGGCATATAACTCGTGCGATGCTGAGCCGTTTTTTCTAATTGTTGCTTGTCAAAATGGCTTAAAGAGAAAAATTTGACTTAATTCTATTATTTCTAGTTTTTTCAATTTTTTGTTCTTTCTCTCTCCCTTTCGCTCTCTCCCTCTTTCTCTCTCTCCCTCATTCTCTCTCTCCCTCATTCTCTCTCCCTCTTTCTCTCCCTCCCTCTTTCTCTCTCTCTTTTCCTTTTCTTCTCTCCTCCCCCTTCTCTCGCTCGTTTTCTCTCTTCCTCTCTCATTTTTGCCTTTTCTCTCACCCCCTCTCACTTCTTGTTCTTCTTTGCGGTTCGTTTCTTCTTCTCTTTTGTCCCTGCTGTTGTTCCCTTTCTTTCTTCTTCTGCTGCTGAATGCCTTTCGCCATTGTTTTCAGCTCCATCATTTCTTTTGTCTTTCCATTTGCCATTATTCTGAGTGTCGCACTGTTCCTGAAATGTCCCATTTTCAATTGGCCCTTTTTCTGTCTTATCCCTTCAGGGCCTACCCAACCCGGAAATCCCTGTAGCTGTCCATCTTGTCCCAATCCCTCACTTTTCGCTGTTTCTCTGTGTGATGATCAGCGTCTTCGGACTCAGCTGCGTCTCTGCCCTTCTCTTCGTCGTCTGCTGCAGCTGATCATGGCAAAGTCCAACATCATTCGTCTGACTGATCACCGATTCGGAATATTCCCCTGAACAATTCGACCCACTTTTCACCAAATTGCTTTTCCCCTCTCTCACCGCCCAAAGTCAGCCGACGTCGTCTGCGAAGTTTTTGAACAATTTTACAGTTGCAATAGGCGAGAACAATGAACGGAAGAATGACTGTCAGAAAATTTCGGGCCCAAAATCGGATTGTTTGAAAAAGGCCGCCATTGTCCGTCATCCAAACGGGCACAACGCTAAAACAGAAACAGGCAAATGAATGGTCCAATTAAAAATGGAAATCAATGGACGAAGAATTGCCAAGGGAATGAGTGACAATTGCTAATAGCATAGTCAAAGTGCAACCTGTTGATGTCCGTCAAGTTGGAGCAGTTCGGCAGTGGAAGAAGATCGATTTCAAAGTAAAGAGTCGCTTTCAACACAAAAGCAAATGCGAGGATCGAAATGATCACGTAGGATTTGTTGCGCACGATGAGCACAAGCACACACACCTTACAAATTTAGGCACATTAATTGGTGTATGGATTAATAGATTAATTAGGCCCAAAACATTTAATTGGTTTATGTATTAATAAATTAATAGTTGGACTGATGGACTTTTGATTGGAGAGGGCCATTGGCCAGGAAGCGCTCCAAACTGGCCACAACCAACAGAAAATTGCACACAGTCAGCGCGAAATGCTGAAACCAAACGGCACTATCATTTGGAAAAGGATTTGCGATTCGAAAATGAGTGCCTGAAGGCAGTAGAAAACCCGGACATTCCATGACCAAAAGGCGGCCAAAAAGGGGGAACGGAGGCGATGGGCGACGAAATGGACGGGCGAAATGAGCAAATAAACAAAGGAAACGAAAATGTCGAAGAAGGCCAACAGCACCTTGAAGACAAACAATGCCATTCATTGGTATGGCAAAGTCTTAACTCGTGGCGTGGGGCGGAGAGAGCGCAGGGGACGGAGGAGAAAGTCCCCTCCTTCCATCCCCCGTGCTTGGGTCCTTTCTTAAATCCGACCGATACCCATGGGCATTTCTTATTCGATGGCTATTTTTTATCAAAATTTCAAAAAATTGATTAAGAAATTGTTGTCAAAGCTCCAAAATTCATTTGTGGCTTCATTTTTCTTAAAGTTAATAAAAAATTTTAAAGTTATAATGCTAATAGAAACAATAAGAGCTTTCGGACGATACTAAGATTACTTTGTCTTGGAAGATTTGGTTATTTTTGGGAAAAGTTATGACGTGTTTAGCCGAAAAAATCTGTTAAGTGGCGGAAAGATGCTCCTTGGTGTTTTTTAGAGCGCTGCTGATCACGATTTGCTCATAACAACCAAATAAAAGAATTTTGGTACATTTGTGTCAATTTTTTTTTGACACAAACTTGGAAAACGGGATTTTAAAATTTGTAACTACTGTAAAAGCTTTATTAAAAATATGAAAAGTTATTAAAATGATCAAAAATTGGCCAAATGCCTACCGGATTCACGTAGTTTTGCCGACGCAATTTGCGGGAGGTGGAAAAGACATAGAAAAGAAGCGTATTCTGCAAGACCGACACCTTTTGGGACGGGAGGGAAAGCCAAATAAAACATTGGCCAAGTGATCCCTTTTTATTGTTTAAGCTAATTGTTTCGAATTGTTTAATGATTTTACTTATTTTTCAATTTTTGAATTATTTCTCACAATGGAAACGGAGGAGCCAATGAATCCGACGAGAAACAATCGTAAATCACTGTCAAAAATGCCCTCGTTTAAAGCACATAAATTTTCCCGTGTGTTATTAAGCCGAAACAAATGCATTTTATGGTGAAAAATTAAAGAAAAATTTGCTAAAAAAGGTAAAAGCAAAACAAACAAAACAGTAGAAAATAGAATTAAAACGAAGTAAAGAAATGGAGAAGAAAACAGCAGAAGAATGGCAAATGTGCCAATGCCAAAGTGAAGGTAAGCGCAGTGAGCGAATTGGGGTTCTCTGCTGAGGGGGCCGACGTCGGCTGCCGCGCCGGCGGGTGGACGGACACTCATAAAACATCAAATAAAAGACACCGCCCCCCCCCCCGGGCGAGGGAGGGAGGGGGGACACGTCATTAGTAAAGTAATATTAGCAGAAGAGGGGGGGGGGGGGGAATAATTACTGTCTAATGAATGTGGTCAGAAGGATTTAAAATAAAACGAACTCATTTGGCAAGCGAAATCGGCATCATTTTTGGTTGTTTACATGGGTAAGTCATTAAAAGGAAAGGAAAGAAATAAAAAGAAAATGCCGACAGGGAGGGCATGGAAGAAATAATTAAAACATAAAAAGATTAGAAAAAGTAATAATATCCAAAACGAAATGCCAGAGAGAAGAACCAACGGAGAAATGGCAAAACAATGCAATGAATGCCGAATTGGACCCAACAAAAATTTGGAGGAATCACTGCTGCCCTTCTCAACAAAGAGAAATGCCATAAAATAAATGCCATTAAAATTTAGCATAATTTTTCTCCGGGGGATGGACGGAGTTCGGCGAAGTATCGAATTGCTGCAGCAAAGCAAATTGGGCACCCTTTTTCATAGAATGGCATTCTGTCGCCGTTTGTCGGCCATTTGTTTTCCTTTTGTGTTTATTTGTTTTGCTATGATTTGTCATTTATTTTTCTTCCCTTTCCCTTTGCTCCGCAACTTCTCCCGTCGTGTGCCATTCGTTCGCTCACCGCCCATCGACTGATGACTGACCGCTAATAATTAGGCGTGTGACTTTTGACTGGGAACTGAGAGAAAAGGGCCAAACATTTTGACATTATTTTGGCGCAAAAAAACAAATTTCATTGGCAAAAAAAATTAAACCTTTTAATTGTTAAAAATTGTATAAATCAAAGAAAACTTTATACAAAAAAGAAAAAGGAAATACTAAATATATGTATAAAATGAAAAATAGAAAAAGAAGGAAAGAAAAAAAGAAAAAGGGAAAATTAATTAATTTTTGAAAGACTAAATGGAGGTACTGACAGCAAAAGGCAAGGGCGGGGCGAGAGGGGAAGGGGAAGAGGGCGAGAGGGGAGGGGGAAGAGATGGGAGAGAAAGAGAAAAGAGGGGGAAGAGGGCGAGGGAGAAGAGAGAGGAGAGGAAGAGAAAGGAGGGGGAAAAGGGCGAGGGAGAAGAGATGGGAGAGAAAGAGAAAGGAGGGGGAAGAGGTCGTGAGGGGGGGGGAGGGAAGAGGGCGAGGGAGAAGAGAGGGGAGAGGAAGAGAAGGAGGGGGAAGAGGGCGAGAGGGGGAGAGATGGGAGAGAAAGAGAAAGGAGGGGGAGGGAAGAGGGCGAGGGAGAAGAGAGAGGAGAGGAAGAAAAGGAGGGGGAAGAGGGCGAGGGAGAAGAGATGGAGAGAAAGAGAAAGGGGGAAGAGGGCGTGAGGGGAGGGGAAAAGGGCGAGGGAGAAGAGAGGAGAGGAAGAAAAAGGAGGGGGAAGAGGGCGAGGGAGAAGAGAGGGGAGAGGAAGAGAAAAGAGGGGGAAGAGGGCGAGGAGGGGGAAGAGATGGGAGAGAAAGAGAAAGGGGGAAGAGGGCGAGGGAGAAGAGAGGGGAGAGGAAGAAAAGGAGGGGGAAGAGGGCGAGGGAGAAGAGATGGGAGAGAAGAGAAAGGAGGGGGAAGAGGGCGTGAGGGGGGGGGGAAGAGGGCGAGGAGAAGAGATGGGAGAGAAAGAGAAAGGAGGGGGAAGAGGGCGAGGGAGAAGAGATGGGAGAGGAAGAAAAAGGAGGGGGAAGAGGGCGAGAGGGGAGGGGGAAGAGGGCGAGCGAGAAGAGATGGAGAGAAAGAGAAAGGAGGGGGAAGAGGGCGAGGGAGAAGAGAGGGGAGAGGAAGAAAAAGGAGGGGGAAGAGGGCGAGGGAGAAGAGAGGGGAGAGGAAGAGAAAGGAGGGGGAAGAGGGCGAGGGAGAAGAGATGGGAGAGAAAGAGAAAGGAGGGGGAAGAGGGCGAGGGAGAAGAGAGGGGAGAGGAAGAGAAAGGAGGGGGAAGAGGGCGAGGGAGAAGAGATGGGAGAGAAAGAGAAAGGAGGGGGAAGAGCGCGTGAGGGGGGAGGGAAGAGGGCGAGGGAGAAGAGAGAGGAGAGGAAGAGAAAGGAGGGGGAAGAGGGCGAGGGGAGAAGAGATGGGAGAGGAAGAAAGAAAAGGAGGGGGAAGAGGGCGAGAGGGGAGGGGGAAGAGGGCGAGCGAGAAGAGAGGGGAGAGGAAGAGAAAGGAGGGGGAAGAGGGCGAGAGGGGAGGGGAAAAAGGCGAGAGGGGAGGAGAAAGAGAGGGGAGGGGGAAGAGTACGGGAGCGGGAGGAGAGAGGGGGGGGGGGGGGGGAAGCGGGCGAAAGGTCAGGCAGGGGTCGTAAAATTTTCAAACTCAGAACATTCAGGGCTCCGCCGCAGAAAATTTAGAAAGGCGATTTGTTAATAAAGTTTCTCCAAAATTTATCAAAGTGGGAGTCAAAAAAAGGACCTTTGTATCGAAAAAATTATTTGTTTATCGGTAGGGCGGACGGAGGTTGTACAGTCAGGTGCAAAAGTATGGCACCAAAATTTTTTTTTTTTAGAAAAATAGGATTTTCTAAAAAAAAACGTTTGGGACCAAAACCTTTCTATGCCAAAATCTAGGGTAATTATTTGTCTAAACACGCAAAAAGAGACTGATTCGTCTACACATAAAAAAGTAAATACTGGGCCAACCCTAAGTAACAGGGATGTTCCAAAAGGAAAAATAAAAAGCGAAAAAAAGCGAAACCGAAATAAAAAGCGAAAGACGAAAAGCGAAAGCGAAATGCCCAAAAAAAGCAAAAAAGCGAAATTTTTTTGGAAACTTAAAAATCCGAAAAATTTGAGCCAATAAATCTTCATTATTCAATTGTAAATTTGGAATTGAAATGAGACTAAATTTTTAATCGTGAAAAGGAAAGGGTCGGCGGTGCCGATAAGCGCTGCCGGGAAAATTTTTAAAATCTGCATTTGATTTACTAACAGATTTTGACCAAAAAGTGCTCATTTTTGAGATTTTTTGAGAAAACTATGGAGTTCGATGGTGCCGATAGGCGCCGCCGGGAAAATTTTACATATTTTATTTAGTAAGCTTTGTTAACGGACTTTGCCCCAAAAAGGTCAATTTTTCGCCCAATTAACCAGTTAATAATAATTAAAAATCGAAAACTAAAAAAATCTTTAAAATACCAATTTTAATCTGCAAAATAATGAATTTGAATAAAACTCGAAACTTCAAATTTGTTTAAAATAAGAATATTTTTATTGTTTGCAATTGGTTTAAAATAGCCAATTTATCCTAATTTTTAGTTTTTTTCGTCCCTTTTAATTTTTACATATTTTGTAAGTTTTTAATCGATTTTTCGGGGGTCGGGGACAGCTTGGCGCGGCCATCTTGGCTCCCTTTATAAAATGACCATCTTTGCGCCAGATTCAGTAACAAAGGGCGGCCATTAGAGCTAGGGTAAAATCTTCTTTCTGCTCACTTTCACATTGAGTTAAGTTTGAAAAATTTTTTTATCTGGCGCCAAGATGGCCAATTTATAAAGGGCGCCAAGTTGGCCGCGCCAAGAAAGCCGCGCCAAGATGGCCGCGCCAAGTTGGGCGGTACCATTTTTCGGGGCTTTCAATGCATAATTGGGTGTTTTTCATCCATTTTTATGTCTCCATATTTGGCGTTTTTTGTTTGTTTTTTTAGTCCATAAACCCTCTTGAATTTCATAGATTTCGTCAGTGAGTCATATTCGTGATCAGCGTCCAAAATTACCCTAGAAACGACTTTTTATTTGAAAGTTTCGGGGGGGGGGGGGAGTGGCAAAAAGGATAAGAACCTTAAAAATATCTTTATTAATAATGGATTATTTAGAGAAAAATTAATTAATTATGTAGTTAAATATTTTAAATGATCAAATACAAAATAACAATTTGAGAGCATTGGTCCGAAATTTTGTCAATCGTAACCCATTAGAGTACTTCCGAGCATGTTCTTTTAGGATAGCCCAAAAAATTTTAAATAAGTTTTACTGACGAAATCATATGATGAAGTCAATACGTTAAAAATACCAAATCACTTATGTAAAAAGCAAATGATTTATGTTTTTTTTTGGTTAGATATTTTCCAATCTTTCGGTATTATTTTTCCCTAAAGAATTTTTGAGTTTAATATTAAATTGGTTTACTGAATTTATTCTGATAGTTCTCCAGACTAAAGTTCATTTTATTGGAACATTTAATCATTTTTCCTTGTTTCTGTTTTAAATGTCAAAAGAAGCGAAAAATGAAAAAAAAAATGCCTTTTGCGTTAATTAGCCTTTGACAATCTTTTGACTCTTTCCGACGAATTAATTCCTCAAATCGTTTAGAAATCTCAGCAATTCGAAAGACAAGCGAAGAAGCAGTTGCAGATTTGCTAATTGCGCATTTGCTGTTTCTTTGGGAGAGAGCGCAATTTTCCGGCCCATGGATTTTTTTGGTCGATTTCCCGCAAAGACCGTCCCGTCTTATATAATTTTCATCATCCAATTCAATTAGGGGGAGAGCATCAGTAACGAAAAAAAAAACAACGCGAAGAAAGTCGAAACTTCCGAAGGAAGATGAGCCCACCAGCATTCTCTGCACACCCAAATGATCAACGCCTTTTCACCGCTTAATCTCCGACTAAAAATACCCATTTGACCATTTGTGCTAATATTGCTACACAACCTCCTCCGCCCCCACCGACCATTGTCACCCTCCTTTCACCCTCCCCCTCTCCTCACCGTTATTCCCCCTGCCCCCCCCCCCTCCCCCTCCTCTTCCCCCATCCCTTGTCCCTTCCTTTCTCCCCTTTCTCCCCCCCTCACCGTTATCCCTCCTGCCCCCCTCTCGCCTCCCTTGTTTCTTTTTTTCTCCCCTCCCCCTCCCTCCCCGTTATCCCCCCTTGTCCCCTCTCCCCTCCCTTGTCCCTCCTTTTCGCCCCTCTCCCCCCCCCCCCCCCCCCCCCCCCCCCCTCTTCCGCCATCCCTTGTCCCCCCCTCCATCTTCTCTCGCCTTCTCCTCCTTACCCTTTTCCCTCTTTTTCCTTCTTCCACTTTCTACTGCTGTTTTTTTTCACTATTCTAGCAGCCCCATCAACAGCACTCTCCCCCCTCCCTTTCCCCTCTCCCCCCCCCTCCCATCTTCCACCGTCCCGCCCCTTTCGGAAATTTGCCAATCGTTTGTCCTCCAATGGCACCCCGTCCCCTCTCCCAACATTTCAATGTCTCTTCCAGGCATCCTTCCTCTTCCTCTTCCTCTTCCTCTTCCCCTTCCCCCCCCCCTCCTCCAACAACTTCCGTTATTCACAATTCTCTCCCTGTTCCGCTGTGCTGTTGCTTTTCCCTTTTCTTCTCCCATCCTTTGATATGTTCCTCCCTCCCTCTCTTTTTGTCTTTCCTTCGCCTCTCATTTGGCTGTTTTGGTCTGCCATTTTCTGTCCCCTCCCCCTAATTGGCCCCCAATTCCATCCCAAAAAGAAAGAAAGGTTCTATTTGTCAAGAAACTCCCAAGAGCATATGGAAAAGCGGAATGTGCAAGGCATTCATGCAAATGATAAACTCACTGGTTTCGTTTTCAATTGACTTTTTCTATTTTGGGAAAAACAAAGCCAAAAATTGACACATGGCAAAAAAAAGAAAAAGACAAAACGCCCATCACGGCAACGTATTGTGGCATTTTGACTTCTTTTTTTTAATTTTGCCGATTTGGGGGATTAATGTCGGTGCCTTTGTCGTCATTTTCTCGCTATTTTCCTCTCCCTCCCCCCTCCTTCCCTTTTCATTTGTTTGGCCATTAATTGTTAAGCAAAAATTGTGCTTTGTCACACCATTGGATTTGTTTTTATTTCAGTGGTGATAAGACAAATTGGAGGTGGTCAGTCATTCATTTTTTTTTCTATTTGAATTTTGGCATTCGTGCCAAAAATTCATCAATTGTCCTCCTTTTTTTCGCCTCATTCGTCGCTTTTCCACATTCTCTCGTCAATTGTGCCAATCTGTGACGTGCCAATGCCAAAATTTTGGAATATTAATGAGTTTGATGGGCGGCAAAGGCGGGTAGGGAAAATGTGAGGGAGGGGAGGGCCAATGAAAGTTTTGACTATTTTGGACACATATTTTTTCGGTTTGCTCTGCTTCACTTGCATCATTTATTAAGGCGAAGTCCCTCGAGGGATCAAATGCTAAAAACTATCCCCTAATTTTGTCATTGCCTTTGGCCTTTTTCTAACTCAATTTGCCTCTCTCCCCCCTCTCCCCCAAAATGAATATTCTTTCGTTCGTTTGTCCGTCTGTACATCCGTCTTTTTTGAATCTTTAAATACTCTTCCAAAATTCTCTCCTCCACTGCCATTTTGAAAATGCTTTGTGCCCTTTTATTGTTTTTGTCTGATTTCCTTATCCGCCATTCTGTCCTTTTTTTTTGCCAAATTTGCCCACTTCACTTAGGCCGACCGCCAATTCGCCGCCCCTCCGTTTCAAAACCACCACAAAAGCCGAGGGAGGACAACGGACGAACAAACCTTTGGCTGGGGGCACTGAGAAAGGGCCTAATGAATTAGACCAACGGAAAGGGAGGGGAGGCGGGGCGGGAGGGTAAGTCTTCAAGAGCCAAACTTCTTAATATCAATTTCTTCCCATTCCCCCCCCCCCCTAATTGTTTTACCCCCCCCCCCCTAATTGTTTTACCCCCCCCCCCCTAATTGTTTTACCCCCCCCCCCTCCCTTTTCCCACTTTTTTCTTTATTTTTCGCTCAAGTGCCATAAAACAAATAATCAAATTAGTCCTTCTCAGTTCACAGTTTGCACCCAATATTCAGTCTTTTAAAACATTGTTCTCATTTCTTATACCATTTCTCTCCTTTTTCTTCCCCTCTTTTCCTTTGGCATTTCTCCCCCCCCCCCTCCCCCTGTCTCATTTTGTTTTATTATATTATATATCCGTTTCTCCTTCTCCCCCCACCCATTTAGTGTTCCTTCCGATCATAAATTATGCTCTGTTGCCCCCGTCCCCTTTTCCCCAAATGGTCGTGCCGATGATCACTTCTCTCTTCTCTCCCCTCTCTCTCCTTTCCCTCCGCTTCTTCTTGCCGTTTCTCGGCTTTCTTCCGCTTTTTCGCTGTTCCCATCGCCAAGTGATTGTCCCCGGTGACATTATTCTGGGCGGTCTCTTCCCCATCCATGCGGGCAGTCGCAACACTTCGGACGGAACTCTCTGCGGACGTATAAAGGCTGACCAGGGAGTTCAGAGAATGGTCGGCACTCCCCGGGGGCACTTTGGCAACAAATGGCAATTGATATGCTTTTGTTAACAGGTGGCAATGCTTTTTGCATTGGAGGCAATAAACAAAAGTCCGCGTTTGCTGCCCGGGCTGACATTGGGGGCACAAATATTGGACACTTGGTAAGGTGCCTGAATAGGAAAAAAAACACTTTGGAAATGCTGCCCAATTTTGCCAAATTCGAATAGTTCCGTCGAGACACACGCTCTCGAACAAAGTTTGGAGTTCATCAAATCCGTTCGGCTCGGATGTGCGGACGAAGAAACGGATGGGACGCATCGGATCTTTCTTCCGGTGGAATTGCGAAGCAATGGGCCGAAAAGTGAACAGAATCAAAAGAATGGCCGAAGGCAAAAAATCACCGCTGTAATTGGGGCCGCATCTTCGCAAGTGACTAATTACATGTTTAATTGGCCAATGCATCACTTTGTTTGACCCATTTGCTCAGGTGTCCGTTATGGTCGCTTCGATGCTTCAATTATTCAAGGCATTGTCTTTCTCCCCCCCCCCGGCATTGCCTTCCCCCGCCCTTTCTTCCTCTTTTGTTTCTCATTGCTTTATCCTTCGTCAGATTCCGATGCTCAGTTACTCATCCACCGGCGTTGAGCTGAGTGAAAAGCCCAGGTGGGTTTTGCCATTGGGTCACTCTCTTAATCCCTCCCCCCTCCCCCCCCCCCCTCCATTAGATTTGCGTATTTTTCGCGCGTTGTCCCTCCGGATAATTTGCAGGCCAAGGCAATGGCACATTTGGTGGGCATTTACCATGCCAATTATCCCTTTAATTATTAATGATTTTCTAATTATTTCTAGTTTTGTCTTTGTTCATTAGGTCGCGCAATTGGACTGGAACTACGTGCACGCCATCGCTGACACGGGCAGTTACGGGGAGAGGGGCATGGACAGTTTCAGAGGGGCAGCCACGGAATTGGGCATTTGCATTGAGGGCGAAGTGCACAAAATCAGCAGACGATGGACTGACGACCAATTCGAGTGAGCAAAAACGAGAAGGGCATTCAAATCAAAGTCAAAAACTTGACCAGAGAATTACTCATCCGAATGCGAAACTCGAAGGCCCGCGGGGTGGTGATGTTCGTGGACGAAGACAACCTGCGCAAGTTCCTCGCCAATCTGAAGAGACTGGCCGAGGGCAAACAGCCCGAACTGCGCAATTACTTTTGGTTGGTCAATTCATTAATTGGCTAATTAGTCAATTGCCAATGGCAGGTTTGTGGCCAGCGACAGTTGGGGCATGAAAGGGTCTGTTGTCAAGGGCTTCGAACACATTGTGAACGGCGCAATCACTGTGGCGCCCAAAGTGCGCTTTCTGAACGGTCCGTCGCCCTCCAAACTCCCCCATCCCTCCGCAATTAATTGTATTCTTTTTCGGTAGGCTTTGACGATTATTTCGCTTCGCTGTCCCCTTCGAATACGTTCCTCAGCGAGTATTGGCAGTCCATGAATTGTTCCGAACGCTTTCACCACAACTTCGGCTCCTGCTTTCAGTCCAAAGGGTATTTATTGCCCACCCCATTTCCTTTGCCAATTTACTCATTTTCCTGTTTCTGAAGGTACCATTTTGTGCAAGAGGCGTACGTCCCATTTGTCCACGATGCCGTTCAATTGGTGGCCCGCGCTTTGCACAATTACATCCAAGTGGGCTTTATTGTGGTTAAAAATATGGGGGGAGGTGTGGAGTTGTCGAACTGCCGGGGCCCCTGTGATGATTATCCAATGCTCTTATCCAATCAGCCATCCCCCATCACTTTTACAATGTCTTTTTTGTGTGCCAAGTCACTTTCTTTTTGTTTGACTTATTTATCATGGCATTGCCAACACTTGGCACAATCTGCTGATTGTTGCAGGAACAGTGCGGTTTGGAGGGCCAATGGGAGGAGTGTCCGCTGTCCGACGGAGGCTTTGAAGTGCAGCGATTGCAGCAGGCCTACCGAAATGTGTCACTGTTCGGTTTGGATCACCACCAAACAGTGATAGCAGCGAATTTACTCATTTAGCGGGTGAACCCCCGTTGATCGGACCGAACGGAGACGGCACCGGACAGTACAACATTTTCCAATTGGACAGTCGCGGAGTGTACCGAAGGGTGGGCGGATGGATGGACAACGGGGAGCAACAACTGGACGTGGGCGAAATTCGACTCGGACTTCAGGTTGTTTTGCTCCGCGCCTGTCGAATCCGTCTGAAGTGCTTTTAGCGTGTCGATGGCCATTTGTCCGAGTTCGTCCCTTTGTCCGTGTGCAGTTCGCCCTGTCCCCGGGGCCAATACCGCGCTTACCAGGACCAGAACTGCTGTTGGACATGCATTCCTTGCGACAGCACCACTTCCATTGTTCCCAACCAGACCAGGTGTCCCACTTTTCCGCTTTCTGATCTCTTTTATACCGTTCAGCTGCGTCCAATGTCCCCTCGGGGAAATGCCAAATTCGGATTTGACCGTGTGCCGTCCGATTATGCCAAGTCACCTTGACTGGGACAGTCCGTAAGTCGTTCGCCTTTGTTTCATCCCCACTAATTGCACCACTTGCTCAGGTGGGCCCTCGTCCCCGCCCTATTTTCCTCGGTCGGTCTTTTGGCCACTTCTTTCGTCACTTTGGTGTTCCTCCGTTTCAATTATACCCCCGTGGTTCGTTCGTTCCTTCGTTTATTCGTTTTCTCTTTCATTTTCCCATTGCCTTTCCGTTCCATTTTCAGGTGATGGCTTCTGGACGTGAGCTTTGCTATTGCATGTTGGCCGGTATTGCGCTTTGCTATTCCATGACTTTTGTGTTGGTCAGCCGCCCGTCCGAATTGGTCCGTCCTTTTTCCCTCCCCCGCCCACTAAACTTGAAAATGCGATTCGCGCACATATTTATCACTCAGTAATGGGAATTTAACAATCCACTTTCACGTTCATCCAATTCCAAACATTTGAATAAACCCAATTTTAATTTCTCATTTAAAAATGCCATTGTCAATTCGCTCTTTGCCATTTTCTTTTTATTGAATTTTGCCCAGATTTGTACATTGACCCGCCTTTTGCCCGGTCTCTCAATGGCCACCGTTTACGCTGCCATTCTCGTCAAGACCAATCGGTTGGCACGCGTTTTCAAGCCGAGCAATGCGTTACGGCCCAAATGGATCGGTCCGACCCCCCAGGCAATGGACAATTAATGGATGAATAAAATACCTTATTTCTGCTGTTTTTGCTTTTGCAGGTGTTCTTCTGTACTGGGCTCGCCTCCGTTCAGCTTGCCATCGCCTCGGTTTGGCTTTGGCTCGAACCCCCCGGCACTGCCATTCAATACCCTTCTCGAGTCGAAGCTGTGCTGACTTGCAAAGTATGCTGCCCCCCCCCCCTAACTTTGGCTGCTTTCCCTTTGCGCTGTGTTTAGGCCACCATTTCTCAGTTGTTGGTCTCTCTGTTTTACTGTGGCCTTCTGATAATTGCCTGCACCATTTACGGTAATTAATCCAAGATTATTGACTTTAGAAATAAGCACAAAATTTGAATTTGTTAAGCCTTCAAAACGCGCAAAATCCCCGAGAATTTTAACGAAACGCGTCTGATCGGGTTCACCATGTACTCGACCAGTCTGTTGTGGCTTTCCTTTGGTCAGTCCCTTTCCCCTCTCTCTCTCTCTTTCTCTCTTCCATTCTCTTTTCTCCCCTCTTTTTCAGGTCCCATTTATTTCGCCACCCAAAATAATTTCAAAGTGCCGTTCTTTCCCTTTCCTTTGCCATTTTCGCCCATTTGCTTCTTCTCCCTCAGATTCAACTCACTTCGCTTTGTATGGCAATTGCTTTGAGTGGAACGGTGGCATTGGCCTGCTTCTTTTGTCCCAAAGTTTACATTTGTCTCTTCCAACCTTACAAAAATGTGCGTACGCGAAGCTCAGCGCTGGGCAAATTGGTCAATCAGCAAATGCGATTTATAAGGTAAAAGGGGGGGGGGGGGGGACATTTGGGGGACAATGGCATGCCATTGTTGAAGGCATTGGATGGTTAAGTCACGGGATTATGGCATTGGCAGGGGATGGCATTTGCATTGATGGCACCGACACAACCGCTCTTTTGGCCATGCTTAATTCATTCACTGCCAAATTTCAATTTTTGTTTTTGCCGCCTCCCCTTTTTTGTTTTGCTTTTCCTTTCATTTTATTTTGTCCTTTTATTCTCCGTTTTCTTCTCGTTTTACAGCCAAATAACAAGTCCTGCAAACGACGGACGTACAGTAACTTCGTTGGTCGTCAACAGCGAATATTCAGGTAAATGCAAAACAATTCATCAATAATTACTTAAAGAGTTTATTAATTAGTCCAACATAATTACCTATTAATTAATCAATCAGTCGGTCGATCGGTTGGTCTATGTAAACCCTGAGCAATGATTATTATTATATCGTTTTGTACCTATTTTTCGTCCCCTCCCAAATCTGTCTTTTTCTTTTCTTTTTTTTTGAATTGTTTTGCTGTGAAACTCTTTCCCTTTTTTTGTGTTTTCTGTGCAATTTTCTAAAATCATTTGAAACGAAACTAAACGGATAAAGCGAAAAACATTTTTTAATTGTAAAATGTTTTTTTTTTTGATTTAGTCACAGCGAATTGCTCACCTTCGGCGGCGTGTGCCGTTCATCCGACTCTTCGCAGACGTTCTTCCACGGGAGCCTTTTTCAGTGTAACAACGCCCGAGGGGACATTAAAATGTTCGGCTTTACGCCCTCGAGGGATGGGCGGAAAAAGAAATTTGCGACGGATGGAAACTGTGGCGTCGGAAGCGTGGGCCAACGACGGCACAGCAGTCCCAAAGGACAGCCCAAATGGCACAATTTGGCAACGATCAAAAGACAAAGAAGTTGCGGCAATTGTTAGACCGAATAATGGGACGGCAAAAAGGTAAACTTTTGAACAATGGCGGCGGGGGGGGGGGGTAAAGCATTTGAGGGGGATAAAAAGCATTTGGGGGGGGGGGGGGGATAAAGCGGAAAAGAGAATGGCAATACTGTAACAATGTTCCATTCTGTGTAGCTATGTTGATGAAAATGCGAATGATCTGAGGAATGCTGTTACAAACTCACAAATCAGAAGCAAATCACCAACATTTGAACCAAAGGCGATGTTCGATTTGATAATGGGACGAAGCGCAGGAGAAACGGAAAAGAAGCGGAGAAAGAGTTCGGCAAATCGGGACGGGAGAGAAAGAGAGAGACGGACAGAAGCAACGACGGATTGTCGGCGCATGAGTACCATTAGTGGAGGAAGGACCAACGGCACGGTGCCTCGCGCGCACTCCCCTCCGGCCGAGATGGACACTCCCGTCCAGCTGATCCTCCGCAAAATCAGCGGCCTATCCGCCACTTTTCTCTGACTTATCTCTCTTTGCCAATTTCTGCTCATTTTTTCGGATTAATTTTACTAATTTATATTTGTATTTATATAAATAAAAAGTATTTACGAATGCCACCAAATTAGCATGTCCCAACTTTGTTTTGACATTCGAATTCGGACGACCTTTCCCATTGGACTTCGACCAATTCGTCCGAGCGAATTATACAAAATGTTGCCATAATGCGCACATTTTACACAATGGGTGGGAGGGGGGGAGGGAGTGTTGTGAGTGATCCCCCATTTGTTTCACTCTCTCCCCCTCCCCACTAATCGTCACTTTTCCCTAATCCCTTCCCAATTACACTGCTATCATCACCCTCAACAACACTTCTCTCCTCCCTCTCTCTCCCTCACCCCGCGGCGTCCTTTAGCCTTCTCCGATTTTTTGAATTCTTTAGCAACATTATAAATAAAAAAAAATTATTTTTTTGTAATTTTTCTTTGAATCAATTAAATTCGCTTAAATAAAAAAAAGAACCATTCTATTTAAATGTTGTCGCTTTTATTTGTTCAGCAATCCCTCCCGGGAGACTCCATTTGTTCAAATGGTTTATGAAATGTTTTGTCAATTTGCTGATAACGAAAAAAACAAAAGAAAGAGAGACAGGCAAAAGGACGTGGCCAAATGGGCAAATAAAAAGTTAAAAATGGAAATTTGAATTCCCTCGGGTCATTCGCACCCATTCGATCAATTCGACCCCTTCGTCCCATTGATTGTCCCTTCGATTTTGTCCCTCCCCGATTTCCAAGTCAATTAGGACAATGGAGCAGCTCAATGAATGTTGGTGATTCTTCGCAATGCCGTGGCATTGGTTGCTCATTCATTTGATTAATGCAGTCGCAAATTGTTTAGTAAGTGAATAATTGTGAAAGAAAACAAATGGAAGACAAAAAAAAAGCACAGAATTAAGGGCCAAAAAGAAGCGAAGGGACCGATCATTTTGGGATGGAACAACTTTTTCGATCAGGGCAATGTCATAAGGGCAATTGCGCCGGAAGAACAAGTGCAAAAGTGCCGACGGAAATGCCAATATTCAGAGGACAGGCAAATGTCAGTGCGTAAAAGAAGGGAGGGATTATTCTAAAGCAATGATTAGGCTTAAAAGACAGGAATAACCTGGAAATTTTTTTTTCTCCCCTGCCCCTCCCTATTTCCCTCTCTTCCCTTTCCTTTTCTCCCCTACTCCTCCCTATTTCCCCCTCTCTTCCTCTCTCACTCTCTCTCCCTATCTTTCCTTTTCTCCCCTACCCTTCACACCTGTTTCCCTCCCTCTTCCCTTTTCTTTTCTCCCCTACTCCTCCCTATTTCCCTATTTCCCCCTCTCTTCCTCTCTCACTCTCTCTTCCTCTCTTGATCAGTGCTCAAAATGCCTCGGTAATTATTTTCCATGGTAATGCGCGCGCCGTTCTCCCCGATGGTCGACGGCCCCACCAACTTTTTGTGCTGTTCGACTTGGAATCGCCGTTCCGTTCGCGCCATTTTCCGGCCCCCGACTTTTTCAACTTGACCATGACTTACTTGGCCAACGATGAACACAATCTGATGGCCCCTTACGGTTCATTTCGAAAAATCGACCGATTCGATGGGGAAAAATTGGAGGACATTTGGACATGGGAAGAAGTGAAAAGTGAAGGGGAAGGACCAAAGTAAAAAACAACGCAATAAAAAGGTGGAGGAAAAGGTCGGCCGAAAGGATAAATTTGTTCTTCAAATTGCGTCAAATTGCGCGTCGCATTCGAAACGCGAAGCGTACACAAAAGAATTGCGCAAACACATCGAAGTGACGGGGTACGGACGCTGTTTCGGAAGGAATTGCGACAACAACTGTTACGACACGGAAATTGGTGGGAAATAAGTTTATTTGCAAGACAATCAAAAAAAGAATTTTTTGCCGACAGATAGGCACTTCTTTTATTTGGCGTTCGAAAATTCGGTGTGCCGTAATTATGTGACCGAAAAGTTTTGGAATGCTCTGCGCCATTTGACGGTGCCGGTGGTACTCAGTCGCAAGGCACTCAAAGGATTGGACATTCCGCCGGAGGCATTTGTGGCAGCGGACGACTTTGGCACCGTGGAAGAGATGGCCAAATACCTTGAGCAAATGCGACATGACCGAAACAAATATTTACGGTTGATTAACGAGTAAATTAGAATTTTTGGTCAGACAAATTATGGCATAATTAGCCGACAGCATAGAAAAAAGGCATCGGTACTTGCCTTGATTAGTTTAATGTGCGTTTGTTTTTAGTTTCTTCAATTGGACTCGGTTCTTTCGTCGTAACAGTGACATAATCCCAGCGGAAAGGGCCATTTGTCGGCTTTGCGATTTGGCGCATCAGCGGATGGCCCCGGGCAGCAAAGTGATCGCGAACATAGACAGATATTGGCGCCTCGGGGGAAATTGTGTCCTCGGCTTCGCCGCCGAATTGGCGCGAAAGCGGCCAGTTGTCGACAGAATGCCAAATTCAATTCGAAAGTCGCCAAATGAGTGGCCTGTGGAGTTTCGGTTTTTTCCGCTCCCTTTTCTGTGTTCGCCGCCTTTGTTTCTTCTTCTTTTTGTCCTTTTGCTGTTTGTCGTCCTCTTTCTCCGTCGTTTCTTCAATTTGCCCTTCTCTCTCGCCATTAAAAGTCCTCGCAAAGTGTTCAAACTCCGATCACCGATTGCTTTTTTATAATACATTTTGTAATTTTTATCGTTTAAATAATATTTGATTGTCTTCAAAATTGAATCCAAAAATGCCGAAATGTTTGCCTATGCTTAATGTTTCTTCTTCTGTTTCATTTTTCTCCGACTTCTGCGACAAATAAACCAAAAAAAGGCTCTGAAAAGCGCCCTTATAAATCCGACCGTCGTCAGCGAATATCGCCAATGGCAACGGATGGGGGGGGGGGGGGAGGGGAGGAATTAATGGGTGAAGATGAGTCTGACGAGCGCAAATTGGAGAAAACGGAGAGGGAGGGGGCATGATGAACACGAAGCAAAGCATTAAAGCAACAGGAGATAAAGCCAAGAGGAGGGGGGGGGGGGGGGGAGGACGACGAATGGACCCATCGGACGGACGGAGACGGCGGGAGGGAGCGGTGAATGATTAAATGATTGGTGCTATGCCGACCCAACCGCACCAATTTAAAATTTTGAGCATTTCGATCAGCAAAAATTTACTTTCTTTTTTGTGGTGACGTCATCATCAATTTTCATTTTCTAATTGCTACGCAAATCCCAACAAATTCCGAAATGAGCCGAATTGAAAGTGCTTTTCCAAGCGCCGCCGCTCCGCCACTCGCGCAATAATCGCTTTAAGAAATGAATGCTTTTAAGGGATTTTGTGTTGAAGCGACGTGAACACAGTTTCGCTGACAAAAATGGATTTAGAGAAAGGCGAAAAGGCGAGACTATCAAAAGGCACCAATTAGGGAAGGAAAGAAACGCATCAGACAGACAAACGATGGCCAAAAGCAATCGCAATTGGCCTAATGGACGCGAGCGAAATAATCAGTGGAATTCGAAAATATTCACATATTTAACCAATGCCAATCCGACCTTTCCCTCCCCTTTCGTCACAGAAAGATTTGTTTGAACGAAGTCATACCCAGCAGCGTCACTATCACTACCGCCTCTCTTTAAGACACGCCTTCCCCTCCTCCCCCCCCCCCTTTTTTTACTTCCCCCCTTTTCCCCTTTAAATTCATTTTCCCATTTTTGCTTTTCCATTTTCAATACCTTTCCTATTTTGTTTTAGGACTCTCTCATCCGTTTGCTTCGTCCCAATTTTTCGCGCAATCCGTCAAAATTGGGTGCCCAATCTCTCGCCAGCGCATGTTATCGCCCATCAAAACACTTTCGGCCTCCCAATACAAAGCGCAGCACAATGAATTGTCAGTCCGTCGGCCCGTCCTCTTCCCTTTCCTTGTGTTCTTCCTTTTCCCTCTTCCTTCCTTTCCCTCTGTTCTTCCTCTTCCTTCTTCCCCTTCCTCTTTCATTTCCTTTCTCTTCCTCTTCCCTTTCTCTTCCTTCTTCCCTTCCCTCTTCCCCTCCCTCTTCCTTTCCCTTTTCCCTTCCTCTTTCCCTTCCCTTTGTCTTCCTCTTTCTCTTCCTCTTCCTTCTTCCCTTCCCTCTTCCCTTCCCTCTTCCTTTCCCTCTTCCCTTCCTCTTTCCCTTCCCTTTGTCTTCCTCTTGCCCTTCCACTTCCTTTTTCCCTTCCTCTTTCCTCTTCCCTTTCTCTTCCTTCTTCCCTTCCCTCTTCCTTTCCCTCTTCCTTTCCCTCTTCCCTTCCTCTTTCCCTTCCCTTTGTCTTCCTCTTTCTCTTCCTCTTCCTTCTTCCCTTCCCTCTTCCCTTCCCTCTTCCTTTCCCTCTTCCCTTCCTCTTTCCCTTCCCTTTGTCTTCCTCTTGCCCTTCCACTTCCTTTTTCCCTTCCTCTTTCCTCTTCCCTTTCTCTTCCTTCTTCCCTTCCCTCTTCCCCTCCCTCTTCCTTTCCCTTTTCCCTTCCTCTTTCCCTTCCCTTTGTCTTCCTCTTGCCCTTCCACTTCCTTCTTCCCTTCCTCTTTCCTCTTCCCTTTCTCTTCCTCCTCCCTCTTCCCTCTTCCCCTCGCTCTTCCTTTCCCTCTTCCCTTCCTCTTCCCTTCCCTTTCTCTTCCTCTTGCCCTTCCACTTCCCTTCTTCGTCTTCTTCATTTTGCGTTTCATTCCCTTCTCTCCCTTAGGAATTCGGATGTCGTGTTGGATTATCTGCTCACTCATCCCGGTTTCTTGGAGTCCTTTGTGACCGGCCCTCAGATTTCCGAGGAGACCTTTCGCAGATGGTCTTTGAAGCGCAACAACAAACTCCGCCGCGACTCCCGGCGACAATTGTTGTCCGGTTTCGCGGTAATAATACCCTTTTTGATTATGCTAATTACAATTTAATACTTTTTTTTAAGACTCCGAGCGGTCGCAAAAACTTTCGTCAAATGTTAGCTGAAAATGTTAGCCATCGAAATCGGTTGCTCTACGAATTGGCACTGACCATCGCGCAAGTGGCGCAAGTCGAACAGTTCGAACTTCTCATCCCGGCTGTTGATGCTGAAGTATTTCAACAAATGGCAAGTCGAATTTGAATTATTTTTTTAGGACGAGGAAATTCACTCGGTCAATTCTTTTGCCACTTCTTCGATAAATGCCGGCAGTGGCGGGGAAGAGGGCACAGCACAAAACGAAATGTCGGGCAACGGGGCGCCCCAACCGAACAGCACGGGGCAAATTTTGGGATGGCTTTCTGTGGTCCGATCAGACGACGAGGCGGGCACAATCAAACTGAGAAAATTACGCCGACACCGCAAAAAGGCGGTAAAAGGGGACGAAAGAAAGCGATGGATGCTCAAACAGACAAAAAGTGAAGTTTTCTGTTCAGATTAATGTTCTGAGGCTTCTTGACTGTGATGAATCGCTTTTGGGTGCGTGGGTTTTAAAGTGTTTATTGTCCATTAATTACTCTCAGACCCCTTTTGACGTCTTTCTTCTCTCTCTCCGATCACTTTCTCTCTCTCTTCTCTCTCTCGGTCACTCGCTCTCTCTCCGATCACTTTCTCTCTCTCTCCAATCACTTTCTCTCTCTCTTCTCTCTCTCGGTCACTCTCTCTCCCTCTTCTCTCTCTCGGTCACTCTCTCTCTCTCTCCAATCACTTTCTCTCTCTCTTCTCTCTCTCGGTCACTCTCTCTCCCTCTTCTCTCTCTCGGTCATTCTCTCTCTTTCCGGCCACTCTCTTTTAGAGAGCAATTCATTAAGTGTCTTTTTTTTAGAAGTGTGAATTTGCAAAATATAAATGAAATTAAACAGGCGAAGTGCACTTATTTTCGGTGGTCAATGACCGTGACCAGCAGATGCTTTACGTGATTTCCACTTGGGGCGGTGTTACCGTTCAATTCGCGCGGGTCACTCACTCTTTTGTCCCTCGCGGCACTTTCTTCGCTTCCTTTCCCTTCAGCAGTCAATCGGCAGCAAAAAAGTGCACCAACCGATGCCAATGCTTTCGCCGTCGCCCGAAGACATGGAATACGTGCACCGCCAGCGCAAATTGAACTCATTCCTTTTGGACGTGGTCAAGTCAGTGGCCAAATGATACTCACTCATCCCAAAAAGTGTCTCTTGCGCATTTTTCAGGTCCATCTTCCAAGACATTATCACAATGGACACGGTCATTATGAAAGTGATGGTCGGTTCGATTGTCATTACTCTTACATTTGTGAATCATTCGAGTTTTGACCATTTGGCAGAATTTTGCCCAAAAATTGGTCGACGCGGACCGCGCGTCCCTTTTTCTCGTGGACAACAAATCGCAGGAAATATACGCGCGCATTTTCGACATCAGTCAGCCCGAATTAGAGGAACAGAACCAATTTGGAGTAAACAACGGCGAAGTGAGTCCGTCTCTGAACGACCTTAACATTCAGCAGGACGGACGGAAGGAAATTCGGTGGGTGGACGAAAACGATGACTAAAGAAGATGGATGGATGATGGCCATTTGAAAGAATAATTTTATTGGCAGATTTCCAATTGGCAAAGGCATTGCCGGCCATGTGGCGCTGACGGGAGAGAGTCTGAATATTCAGAACGCTTACGAGGACGAACGCTTCAACCGGGAGATCGATTCGTTGACGGGGTACCACACGCAGAGCATCCTGTGCATGCCCATATTTACTCGCGGAAGGTATTCAGCCCAACAATCAGCAAAAATACGAACTAATAATTACATAAATTTGCAAGATTACTAAATGATAAGTGAGTGCATTATCGATTTGCATGATTAATGAGACCACAGACTGATCAGTGCATGACCACAGACTGATCAGTGCATGACCACAGACTGATCAGTGCATGACCACAGACTGATCAGTGCATGACCACAGACTGATCAGTACATGACCACAGACTGATCAGTGCATGACCACAGACTGGTCAGTGCATGACCACAGACTGATCAGTGCATGACCACAGACTGATCAGTGCATGACCACAGACTGATCAGTGCATGACCACAGACTGATCAGTGCATGACCACAGACTGATCAGTGCATGACCACAGACTGATCAGTGCATGACCACAGACTGATCAGTGCATGACCACAGACTGATCAGTGCATGACCACAGACTGATCAGTGCATGACCACAGACTGGTCAGTGCATGACCACAGACTGATCAGTGCATGACCACAGACTGATCAGTGCATGACCACAGACTGATCAGTGCATGACCACAGACTGGTCAGTGCATGACCACAGACTGATCAGTGCATGACCACAGATCTGATCAGTGCATGACCACAGGACTGATCAGTGCATGACCACAGACTGATCAGTGGCATGACCACAGACTGATCAGTGCATGACCACAGACTGATCAGTGCATGACCACAGACTGATCAGTGCATGACCACAGACTGATCAGTGCATGAACCACAGACTGATCAGTGCATGACCACAGACTGATCAGTGCATGACCACAGACTGATCAGTGCATGACCACAGGACTGATCAGTGCATGGACCACAGACTGATCAGTGCATGACCACAGACTGATCAGTGCATGACCACAGACTGGTCAGTGCATGACCACAGACTGATAGCATGCCCAGACTGTCAGTGCATGACCACAGACTGATCAGTGCATGACCACAGACTGATCAGTGCATGACCACAGACTGATCAGTGCATGCCACAGACTGATCATGCATGACCACAGACTGATCAGTGCATGACCACAGACTGATCAGTGCATGACCACAGACTGATCAGTGCATGACCACAGACTGATCAGTGCATGACCACAGACTGATCAGTGCATGACCACAGACTGATCAGTGCATGACCACAGACTGATCAGTGCATGACCACAGACTGATCAGTGCATGACCACAGACTGATCAGTGCATGACCACAGATTGATCAGTGCATGACCACAGACTTATCAGTGCATGACCACAGACTGATCAGTGCATGACCACAGACTGATCAGGGCATGGCCACAGACTGATCAGTGCATGACCACAGACTGATCAGTGCATGACCACAGACTGGTCAGTGCATGACCACAGACTGATCAGGGCATGACCACAGACTGATCAGTGCATGACCACAGACTGATCAGTGCATGACCACAGACTGATCAGTGCATGACCACAGACTGATCAGTGCATGACCACAGACTGTCAGTGCATGACCACAGACTGGTCAGTACATGATCACAGACTGATCAGTGCATGACCACAGACTGATCAGTGCATGACCACAGACTGATCAGTGCATGACCACAGACTGATCAGTGCATGCCCACAGACTTATCAGTGCATGACCACAGACTGATCAGGGCATGGCCACAGACTGATCAGTGCATGACCACAGACTGATCAGTGCATGACCACAGACTGATCAGTGCATGACCACAGACTGGTCAGTACATGACCACAGACTGATCAGTGCATGACCACAGACTGATCAGTGCATGACCACAGACTGATCAGTGCATGACCACAGACTGATCAGTGCATGACCACAGATTGATGAATCAATGATCAGAACTTCGCTTCATTCATTGATAATGCCTTACCGCTCGCATTTAGTGTGATCGGAGTGGTTCAAATGGTCAACAAACGCAGTGGAGTGGCATTCACTCAAATTGATGAAGAAGCATTTGAAACATTCGCTATTTATTGTGGTTTGGCGTTGCACCATGCCAAACTATACGAAAAGATCAAACGATCTGAGCAGGTCAGTGTTCCTCAGCAGAGCATTAGTAGCTAATCCATTCATTTCCTTCTGTCTCTCTCTTTCTTTTTTTTGTCCTTTTCATCTTGTCCATTTCCTTTTGTGTCTTTCCCTTTCCCTCTCTTTCCTTTTGTCTTTTTCCTTTTCTTTTTATCTCTTTCCCTTTCCTTTTGTCTCTTTCTCTTTTCCTCTCTGTCTCTTTCTTTTTGTCTCGCTGTCTCTCTTTTTGTCCCTCTTTCTGCTGCTGTTCCATTTTCCACAAATGTTCAGAAATATCGCGTTGCCCTTGAAGTGTTGGCTTATCACAGCGTGTGCAACCGTGACGAGTTGAACAAATTGAAGAAGGTGAAGCTGCGCGACAAAATTCCCGAGTTGGACCTGTAATTCTCTCCGTTCCTTTCCTCCTAATGCTGCGATTGGTCGTTCAGTTTCGAGTTCAACGGCAACCGTTTGTCCGAGTTGGAGAAGCCGTTGTACGCCGTTTACATGTTCAAAACGCTGTTCGACGGAGTGATGTAAGAATACTACCCACTTTTTTCGGACTCGGTCGATTGAGTGTCCATGATTGAGCCAAAAGCCAAAAAGATTAAGCATCATACAATTTTTTGTAAGCAGCTCATTCTCTTAGCAATAATTTAGTGCTAACATTCTTCTGGCACTCAATCGCCGGCACCCAAATGACCACTCCCCATTTTTAATTCGCTTTTACCGTTTTTGTTCAGAGCATTCGATTCTGATGATCTGATTAGATTTATTTTGACTGTGCGCAAGAACTACCGCAAAGTCCCTTACCATAATTGGACTCACGGATGGACCGTAGCACATGCCATGTTCGTTTTCCTACGGTATGTGATGTGTTTAACAAATATTTTCATAAATTTACCATTTTAATTTTAGTGCTACAAATATTTTCCAGCCTCTGGAGGTGCCATTTTGCGTTGTTTGCCTCCCTTTCCCTCTAACTGTTTTAGGCCGTCGCCCTTTACATGGCCTCCATTTGCCACGACTTGGACCACCGTGGCAAAAACAATGCTTATATGAAGACGATGAGCACCCCGTTGGCCTCCATTTACTCCACTTCTGTGATGGAGCACCACCATTTGTGGGCCATCCTTTCCTTCCTTTTCATTTCTCAGTTTTATTCCGCGCGTTTTCAGCAACCAAACGGTCACAATTCTGCAACAAGTAGTCGTTGGAATTCCGCAATTTTTAAGCAAATAAAAACAAATTTCTTATCAAATTTTTAAAAATTAATTTGCCAAATTAGGACGGACACAACGTTTTGAAATCGCTGAGTTCGGCCGATTACAAAAAAGCACTGAGCACAATTCGGCACTGCATTTTGGCCACCGATTTGGCACTTTTCTTCCCAAACAAAGGCCAACTCAATGCCATCGTCAAAGAAGGCATTTTCAGTTGGGACGACGGCAAACATAGGCAAAACGACAAAATAAACCCACGAAAAAGCAAAATTGCATTATTTTTTTGCAGGACCCTCGTGCAAGCCATTCTGATGACAGCGTGCGATTTGATAGCGACTGCAAAGCCATGGCAAGTGCAGACGGAGACCGTCAAAGTGATCTTCGAAGAGTTTTACGAACAAGTCGGTTAAAGTGATCATACGGTAAACTGTGCGAATTTTATCGGAAAGGGCGACGCCGAGCGATTGAACGGGCGCGAACCCATTCCAATGATGGACCGGAACAGGGCGCACGAACTGCCGCAGATGCAAGTGAGGAATGGGCAAAGACCGATCGGACGGCGGAACTGTTCTTTCAGGTGGGTTTCATGAGAGGCATTTGCATTCCGTGCTACGAAGTGTTGGCTGATGTAATCCCCGAGGCGGAGAAGCTGAGAGAACGATCGAAGTAAGCAGAGGGAGAGACGGAGACAGAATGAAATGAATAAATGGGCATTGGCACGATTAGATACAATGCCACCAAATGGGAGGAGATGGCCGAGGAACAAAAGCGCATTCGGGAAGCGGCGATCAAGAAGGAGGAGACCGTGCTTGGCAATGGAGACTGATCAGAAGGAAAAGGAAGAAGGGACGATGGGAACTGATCAGAAGGAAAAGGAAGAGACCGGGGGAAGGGACGATGGGAACTGATCAGAAGGAAAAGGAAGTGATTAGAAAGACGGGAAGTTGGAGACTGATCAAAAGGAAAAAGAGGAGACCGGGGGAAGGGACGATGGGAACTGATCAGAAGGAAAGAGGGGATAGGACCATGGGAAGTGGAAACTAATGAGATGGAAGAGACGATGGGAAATCGGAGAGGCAATAAATGAGAAAACATTCAAAATTAAAGCATATGTGATGGCATTTGCATATATACCTACTTCATTTCCTCAAATCTTAAGTTTTAATATGGATATATAAAATGAAAAAACATTTTTTTTTACATTTTATCCCATTCAAAATAAAGGCTGATCATTTTGGAGTTTTCTTTTTATTATTTCTTATGGGAGTGATAATTTTAAATATTTTTGACCTGGAATTGGATGATAATCAAAGCATTGGCAGTCTTCCTTTTTAAATGTCCCGTCCGGCAATAACATGCGAAAAGTAGGTTTCTTCTTTCCAGTCGACCATTTCTCAGTTTTGTCTGTGTTTCGAGCGTCAGTCAAAATTAGTTTGCCCATCCCCAGCGGCAGTACAAAACACGCCCCCCCCCTCACCCCCTCCGCCCCTCCTCAGCTTCCCTCTAATGGAGCAATAAAATGCGAAAGAAATGAGGGAATTCATTTTAATTTTGTTTGAAAACTTTAAATTTTGGAAAAAAACAAGAGTTTTTCGGTGGGGGTCGGGGCGAGGGAGGTGAATGAAATCTAACGAATTAATTAATGTGCATTAGGCGCGAGAGATGTGTGGAAACGGATGTTTTTGGCGGATATTTATGTGAAAATTGGAAACTGCTGATTGACCGAGCGGCTAATGCGTCCGGTTTTTCCCCTCAGTCCCAAAATCGCAATTAGCCAAAATGCCCCAGGCAAATCCCACTAAATTGCCATTAGCATCGGCTATAAAGTCACCTTCGGTGCCCCTTATAATTATTATCCCTGAACACTTTGATTTGATCCGAAATTCCTTCTTTTTTTTTTGGTTGTCCTTTAATTGTAAAGTGAATGGACGCCAAGGGAATTTTGACTTTGGCGGCCGCTCTTTCGGTCGTTTCTTTTGGCGCCGTACTCCTCGGAATTCCATTGATGCTCACCGACATGGTCAAGCTGGAAAAGGAACAAAAAGAGCAGCACAAATTGTACCTGGACTTGGTCAGCCCAAATGTCCAATTACATTTCATCCATTTTTCTTTTTTTAAAGACAGTGAAAATGTGGCAAGACATTTTGGAACAGAGCGAAGCGATTCGCGACCGAGGCGACACTTCGGTGCGACAACGGAGACAAAGTCCGTATAATATTCATTAATTGCTATTGCATTTACTTAGTTCCTTGGTTAAGCCAAACCGACAAATTCGCAATGTGCGCGAGGGCCGAAGGGAATGCCGGGCATTCCGGGAGAGGCGGGTAAGCAAAAAGAGAGGAATACGCAATGAACAAATGCAATATTATACATCGAAGGCCAAGATGGTCTTCCCGGGGTTCAGGGACAGCCGGGAAATGGGGCGGCAGACAGAGGAGGCGGCGGCGGGGCGTACGGCGAAAGCGCGTCGGCATCGCAATGCGTCCCCTGGTGGGCAGGACGAATGCTGACCTTCAAAAAGAAATACCAAATTTAGCCCAGCGGGCCCTCCCGGACCGCCGGGGTATAAAGGCAAACGCGGGCAGCGCGGGGAAAAAGGAAACAAAGGTAAAGAAGAGCGAAACGAAGCATAAAGTGTCCGACCATTTGAATATTTATGAAGGAAACCCCGGAGCACCCGGCAGAGACGGACAAATCGGTGAAGGATGCCAGAGAAAAAAAAGAGGATAATTTATTGGCAATTAAAGGCGATGAGGGGCCCGAGGGAGAAATCGGACTGCCGGGGGACATTGGCCAACAGGGGCCGAAAGGCGCCCCGGGCGAGAACGGCATCGGTTACGCAAAAGGGGCACCGGGACCAAAAGGCGAAGTGGGCTCACCGGGCACTGCTGGGGAGGAGGGCCCGCCCGGGGAAAGAGGCGAAGATGCACCGCCAGGTGAGCACGGACGGATGGAACGGAAGGGCAGGGAAATAAAGCATAAATAATTCAGGCCCACCAGGAGAGCTTGGACCTCAAGGAAGGCCCGGAGAAAAGGGCAAAAACGGAGAGGCGGGACCATCGGGAATCCCGGGACCACCAGGCAAAAGGACGGGTCGAAGAGGGACCACACGGGAGACCCCTTTTTGAAGGCAAAGACGCGGAATACTGCCCGTGCCCGGAACGGTCGAACGGACAGAGCAGTCCGACCACGGCAGCCGACCAGCAGCAAGGCGTAGCAGGACGAGGTCGGCAAAGAGCAGCGGAATAAACATTTCCCGTGGATTTTTACAGCATCTGCCCCCGTCAGCGCAGTGCCTCAGCAAAATTATTCAAATGGCAGCGGAACGCGACGATTTGTCAAATTGTCGAGAAAGCAACTGATGATACAATGAGAGAACATGCAAAGATTGACATAAGACACAACACAATAAACATTTTTAAATGATCGCATTCGCTGTCATTTTTCAAATTGAGTCAAAAAATACGACAGAAAAATTTACCGCAGAGATCTTTTTTAAAATGAGAAACACAAATGATAAAGCACACATATAATAGACAAGGCAAACAATTGAAACTGACTGTGATGATCATGCAAGAATTGTAATAAAATTGGAAAATAAAGGCGCCATTAAAGGACAAAATCAAATTCGTATTGCACCTCAACGAGAAAACGCTCCCGGATTTGGTCTTAATAAATTAATGATCAATAAATAAAGAGCGCATTAAGTGAATATTTTTGTAAAAAATCGGCTGTTAACAATACCAAGGCTGTAGACAACAAATTCATTGTAAAGCAATGAGGTGTTGTCATCCGGGCTGAGTTCAGCCATTTTTGTTGGCTTTCCGCATGGCACTTCAACGTCGCCATCACTAAAATGAGTGTAAACAAATATTCACTGCAATGACTGTTTCATGTCATCGCACATCGTTTTCACTCCGTTTGGGTGCGGTATATAGCAACCGACTCCCTTCACGCTGTTCTTCCCCTTAGGCAATTTTTGATGCATTTTCGAGTCGGCATCTGTCATTTCGACCGTTTCCCCCAAAGCAACTGCGGAGAGCAACAGAAATCCAGGTTTTCCCGGGTCGGAGAAAGAATAATTGGCCGATTTGCTTGAAATGTCTTCAAAAGACAAAATGAAAAAAATGTTCCCTTAAAAATAAATAAAACACAATTCGACCTGCAAAATAAACGCCTTTGCCGAACATAAAGCCCGTCTAAATATACTTTACTGGCTAAAATATTACTATTTTTTCTCATTTTACCGACGGCGCTTCGGGGGGTGCGATACGCAATCCCTTGGCCAAAATGCTGTACCAATTGGCGAGACGAGACCCTGGAACAATAAGAAAATACTCCAAAAAATGCTCCATTCTCCGTACCATGCCAAAGCAACTTCTGATTGCCAATTCCACCCGCTTGGTTCGTATTAGCAATTTCCTTCCTCCGTTTGGCTTTGCCATTTTCGCTTTTCCCGTCGCTTTGTTTCCCTCCGTCCGCTGTTCCTTTCGGCACCAATTCGAACACATTTTGCAGTTTCATTCGATATTTGTCATGCGTTGGCCCGTGCGTTCCTTGTAAATATTCCTCGACAATCTGTGGAATTGAAAACAAATTCATCCTTCGACGTAAAGTGATGGTTCACTTTGTAATTCGTGTCCTCCCTTTCCAATGGAAGCAAATCCCAGCGCAAACGCGCGTAATGGCATTCCAATGGGTCGGCACCAATGTTTGAAACGGTAATTTCGATGCCTAAACAATGATGATTTTTTGGCCGCAAAGAAATAAAAAGAGACGTGCCTGTTAGCATTTCCAACAATTCACTCTCCCTCTTCAGTTCCTCCGGCGATTTAATTGGCGGCGGCGTTCGCATCCCAAAACTGTGCGGAATGCGCGTGTAATAGCTGAATGAAAAAGGGAGAAACAGAGTCAATTGCTCAATCATCCTTTTGTCGGCAAAAGCAAAAGGCCCTTTGAAATGGGAAACAATTTTCGTAATATATTTTTTCATCGGAAAGAAATTGGGCTTTCCCCGCCCCCGTCCTCTCCTCCCTCCCCCACATTTTCCCATGGTATTCCTTCCCTCCTCACTCATTCATCGCCTCCATAAATTCTTTGCCAAAAATTCCCTTTTGAATGTGTCGTTCAATGCGACTCAATGCTTCGTAGCCAAAACGAAGTTGTTCTTTGGTGATTTTTCCTAAATAACACAACTTAACTTTCTTTCGACACTATAAATTATTGGTCCATCCCTTTTCCGACTTGCCATTTCTTTGCCGCATTTGGTAGTTCCACCAAAAAACATTCTGGCTTTTTTCTCCTTACCCAATGGAATCCGTTTGAAGTCGTATTCCAATAGCCGTGCGTCGCTTTCCATCGCTTTCACGTCACAAATTTTGTTCAGAAGAGTCTTGACTCTTTCATCCATTTTTAACGCCTTGGTTTCAGTTGACGGAACATTTTGAAGTATTTTTTTAGTTTTTTCGCCTAATAAATTACATTTTTTCCATTTTTATTTTTGGTTTTTTACTCACTTTCATTCTCTTTTCGGGTGTAATCGATTTTGATAAGGTCATATTTCCCGGCAACTTTTTGAAATTTTTTAGTGCCCAAGAGAAAATCATTCCATGTCTAAAAAGGTGATAAATATGATTTTTTTTTTTATTTTTGTGTACCTTGTCCAAAAACTTGCTATGAAACAGTGCCAATGCCCCGTCAATGTCCGATCCAAAAGGCACCAAATTTGTTTGACCCTAAACGTATAAATAATGTGCCGGTTCTTCCCTTCCTTTCCAAAAGTCACTTTAAATCCGACGCGACCCCACCGAAACCAAACCCAAAATTGACTCTTCGTCGTTTGGTTGCACAGCAATTGGATAAGGTAGAATTTGTTGTTGTTCTGCTGAATGTTCGTCTACAAAAGCAAAGACCATTCATTCATTGTCCCTCCGTTGCCGTTTTGTTCACCTGGCTGAGCATTGTGTTGTAGCAACGACCCTTACTGTCCACGTACACCCGCGCCACCTCTCGCAATTTGGCACATGCCGTGTCCACCTCAGCCGCCTCTTTCGCCTGGGACTTTTTTTGGCCCTTTTTCAAAGTGTATTCAGCTAAAGGTTCACTTTCCTTTGCTTTCTTCCTAATAGTTTCGCCATTTTCCTTTTCTTCAGTTTTCTTCTGTCGTTTTGTTCTTGTTATTTTCTGCTCCATTTCCTCCTTTTTTCGTCCCCTTGTTTGCATTGCTTCGTTTTTAAAAACCAGTTTAAAATAAAATTAAAAGGAGAATTAACAATATGCAAAATGTGTTACAAAACAAAAGGAAAAGAAAATATTTTCTCTCAGACCAAAATTTATTGTGAATTTAAATTCAAATAATTCGTAAAAAGGGGGCCGATTCTGTCAAAATCATTCACCGGATGCACTTTCATATAGGCGATAAACTGTTGGCGGAGTCGGCTGAGTTGTGGGAGAGAATAAAGCCGCCGATGGAATGTCACCTTAACAAAATCAATTGAATGTCATTTATTCGTTGTTAAAGCTACCGTATTTGTTATCCCCTTCTCTCCGTCAAGTACTGTCAATTTGTCGCCAACTGTGGCAGAGCGCAGTGATGCCAAAACTCGGTCCAAAATTTGTTGAGTCTGCTGGTCCAACTCAACGAGAAAAGTCGACGAGACCATTGGGCTTTGCATTTTCATGCATTTGTTGGCACTCAATTCTTTGCCCTTAATCCCTCTCTTTTTGTTGGCCAGTTTTTTCCCCAAAAATGTCCCTGATATTACTTTGATCAAAGTCGCGTAAAGTTGCTCAAGAGGAAGGTTGATTTTGCGTGGTAATTCGGCCTCGTCAATTTCCTCCCGCCGCTCACATTTTGTGGGTTCGGCAATTTGACCAAATCCGAATTCGTCTTTAATTTCCGTTATTTCTCCACTTGCTCCTCCGATTCGAACCTCAAAGAGAGGTCCGTCCTAAATGATACAATAAGTCCGAAATCGTAACAAACAAAAAAAGTAATTGCCCATCGGTTTTTTTTGTCCAGATGCTCGAATTGTCTGCACAAATTTGACAATATTTCGCTCGGATATCTTTTAATGGATGCTTGTTACATGCATACGAATCAGTCAACTTTTACCGTTCGCTGTCCTTCCGTTGTCCGTTTAACCATTCGCAGGTGAAAGGGGAGGCCTTGCAGTGGAGAACAGCGTACCTCGTTTGAGCGTTTTTGGCCAAACAGTACAGCTCATACCGGTAACCTAAAATATGGAATTTAAGAGCTAATATTCTAGGCAAAATTCATGAATTCACAGTGGAGAAATTACTTCCTCCGATCGATTGTCCCTACCCTTTATGTGATTGAGTGAGTCGCAAATGACCAGTGACTTCTTGTGCAACAGTCGCTGCACTTTCGCTCGAAGTGCACTTCTCATTTCCTTTTCCTTAAATCTAATAAAAATAATTGAAGGAAAAGGTACCAAAAATATGAATTGGCTTTTTGCGCTTTTCTTTAAAATTTTAAACTATTGAAAAAATTTGCAGCCTCTAAGTAAAGTTAAAGCAAACGGCGCCAAGAAAAGCGGCGCTAAGATGCACCCGACTCTTTTTTGGTAATACTAACAATAAGGTTTGTCCTCCCTTTTATCAAAAATTTGTTTTTGATTTCAGTCCTAAAAAAATGTCTTACTTAGGGGGGTCTTCGGGGTCGCTGAACACGAATATGACATTTCATTTGGTCCAATTCCGAACCTTTTATACATTTTGGCCTAAAAACGAATTTTGAAGTTTGCATTTTCGACTTTTTGTTCGAGTTCGGAATTGGACCAAATGGATGTCATATTCGTGTTCAGCGACCCCAAAACCACCTAAGACATGTTTTTTTACTTTAAAACCAAAAAAATTTCAAAAAGGGGAGGGGGAGACAACCCTTAGTGTTACCCTTTTTTTATACCTTCCTTGGCTCCCCATAAATCGAAGGAGAAAAGTTCGCTTCAATCCCTTCATCGGATACAATGTGCAACTGTTCTTCGTTTGATTTGCGTTCCTCGAAATATGCATAAATTCGCTCACAAATTGTCGACTTTCCGCAGGACGGATAGCCAGCGATCAGCAGTAAGGGCATTCTTCAGAGTTTGGACATGACAACTCACTAGCACAAATAATAACTTAATTGGTCTGAAGATTAGTCGCAATTTTTAATGGAAAAAAGGAAAGGCTTAATGTCCAAACAATAGCAAATGGGAGAAACAGCACAATGAGAGTTTACTCAGTAAATGACTACAATAATAAAAGTTTGAAAAGTATCACTCCCGCATAAGAAAGGAAAGAACAAGTCTTTTTACAATGATGAATAGAATAATTGTTCCAATTAAAAGGTTTGTTGCTGCCCATCCCAAGCAGTGTTATTGGGCCATATGACCTAAAGAAAGGATTTGTCACGATCACATGATTTGGGTGCATTGTCCCTGCTTCATCTTCTTTGTTTTTTGAGCATTCGAAGCGTTTTCAACATCAGAGGGCCTCTTTGCGGCTTTTTCTTAGCTTGCGAAAAAGAGGAAGAAATGCCGTTGCTAGTTGAGCTATAAGAACTGGACGAGTTGGCGTTGCGAATGGCTGCTGGCATACTGCGCAAGTCCGCGTCATTCCCTAAATGGCGTTTTTCCCTCTTTAAAAACGGCGAAATCATTCAGTATGATAAGCGACCAGTCTCAAAAATTTGTCGACGTGCTCTTGTCAGTTCCACCGCAGATGGCACTTGATTGGCTGCCACTCGGATGCCGTTTTGAATTTGTCGTTTCCGCACATGACGGGGCGCAATCGGAGCAGTTACCTTAGAGTCGTTGGATTAACTAGCACAGCTCGTGCGGTAGTGACCATCGCTTGCCGCTGCGGTTGTGCCACTTCGCTGTGCGATTTGATTTGGGACGATAGACGAATCAGCCGCTGCTCCCGTTCAGAAAGGAACATCTGCACATTTGGAAAGGGTAGTGATCACTCCTTTATCCTCTTTTGAAATGTCATTTGGCCACTGACTTTGTATCTCTTCCTCCACGCTATTTCGTCCATTTCCTCCTCCTCCTCTTCCTCCTCACTGCCGAACTCTTCTCTCAATTTGGCCAATTCCTTCCCAAATTCCTTCTTGCAATGATTTTTCCACAAATAATTTGTGTCCTCTCGGAGATACTGCAAAAGCGGAATGGAATCATTACATTAACAATAAGCAAAAATAAAAAGCCCACTGGGTTTTTCTTCTCCAGTCGCATCAGCTGTTCGGCATTGGCCTTCTCCATAATCGGCCTTAACAGATCGAAAGGAATGTCACCCGTCTCATCGATAGCTAAAAAAGAAAATGCCAAATAATATTTACCATTATTCACACGCCAAACTTCACACCCAGCAACAAAACAAAAACTCCTCCTCAAACAATGGATGATACCATGAGGGGGGATTTACCGTTTTATATGAAAATAAATGAAGAAGATTCAGCAATAAAAACTATAAGTAAATCATAAAATCAAAAGAAAAAAACAAATAAAAATTAAAACTTTGGGTCACCCGGGGGGAGGGGTGGCCAACCCACGAGATTTGATAAGATTATTACGGAAAAGGCAACAAAAAAAAATTTCTTTTTTTCAAAAACCAAAGCAATTAAATACCGTCAATATTGTTGAGCAAAAATCGCATGCAAAGGTCGAAAAGGGAGGGGACATTGTGCACATTTCCCGCCGCTGTTTTCCTCTTCCCCGCATAAACCCTTTGCATTTCTTTTGGCGCTTTAAACATATTTATGTTGAGGTCAGTGGGCACAGATCGTTGCAGGTTGCTTTGTTGATTTGGAGCTAAACAAACAAATTGTTTTTATTCGTTTTGTTTTCTTACCAATTGCAGGGGCAAAAGTGGATGGATTATTCAATGAGTCGAGCAATGAAATTTGAATGCTTTCAGCGGAGGGCATCGCTACTTTTTTGCATTTTTTCGGCAAAGCTTTTGACACTCTGTCGGCAGCAGCGAGTTGAGAGGCGAAAGCGTCCATTTGCTTGAAATCCTCGGCACCTTCACTGTCAACGTCTAAAAGAAATGAAATTAGTATTTTAAATTGTAAAATAAATAAAATTGTGGTAACAAATCAATTAATATTTATTTTTTTCACGCCTCTATTAATCGACAAGTTTTAAAAACAACCTTTTTTGTTGTTAAGAAAAAGAAATGTTTCCGGGGGGGGGGGGGGGGGGAGGAAAGAACTAATCCTCCTACAATTAAATTTTTGCTCACGGCGCGCCGACCAAATTCGAATAAGTAGATCCATTACCATCCCATCGCATTCCCCTAATACGCACCGACTGGATGCCTTTTTCTCAATTCCTTTTCTCCAATTTGCATTGGTATGGGTGTTTTTGATGCTGATGAAGTGGAAGAAGTGCTTTTCGTTGGCGATGGGCTTGCCTTTGAGTCTTTTTTGATTCTCAGAACAAGGGACTGCTGTTGCTGCTCCTCTTCGCATTCGCTTTCTGAAATTTGGATTTCTTCTCCCCTTGCCAGTTTTACCCCCCCCCCCCGTTCCGTTTGGCCACCTTCTTCTTCTTCTTCCTCGCTTTGACTCTTTTCTTCCTCCTCTTCTTCCCGCTCCTCTTCGTCCGCCGTTGTGTCTTCCTCTTCACTTTCTTCCTGTCGTTGCGCCTCTTCCGCCGCACGTGCCGTCTCCGCCTTTGCCACCTCCTTCCATATGGAAACGAGTCCCGCTGCTCGTTCGCCCCATCGATGGTGTTTTCTCAAAGCATTCACCGCTTTACCTACGCCTTTAAAGAGTAAAATTTGTATGAAATGGGAAATTACGAAATACGAATATATATACCAGTCGACGATAAAAGTTGCAAATTGATCTCAACGTTATCCAATCGTTTCAGGGCATGTTCAATCTGAGAACAAAAAATAAATTTGCATATGACATTGTGCTGAATGACTTGCGCACTTTATCTTCATCTGATAACATTTTTGCCCATTTGGATACTTTCTTTTCCAGACGTTCCCCTTCTTTATTGGCATTCATTTTGTCGAGAAACAGACTGAATGCTTAGTCGACAGGCAGAGTTTATCCGTTAATCTGTCCTAATTAACGGTCAAAGCTTCTTTAAATTATTAACGAAAATAGGTACATATATAGAATCCGATGTTGTTAAAAAAACAAAAATAAAGTGAGGATAAATATCTAATTAAATCTCATTTTTATCCCCGTAGAAAAGAATTTCGCCTTGCTGTGATGGTGATCTCTGTTGCTGAAGAGGGAAGGGGGAATAATTGATTTTGAGTAGGTGAGTGACGAATGACGGAGGGGGCGGGGGCGGGGGAGAGAGAGAATGTGGTGGAAGAATCTCTTTTGACTGTCTTTTCAAAGTAAATAGCATGCAATGCATGTTTCTGTTTTGTTTGTGGTAATGCATGCGTCCGATTTATGGAGGAGAGAGAGAGAGAGCTAATACAAGATAAATAAAGATGATACGTTCATGTGGTCCCAGTTTCTGCTTGTACAATTATTAGGCTAATACAGTGTGTAACTGGGATGCAGCAGCCCATCTCTGATTATTAGGGAGGTGAATTATATGGATATAAAATCGCATACGGCCATAAAATATGGACCAAAAATCGCTAAATATGGACATAAAATTGCAAAAACATGGACATAAATTTTCCAATTAAGGGCAAATTTTTTTCAAAAAATTTCAATTTATTGGTTGAAATAGCAAATGAGATACATTTCCAAATTTTGGGGTGGGAAGAATTTTTTAGAAAAAATTCGAAATTTTTTTTTTGAGGGGATTTTTGATAATTTTCAAAAAATTTTTTTTTAGGGAGGTATTTTTCGTTTTATTGCATTTTTTTATGAATTTTTTCAAAAATGGCAAAATATGAACATAATGCCAAAATATGGACAAATATGGAAATATGGACATAAATGGCTAGTAAGGGATATGGAAAAAATGGATATAGTGTCAATCCTAGAAGCTTCAAACCAAGCTAAAAACATGTTTTTCGTGCGTTTCAAGCCCATGCCAGTTCAGGAAAAAAATATGGATTTCCATATAATTCACCTCCCTACCGATTATTTACTAAAAATTCCAAAATATTTAAATAAATATTTATAAAAAATAGTGAAAATATTGACCAAATAATGAAAAATCCCAGAATATTGACGAAAATATAGATTTAAAATAAGGTAGGTACTTGTTAAATTACCAGGAAATTGAAGAAAAAGTCGAAAAATGCCAAAATACGAAAATATTGACAAACCCCTAAATTATTGAATATTTTTTTTAAAAAGACCCAAAAAATTAATTTTATTACTAATATTGACATCCAAATAACAAAAATTTTTATTAGGGCTGGGAATTATATTTTTTTAAATATTTTTTTTTGCTTATATGCTTTAAAGAAGGGCTCAAAAGAAGCATTTATGTGTTTAATTTTTTCATTTGGACGTAAATACATATTTGAAAATTAAATATTTTTGGGGTTTTGAAAAAAAAATATTTTTACTCAATACTAATTTGCCAATGTAACCAGTGAATTTATTTGCTTTCCAATTTATCGCTTATTTCGATTTTTGTACTGCAAAATTGTATTTTTAAATCAATATTTTCGTCATTATTTTGGGCTTTTTCAGTATTTTCGTCAATATTTTAACCGGAACACTACAATTCGGCGCTCATGATTCGGCGCCAAGCCAAAAATAGAAAACCCACCCCCTAGTTTTTTTTCCAATTCAGAATTCGAACCAAAAGTCGAATCATTTTTAAATCCCGATTTTTAGGTCAAAAAAAGGTATAAAATAGCCTTAGATCATTTAGATGAAATCATATGACAATCTGAGGTCATATTCGTGATCAGCGCGTAAAATAGATCTAGAAAAAAATTTTAAAAAAAATTATTTCGGGGGGGGGGGGCAAAAAGGATAAGAACCAAACATTTTATTTTCCTTTCGTGTCCTTCGTTGTTTCGCCCAGCCCTGATCCCGTTGAATAATTTTGCAATACAAAGTCTGGTCTCATTTAGTAAAACCAAAACAAAATTTTTCTAAACTAAAAAATGAAAATGTGTACCTATGTGTGCTAATACACTAAAACTGAACAAAATTAACAATTTTATTTAAAGAATGATCTTTAAGAATAAATATTTTAGTAAATATCGCAGATTTTCCGTTTTCTTTCATCCTTAAAATTTGGTTTCCTCACGGGCGGCAATGTGCTGAAGGGAAAACCAATGTTTACGAAGAAAGGCGCTACAATTACTTTTTTGATGATGGGCTCATTGTGAACACGGTCAACCAACGATTTGATGTGAGGGTACGCCTCGAGACAGTCTTTTTCGCCAAAATCGATGCATTTAGCAAAAAATTCAGCGGCATAAATATCGGCCCAAGTGATCTGTGAAAGTGGGCGATCAGATTCTGATGGGTTTTGTTATCCAACTTTGTCTTTGCCAAACAGAGTGATGTCCCCTTTCTCCACCAAATATTTCTCAACTAAACTCGCGCATTCGTCCAACTGAGGGCGTACCTTTTCTCGGAAAAAGGCTGCCTTAAAATTAACTAATCAAAAGAAGATAATGGAGGGCCATCAAAGTAGGTATAATGGCATGGAATAAAAAATTGATTTGATTGTTCCTCCTCTCTCTGATTTTGATCACCTTGTCTCCGCATGGCACCATGTCCAAACGAATCATTGGCCATTCTTTGAATGCTCCGCTGTTTTGCGCATCGGAAATGTGGTCGACGATCATGTCAAGAAGAGCACGTTCCAAAGGGTCTTTGGGCGAAAGTCCTTTGAGACAAATTGCCAAGGAATAAACCCAATGCAAAAATCGTTTAAACACCGTATTTTTCCCCGAGGTAACGAGAAATTGCCAAAGATTGGCCAAGCTTAACGCCGTCAACTTCCAAAACGGGCACCTGGCAAAAAGGCATTTCTGTGGAGGGAGAAGAAATGTCTAACAAACGGAAATAGGCAAGAATACCTTCTTTATATTTTGACCAAGTGTCAAAGCTTATTTTTACTTCCTCATACTTTACATTAGTCAATTTGAGAATTTGGCGAATGTATTCAGCTCGGCCTCGAACTCCGACAAAGTAATACAATTTAAGTTGTTGGGACATTTAAGTTTTACCGGGGCAATTTTATCTGTGAAATACAATAGTTCAGTTTGTCCCCCCTCCCCTTTCAAAAAAAAAAAAAATTTTAAATTGGTCCAATCACAATTTTCTTAAAACAAATTAAATTTTTTGAAATTTGAATAGCTAACAGAGCAAATCAAAAGCTATGGGACGATACTAAGAATATTTAATTTAATTGCTTTTGAGCAAAGTTTAATTAAGTCTGGAAATTTGTAAAAATGGCGGATTTAACAACGCCCGTAGTGGCGGAATTTAACAAACGACCTTGCAACAAAAGAAATGAGGAATTGGATGGAAGGGTTGCAGAAGAACGGGGAAGAGGAGGAGTGGACCAATGGAGAAACGAAGCGGGGTAGTTAAGGGAGAGGGGACACAGAGAATAAAGAGGAAAAGGACTGGGGAAGCGAGAGGGAAAGACACCAGGAAAAGAGAGGGAGAGAGACACACACAGTGAGGATGGAGGGATAGATACAAATGAAGGAGAGAGGGACACAGAGTGAATGGAGAGGAAAATGGAGGTAGAAAAGGAGAGGGATACAATGAGAAGAGAGGAACTAGTACGTTGGAGAGTGAGGAAGAGGGACATGTAGAAGAAAGGGAGGAGAGAGGGAGAAAGACACCTGAAGGCAGGTTGGGAGACGGAAACAGCGAAGAGGGAGGGAAAAAGACTAAAAACCGAAAACAAAAACAAAAGATGAAAAACAAATGATTTACAAAAATAGAGTTTTAATATGCAAAACAAAAAAAGAAAGTGATAAAATGGTGCGCCAACATTTTAATTGGGGTCGGGATCAGTTCGTCGCTTACGTTTCGTTCAATCCCTCTTCTTTGGTCTCGTCCTTCACGTCATTTGGATCAGCCTCAGCCAACTTCAAATCGTTTAACTTCGTAACTAATTCAACTCCAAATTTGGGCATTTGAAAAGAGTTTGATGTTAAAAATGCCATTCATTGAGTTTCGTCGTTGGGAATTAAAAAATTCTTTCGCTGCTCCGCTAATTGTGCTGCAATTGCCCTCGACTTTCCCATGCATTTGTCCGAACAGAATTTCACAGGCTCCGAATCGGTGGGCACAATCTGTGATGAAAATTGAATGCCACAATTAATTTTTCTTAAAATAACCATTTTTTCCTCTTTTCCTGTTTTTCATTCAGTCGCCTCACAATGGTATATTTTTTGCGAAAGTCGACACTGAGTGGCATATCACAAAGGGGGAAGCCGCACAAACGACCCAAAAAACGCTCCTCGACCACCTCACACCAGGGGTGGGACGCGGACCGCGTATCGCGTCCGCGATTCGCGTATCGCGGCGTTTTTTTTGCGCGTTTCGCGTATCGCGGCCGCGGCAAATTTCAACCGCGTTTCGCGTATCGCGACCGCGTGGTTTTTTCTCCGCGTTTCGCGTATCGCGATACGCGGCAAATTTCATCCGCGACCGCGGGATTTTTGACCCTTTTTTATAAAGAAAATTTATTGAGTTTTTCAAAATAGGATCCAAAAAAAAATTATTTTTGGCGAAAATCTGTTAACAATCGGCCATAACTTTTCGAAATTTCCCCCGGTGCGCCTATCGGCACCACCGGCGCCCGGTTAATTTTGACCGAAATTGTCAAGAAAAGTTTTTTTTTGCTTTCGAAGCCTGAAATGCTCAGGCAGCTGAAACGGGAGAGGTGGGGGCACAGATTAACATTTAAATGCTTTTTCTCACATATCGCTGCAAATCTGATTCGCTTACAGAGTCAACCAAAGCACAAATTGCATCATAAGCATATCGTTTCGCTCTTTTTCTGCTTTTAATTTCTCAGAAAACATCTTGGAAAATAGTCTGAAAAAAATAAAATTTACATAAAATAAATTTTTCGAGCTGATTGTTTAAAATTCTGAATATGTTTATAAGTATGGCTGGTATTTTAGGTTAGGCACAAAAATCACCAAAAAGGCGCATATAAAGGAAAAGGGGTAAAAACTGTTTTTAAAATTTTATTTTTAATTTTTTGTATGGGATGTTAGATCAGGACTGCCATCTCAAAATTTTATTGGGACACAAAAAAGCACTCATTTGGCATGAAAAATACTCTTTTTTAAAAACGTCAAAAACTGAACATAAAAATACACTACCGTATTTCCTAAAATTGAGCCCCCGGGGGCTCTATTGTTCAACCACCCCTCAAAAGGGGGGCTTTATTTTAGGGGGGGTGGGGGGGCTCTAAAATTCAAAAAGCGAAAAACAAACAGTAAAAAGGGGCCGGTGGTGCCGATAGGGGCTCCCTGATGTTTCGACACTGAACCTTTCGTCACTGAACCTTTCGTCACAGCAATTTTTTTTTGTCTTAAAAACGTGTATTAGGGGGTTTCGGGGTCGCTGATCACGAATCTAACATCCATTTCGACCAATTCCGAACCCGGGCCCGGATTCGAACCAAAAAAGAAAATCAAAAAATTTCCAATTTCGTTTTTTAGGCTAAAAGGGGTAAAAAATATCCATTCATAATTGTAATGACGATTTTTTGCTGGTAAAGTCATCATAAATTCAAAAAAACGAAACTTGAAATTTTTAGATTTTCTTTTTTGGTTCGAATCCGGGTCCGGGTTCGGAATTGGTCGAAATGGATGTTAGATTCGTGATCAGCGACCCCGAAACCCCCCTAAAGCACGTTTTTAAGGCAAAAAAAAATTGCAGTGACGAAAGGTTCAGTGACGAAACGTTCGGCCACCGCCGAGAGGCGCCACCGGGGAAATTTTTTGGGAATTTGCTAACGCGTTTTGCCTAAAAATTTTGCGTAATGTTCACCAAAATTCAATAAAATGACTGAAAATAAGAAACCCGGCAAAATAACGCAAAAACCCCAAAAACCCGGCACGGACCCCAAAAACCCCCTAGTTTTTTTTTGAAAATTCAACCCCCTAATTTTCTTTGAAAAAGAGATTTTTAAAAACTAGGGGGTTAGGTTTTCAAAAACTAGGGGGTGAAGTTTTCAAAAAAAAAAATAGGGGTTGAGTTTTCTTATTTTTGGCTTGGCGCCGAATCATGTGGCGCCGAATTGTGCTGGCGCCGAATCGTGAGCGCCGAATTGAAGGTGTCCGATTCGTACACTATGGATCCAGCCTTCGGAATAAAGGATATTATTCCCACCAACGGTAGCGATCACTGATCGCCAAACAAGGGGCTACGACATTACATTCAATTCCAACTCATTTTTATTTTTCCAACTCGTTTTTTGGGCTTGAAAACTAAAAATGGCTACACAACATTTCGCCACCTAAGCCAAAAGTTAGATTTTAGCGTTGAATGGAGTAGTGATAACAAATTTGAGTTTTTGAAGGCAAATGGGTGGCTTTTCTTAGAGGTGGCAAAACTAGTGGCGAGACGTCCTATTTTTGCTTAGGTGGCGAAACGTCGGATTTTGGCTAAGGTGGCGAAATGTCGGGTGGCGAAACGTCGGGTGGCGAAACGTCGGGTGGCGAAACGTCGGGTGGCGAAACGTCGGATTTTGGCTAAGGTGGCGAAATGTCGGGCGGCGAAATGTCGGGTGGCGAAATGTCGGGTGGCGGAACGTCGGGTGGCGAAACGTCGGATTTTGGCTAAGGTGGCGAAATGTCGGGTGGCGAAACGTCGGGTGGCGAAACGTCGGATTTTGGCTAAGGTGGCGAAATGTCGGGTGGCGAAATGTCGGGTGGCGAAACGTCGGGTGGCGAAACGTCGGTACACGCTAAAAATATAAGGAAAACAAGAGGGAAAAAGAAATTCCGAGGGTTTTCGGGAGTGCCGATCACGAATATGACATTTCTTTTTGAGAATTCCGGACTCAGAACCAAATTTCGAACATAGAATAATCTTGAAAAACTTAGAAGTTCCGACTGTCTTTGGGCGAGAAAGGCAAAAAAGGGTGGGGTAAATATGGCGCAATGAATCCGACGCAAAGAATTCGACGCCATGAATCATGCTCCGCAAACTTTTTCGAAAAATGACAGAGATTTTATTACAGGATGCATAAACTAAAAGTTCTTAATTATGGTCTTAAAATTTTAAAATCACTTAAAATAACTATTCTTAAGCTTGAAAATAAGAAAAAAATAGTCGAATTTTTAGTTTTCAAGCCCAAAAAACGAGTTGGAACAATAAAAACGAGTTGAGTTTTTTCCGGTTTCATTTTTTGCAGTTGCTAAAATATGCACTAAAAACGCATTAATGGCGAAATACGATTTATTCTCGAAACCCCCAAATATACACATTAAATTATAAATCGGTTGCTGTTTTTCATTTTTCGGACAATGAAATGAACACATAAAGAAGCACATAAAAATCCTAAAATTTATTTTTAATAATTTCAAAATTATTTTTACTTACATAGCACGCCTTCACAACAGAAACTGCCCAAATATGAAGTGGAATTTGCGAGGAAAATGCAATGAGCTAAAAGTTCATTAAATAAAAAAATAATTAAAATTGTTAATTGCACTAAATTGATGGATCTTCGGCATTTCCCATTAATTTACATACCAACAGAACATTTTCCCATGTCCACGTCTCAGGCCCTTCTGAATTAAGGGCAAACACGAACAGAAAAAAAGCGATGATATTGAACCCGAGGGCGAAAAAGTTGAATCGCCAATGTATTTTGACGAATGCTCTTTCAAATGTGAAAATTCCATAAAGGAGACAGAACGACATGAACAAAGTGATCAGGTCGAACAAGCCAAGCAAATACAGCGAAAACTGACGAGTGATCTGAGGGAAAATATGGCGAGAGGAGAAATTGTGAGGGAATAGGCGAAGGGAACGGACGGACAATGGCATTGAAATTCATGTCCAACTCGTCCCACACACCGATCCGACCCCCTGAAATTGGCAATTGTTTTGACATTTCGCATTTGGGCACCATCGTAAATTTTGAAGCCAATAACGAAAGCGGTGATGGCCGCGAAAGTCAATTGGAACACGGCGACTGAGCAGCAGCCCATTCGCACCAAACAGGACGACAGACAGCACAATGGCTCCAACTCCAAAAAACGCGGATGGATTCTGAAGCATTCATTGCGTTTTTAAAATACCCCAAATTCTTCGGGGGTTTCCTTTTCTTCGATTACCTCTCTTTAATTGTGACTTTTTTCGGCTGAACACTTCGCCTCCGTTCCTTCTTACTCCTTTTCATCTGCTGAACCCAAAACCTTTCCATTAGCATTTTGAATCTTCCGAATGAATTTGTCAATTTTTTTTTGTTCGATGGCAATTTGTGGGCTTCGATTTGTTGAGGGGGAAGCACAATGTGAAAAGGTTTATTCATTTGTACGTCGACCATTTTGGCACCTGAAAAAGAGGGACTTAATTAATGTGCCAATTGTGAAGGGCATTTATCGGCACGGCTAAATGACGCGTATTATTTGTTCCGACTGCCACAGTTGCTCATTGTCTCCCTTCTCTCAGCTGTTGGTCTTTACTTTGCCTTTTTCAATAAATACATTTACACATCCTTAGCGAATGCCGGCCCTTCAGAATTATTTTGCCTTTTTATGTGTTAACGCCGAGTCTCATGCTGTGCCAATTTGCGAATTCCTTTGACCATTTTATAAAAAATTGCGAATTTACTGTTAATTCTTTGCTCTTATTTTGCAAAATGGTCAAAAGTTCATTTACTTAACTTTGATTTCTTTTGTTTTTGAATTCTTTAATTTCATTAATTTATTTTCGCTTTCTTTCAAAAATGCACAGAGTGTGCGCAATGGTTGGCCCCGGGGGAGGGGTGTCTGTCCCGTGCCATTTCCCTCACCACCCCCACCCTCTCCCCCTTTCTCACTCATTCGCCTTCCCTTCTCTCCCTCCCTCCCTTCTCACCCAACAAATCCCACATTATCTTCCATTATCATTCCCCCATTGATTTCCTTTCCTCCGTTTGTCCCGAAGGTGTGCCGCCGTCCGTGTCCGTCCATCTTTTCCTTTGCCATTCTTATTATTACCATTCGTTTTGCCGCATGAAGCTTTTTCCGCCTAATCTGTCCAATAATGACACAGTTAAACGGTTTCTTTTCGGCTCGTTGCAAAGCAATTCAACAACAAAATTGTTGTCATTATCTGCTAAAGATGCCTTTTTGAGCCAAAATGATAGTCGAAATGGCGAAATCGGTGAAAATGGTGCGAGAATTTGTCATTGTGTGGCACAGTTGGAATCTTTTTGTGCCTTAAATGGGTTTGAATACAATCGTTTCTCAAGGATTTAAATACATAATTTGTCAGAAGTCGACCGTTGGGCGGGAAAACGGCTGATTTTCGGCAGATCAGTTCGATGGACTTTCATTCTGACCTTGGCCGAATGGTCAGTGGGCGCTGATCGGGCAATTTTGCCGCCTTCCTCTAACTCTGATCAGTTTAGCTGTACACAATCGCCATTCTGCTGATGGTCCGTCCCTTTTTTTCTCATTCATTCCCCCGTTCCCCTCCCCCCGACAGTTTTCCTTCGTCATTTTTGCCCTTATGGTCCGTTCCATCAGTCGGTCGCGTTCTTCCGCTGAGTTAGACACTCTTTTGGATGCGATGCGTTTCCGAGAGGAATTGGACATTCAGTTGAGAGCGAAGCACAGGCTGAGGAAGGCGAAGCGAAAAGTGACAGATTGGAGCAAAAAGAAAACAAATTTAGCAAAATTTTTAAGGTAACAGCTTGGTTGTGCCGTGGTAACGGGGCGAAAATGTGGCAGTCGTCGCCACACATTCTGATCCCAAACAATGCCATTTCAGTCCGAAACAACTCTTTGCAGTGAGTGCGATGGTTGGACTTCTCTCTCTCCTTTCTTCCCTCTCTCCTCTCCCTATCTCTTTTTCTCTCGTATTTGTCTTCTCTCTCCCTTCCTCGCTCTTTCTCTCCTTCCTTTCTCTCTCTCTCTCCTTTCCTTTCATTCCCCTCCCTCTTCCCTCTCGCTGTCTCTTTTTCTCTCGTTTTTGCCTTCTCTCTCTCTCTCTCGCTCTTTCTCTACCTCTCTCTCTTTAGGTCCACCGGCTCTTATATCCCGGAAATTGTGATCAGCACAGAGCACTCAATCGCTCCCGCTGCTGCCGAAGGCATTCTTCGGAACATGGAACGTCAAAATTCTTACACGCCAAGTCTCTCGTGAGTGTCATTTCCTCAATCACTTTTTGATCAGTGTGCTCATTTTCAATTTTCTGTTCAGACTCATTTATGATTTTTCGTATGATTCGCGGAGAGATTCGCAGCTTTTTTCGTCGTTTGAAAAAGTTTTTGTTGTTTTTTTATTCATTTGGTCGTTTTTTTAACTTAGGAGGACAATGAGCAAATGCAAAGTGGCTCCTCTTCTGCTGTTGCTGCTGAGGTGAGTTCATTGAGTCCAATTTCGGCGGGCGCAAAAGGTGCCAATGGGGACGAAATCGGATCAGTGCCAAAGCGACGGGGACGGCACGGAACAAAATGATGAAGAAAGAAATGCCAAAACGGGCAAAAGACAAGAGGAAAATAAAAAAAGAGATTGGTATATAAATATGGGCTTTATAAACAATATTAAACACCGATTTGTTTGATCAAAATTTGGGCTTTCGAAGGACAATAAATGAATGGACATTTCAAAAAATGCCCTTTTAATTTCCTATATTTCCTCAATTAAATGTATTCCCCCATAAATAGAAAATCACTTTTTGAGGTTATAAAAAGAATCTCGCTGAGAATAAAAAATAATTAAAGAATTGCGTTTATCATTTGCTAATTGCACTTTAAATACAATTACCCGAATTGATTTTCAAGTTGAAAAGTTCAAATGAGTTGCCATTGTCGGGACATTTTAAGGAAGAGAAAAGGGCGGAAGGAAAGTGAGAAGAAAGAAAAAAAAATGATTGAAATGATATGACATAAATGTGAAGTTTGACTATCGCCGCCTTTGTTGAGCTATCAGAGATCATTTTCCGATTTGACTTAGAATTACTTTTTTTTTATTCTTTTGGCCTTCCTCTGATCACTGATCAGTCTTGCGTTGTGTCCTGCGTTTCCGCTCTCTGAATGAACATTAATGTTTTTGTTTTATTTATATTTTATGCCCCCCCCCATAAAATGCCTGCTGTTGGTTGTGTGCCCTTTGCCTTCTCAAATCCGATTTGATAATTGCTGTGAAACTGATTTTATTTGGTATGATGGGGTGAAAAAGTAACCGGTGAGGAAGAAGCCGATCAGAAGAAAGGCGGACATAATGAGGTTACACCAAAGGATGGACAGGGAGTGCATCACCTCAAAGGGCAAACAAAGCGAATGCCATTTGAAAAGGAACGAACAGAAACGCATTACCAATCCCATGCCTAAAGTCATTCCGATGCCAAAGACTTGTGCAGAACCATTTAACAGTCCCGAAGTGGTGCCCTCGGCAATTGGAAAAGTCAATTCGGCGGCAAATTCAAAGCCCAACGGCAAATAGCCGGTCATAAAGAAGCTGAAAAAGGCAAAAGAAGAAATGAACGAAGGAAACAAAGTGGGAAAAGACCCAAGCAGAATGGAAATGATGAAAAGTCCCCAAATTGGCACTTGATCAAGGGTCAAAGTGAAGAGGACCTGACAAAAAAGAGAGAGCGGGGAGGGGGGGGGGGGTGAAAGAGGAAAAGAGCACAGACAAACCATGCCAAAAAAGGAGAACAGGTAGACGACGAGAGTGGTAGCCCTGAGGGAAAAATGAGCAAATCGAATTATCATTGTCTTCCCCCTCAGGACACTAACTTAAAATGGTGGAATTTGTCCAACACATAGCCACATGTGACGGACCCGAGCATCCCGCTGAGCACAATTAAAACTCCACAAGTGCCGGCCGCTTCTTGGGCGGCCGGATTGAAGTGGAGAATCATTTGGCTAACAAAAAAGGCAAATACGGAGGGACCAATTGGAGAAATGACCTCAGTAAGGTTGAAATGGTATAGAAAACACCGACATTTATCCCTAAAGACCAAACGGAATAAACTCGAAATGAAAAAGTAGTGGAGCGACCGTAAGTGATGACGAGGAGCACGAAGTTGGGGTTGGCCATCAGTTTTCGCACTGATCTGCTAAAATTTGGGTCCAATGATTGGTCCAAGGCTTGGATTTGAGCGATAGACGGAGGCACGGGAGGACGCTCATCGAAGAAGAGGATGATCACGAGGAAGATGACAGTGTTGGAGAGGGCGGAGATCAGAAATAAGACGGACAGATCAAAACTGAAATTGCGGGAGAGGGGGAGAAAAGTCAAAAAGAGAGAAGGGAAGTATAGAGAAAAAGCGAAATATAAGGGAAAAGAGAGAAAAAAGCGAAATGTAAGGGAAAAGAAAGGAGAGTAAAGCCAAAAACTTATGGGGGAGAAAAGGGAGGGAGAGAAAAAAGGCTAACGAAAGGAAGGGGGAAGAGAGATATGAAGGGGAGGAAAACTCGAAAAAGCGGATGAGACCAAAGCAATTTATGGAACGAACGCGATGTGTTTTTCGTGGACAAGCCAAGGGGGCAGCACGAAGCCAATGGCAATTCCGAGCTAAGGGGGGGGGGAGGGGGGGGGAGGTTAATTGTTTTTCAACTTCGATAACACAAAAGCGATTTGCCTGATTTCCAAAAACGCCGGCAGCGCAAGCGGTGGAAACCTAGAAAATACACAAAAAAGGCTTCAGTCCCCAAAAAAAAACAATAAAAAAAGTGAAGCACTTGTTCTGGCCCAAACCAAACGGCAGCAAGCCTTGGCGGAATCCCGAGAATGAACACTTGGGAAGAGCCGACTATCTGCAAATGAGAACTGCATAATCAGCAAGAAATGAAATCATTGGCCAACCGTTTGAGCAACAAAAGTGAGCCAAAATTTATCTGAAAAAGAGTGATTAGTCAATAATTGCCATTTTGTCATGCCAGGGGCTGTAGAGAGTATTTTCAGCCAGGCACCGAAACAATTGCCAAAGGCACCGATTAGAATGGACTTTCGAAGGCCGAATTTCTCAAGAAACCAGCTAAAGAGAACTAATATATTTTGTTGGCTCTTTCTTCTAATGGACCTTCCGGGGAACATCAGCAGCATATAAGTGAGCATAAAAATCATCGAAGTCCAATCGACGGCGGTATAAGAAACACCGTAATGGGCGGTGATGATATGAGCGATGATACTGTAGCAGAGGAAAATTGGAAGGAATGAATTCTATTTCTGTGTGGACAAGATCACCCCCTGAAATCTAAAAAAACCTCTATCTTAAAAAGTTTCTCTAAAACAAAAAAAAATTACTGTTACATATATATTTTCTTAATATTGGCAAGTAAAATTATTCTAAAAAAATATATTTATTTTTTAAATTTCAGTGGGAACAATGTGGCAGGGGGAAAAGTTGTAGAGGAAATGATGTGCACCAGGAATGTCAAACGACGCCCAAAAAAAATTTCGGAAATCGGAATTCCGTGACATCCCTGATGTGCACCTGTTGTTTACCTGTATTCGATCCATTGCATAGCATTTGAGGCTGAAAGCATGACGAACCTGTAAAGGAAGACATTGCCAGCTAATTGATTATCCTGAAATGAGCCCCTACCTCAGATGCCTAGGATGGCACATCTTTTCCTGCCCCCTCCCTCCCCCAAATGCCCTCCCCATATTCTATACTCCCCAAATTTCGCCCCCCCCCTCAATATGCTTACATCCCCAGGATGGCGTATCTCTTCCCGTACATCCGCGTCTGTTCTTCCCCACTCTGTTCCGTTTGCTGCTCCGCACTTCCTTCTGCTGCCTCTGGCCTCGTTGTGTAGCTGTTCCCATTGCGTTGCTGTGTCTTCGTTTGGCTTGCGTTGGTCAGTCGCCGTTTTGCGCCCCTTTCAGTGTCACTGTCTTCGTCAGCGGAAGAGACCATTCCGATGGAAAAATGCACTGAAAAAAGCGCAAATGAAGAGCGGAAAATACCGAATATTTGCCAGGGTTAGCCTCTTTTAAATGGGTGAAAAAATTGCAAAATGCAAAATGCAAAAGTTGAGTGAGTGGCCGAACGAAAGTTGAAGAGACCAAAAATACACAAGAAGCACCGAATTTGAACGGAAAAAAGAGAAAGAAATGGGGGCGGGGGAAGTTTAAAAGAAAAAGTTGGAAATGAAAGAAAGAAAGAAAGAAAAGATTTTGTTTGGTGGTTTTTAAAAAGCAAATAAAAGGGACGGAGAGGGCGGGGGAATAGGAGGGGGAAGGGAAGCGGAAGAGGAAGGGAAGAGGAAGTAAGAGGAGGAAGGAGAAGAGGAGGGAGGGGAAGAGGAGGGAGGGGAAGAGGAAGAAGCAGGGCGTGTTCAAACGGATGAGGCAGAGAACGGCGAGGGGGGGGGGAGGGAGGGGAGAGAGCAGCGCAGAAGGAGGAAAGAGTCAAACAGAAGAAAGAAAAGGCACTGAAAGAAAAAGTATGATTCAAGAAATTGAGAAGAACAGACAGCGACGAATGGATGGAAAAGATCGAACGGTATAAGAAAAGAGACGAAGCCGAGGGCGGCGAGGGACACTCAAATGGAGACGGACGGTACTCGACGCGGGACAAATTCGTTAACATTTGCGTATGGAGGTGATTAGGTATGTTTTCAGTGGATTAGCAGTCTCCACCGGATCATAAGTCATTTGAGTAATGGTAAGCACAGCGGTGGGGAAAAGAACTTGAAGTGGCAACGAAAAAGAAATAAAAATAATTAATTAATTAAAAATAAATTTATTTAATAAATGTACGACAGTGAAAGATTATATATTAAAAATAAATATGAATTAAAAAAAGCAATTTACGATAGAAGAATAAATGAGTAAGAATTAAATGTGGGGAGGGGACGACGAAAATGACTTTATAACAATGAATTGATCACCGGGGGGGGGGGGGGGCGGAGGTGATTGTTGAAGGGCGTTTGTTTCTTCGTTTTGTGAATGTTTCCAATGCTTTTGTCCTCATACCAAAATCGCCAATTGTGAAACCAATTCCAAAATTGTCATTTTTTGTAATTTGTCCTCCTCCCCCCCCCCCCCCCCGCCTCGCCTTCCTTTCGGAATTTTTTTTTTGGTATTTCTGGCCCATTATTTAACAGATAACCCAATTTTGGGATTCAAATAATGGTACATTCCCTCCCATTTTTTGAAATTAATTAAATATTACATTTAAATTAAATAAAGTTTCTTTGGGTTTTCCGCATATAATTTTTAAATTTTTTGCTCTTAAAAGACAGAATATTTTTGGGAATCCAAAGAATGTGTGATCCCCGTGCCCCCCCCCCCCCCAAAAAAAAGCACTTTTTGTTTGTGTGATTTATCTTCCCCCCCCCCGCCCCCACAAATTTAAATGTTTGCTTTACACCACCGATTAACCACTTCAATAATTGAACATTTCGAATGAGTTAAAGCTTTTCAAAAAGAAAATATGTTTTTATCTGAGCTCCCATTTATTCTTATTTTTAAGAAATGTTCTTATTTCAGCCATTGTTCTTTTTTTGTTCTTATTTCTTAATTTGAAGTAAAAAAAAAAAAAATTTCCTTTTTTTTTTGCGGTTTGCTCGAATAAATAAATAAATAAAATTACTTATGATATTTATCAACCAAATAAAGTGAGGCCATTTCTGGTGGCATTGTCATGGGCAAACTAAGAAAATAAAAATATGAACGGACGAACAAAAAAAACAACGTCATTTTTTGATCGACAGCAGCAGCAGATGGACGGGATAACGGCTGAAGACAATGAAATGGTAATGACTTACGGCAATGAATTGACAACGGAGGTGGGGGATAAATAAAACGGTTTATGAGAAACCGAAGAAAGGGTTTCATATTTATCCCACTCATCATCGTTCAACAGATGCAAAATGGATTAAAAAAGGATTTTGTAATGTTATTTTGTAAGTTTTAGTTCTCAAAAAATCAATGAAATTTTACAACAAATAATTTGCCATAATTCATAAAGCATTTTACATGATTCCACCCTTGCCCAAATGAATGAATGCCAAGGAATCATTTTATTAAGCGAATGATTGTGTTGAGCAATTGGCAATTAAATTAACGTGATGAGACAAACTACTAATTAATTGATCGGCGAAAAAGAGAGAGAAAAAATAATGTGGGGGGGAGGGGCAATGTTTTATTTTAAGTGTAATATATTTAACTAAATAAAAAATATTATTTATTAATTAATTTATTTTTTTTTTTATTATACAGTGCGATGTATATGTTTATGGATTTATGGACGAAATTTTAATCACAGAAAAATCAATATTTTGTTGGTCAAAAAATCTGAGAAAATTCCAGTTAGCATAACTTTTGATGCTGATCAAAAAATATATTTACACCGAACTTCACGGTGATCTGAAAACCCAGAATTATCTTGAAATCTTTAAATTTTCGAAAAACATTCCTAGGGGGTTGCAAAAATTTATATGCAAAAAAGGACTAGGCCCATTCAAAAGAGCACAAAAAACTCTTCATAATTGCAAAAAACCGCTTGTCTCTTCGACGGTTTTTCAATGAGGTATGGGAGGATCAATTTCACTGTATGCAAAAAGTACTGTATTTCTTAAGGAGAAATAGTGATTTTTACAGCGGAAAGGTTCAAACCCAAAACAGATCACCCCGAATCTCAGCAGATACAAGTCGTAGCCACACAATCCCAAAAGAATTCTGTAGAGTATTTTGTGCTCTTTCGAAGGGACCTAGTCGCTTTTTGCAGATAAATTCTTGCAACCCCTAGGAATTTTTTTTCGAAAATTTACAGATTTCAAGACAATTCCGGGTTTTCAGACCACCGTGAAGGAGTGGTCTGATCACTTCGGTGTAAATATATTTTTGGTCCGCATCAAAAGTTATGCTAACTGGAATTTTCTCAGTTGTCCATAAACATATGCACCGCACTGTATGTATTCGTTAGAATTTGGAAATTTGAGGAGAAAAAGTTCGAACAACAAATTTTCAGAGAACGTTGTTGTTATCATAAGAAGGTGGGGAGAGAATGTTGGATCAATTCAATTATTTATTTATTCTTATCAAATAGGAAATCAGTTGCTAATCGAATGTCGACGGAATTGGGACAACGACGGGGGGGGGGGGGGAGGGAAGGTCAAAAAGTGTGCTGCAAATTGGCAGCAGACGGACATCGACGGAAGAGAGGGAGGGGAGAGATAGAGAGAGAGGGAGAGAGAGTTGGAAGTGATGGGCAAGGCGATGGATGGACGCAGTTTGGCAGGAGAAAGCGGTGATGGCGGCGGTGCGGTTATCCATTCTCCCCCCCCCCCCCGCCGATGTTTTTACCCCACTTTCTTTCTTCTTTCACACTTTTCTGTTACCCCATCTTTGCCCCCCTACCTCCTTCCCCCCTCCCGTGGCTTTGTTATCCCACTTTCTCCCCCTGACCCATTTATTCCCTCTCTTCAGCAGATTCTTTATAAATTCATTGGCCCATTGGAAGAAGGGCACCTAATTATTTTATGCATTATTTGGAAATTAATATTGTTTTAACTTTCATTTTACAGTCATTTGATAAAAAGGAAGATGCCCACCATTTCACCAAAACAATCGAGAAAAGTCTCACTTTGCAACACTTGGCTCATTCAGGGGCATTGTGTCCGGAGGGAACTGTGTTCGTACGCCCACGGCATTAACGAACTTCGAGTGTCACTGAATGAAATGGAAAAGCACAACACCAACAGCAGCAACAAAGAGAAGTCCATTGATTTCTTCAACCAATGGTTATTCGCCGCCCATACTTTTTTATGTTCTTTAGCACGTCATCTATCACTTACTCTTCCAATGGGATCATTTGTCGCTTTTTTCAGCGAGGTGGATGTGCGAGAGGAAATGAGTGCAAATTTGTGCATGAGGTACAATTTGAAGGGGCGAGGAAAGATTGAAAATGACGCATTTGTCAGACGCCTTCTCCGTCGGAAATGGGGGACGGAAACGAAACACTTTCTGTGCGGGAAGAGCCTTGGAAGGAACAGAAAAAAGCGAGAAAATTAATGAGAGATTGGTCGAGTAGCACCAGCAGTCGAGACGAGGAGGACGCACTTTCCAATTGGATGGAAAACATTCGTATCGGAGGGGCGGAAAAGACGGGGGAGGAACGGACCATTCGACTGATGGTATTGAATTTGGATGTGAGTCCATAAATGAGGCGTTACTAACACACAAATAGAAAAAAAATGAAAATTTTCAGAAATCTTCCGGCCTCTTTTTCAAAATCGCTAGAAGCAAACCATTGGGTGTGCTTCGTCGCAAATTTTCAGAACGTCTTGATATTAAGGTCAATTGAATTTGAGGGGTTTATTTGAGCAATAAAAGACGAGCTCAGTAAGAAGGGAAAATCGACGGGAACACTGAAAACAATACATATTTTATGCATTTGTATATTTTGGTGGGAACCCGAAAGTCTCAGGAAAACCCCGCCGAGGTCCCGAATGACTTTATCGAACAGAGATTTTGGCATAGTCGATATTTTGTCGATCGAAATTTTCTCTGCGCGCCCTCCTGTCTGGTTGGTTGGGCCAATTCGTTTTTTACCCGATAAATTTTTTACGTGTTAAAGTATATGGACTATCTAAACCTACAGCTGTCTGCGCTGCAACATAAAATAGGGTTAAAAAGCGAATTAGCCCCCAAACGAATCGTCCGTCGCCCCTATTGGCTGCATACGTACATTAACGATTTAGCTAAATGAAATTGGCCTTATGTTTAATGCCAAAGTGGTGACGGACATCCAAACTGCAGACGAATTGGAGCTTCGGGATAACGACTGTCTTCAGGCGAGGCATAAACGAAAACTTTGGTCAAATAACCATTTAAGAGCATTTCAATTGTCAATTGCTTTGAGGAGTTGTGAAACTTGTGGACAGGACTTCTATATATGTATTGTTTATTTTTTCATCATCAACAAAGGATAAACAGAGAAGTGTAAACAGCAGCAGCTGGGGAGTGTCAAAATTGTTAGAATGAGTGGTATCGGGACGGAAACCCCGTTTTTAAGGTCACGGCCCCAATCCCGTTTTTTCAAAAAAGTCAAGTCTCGGTCCCGACTTTTCAATCTGACAATAATTGAGTTCTGAGTACAAAAAATGATTCGGCGCCGGGAATGTTTCGCCATCAAACGAAAAACAGAATAAATCTTTTTTCAGATTAAAACAAGTGACAAAATATTATTAAAAAAAGAAGAAAAATATCTGCGTGCAAAGTTTCTCAAAACTCTTAGTATAGAATTTTTTCACAATCTGTGAGAATTCTTGTGTATCTTTTCAAAATATCCCCGGTGGTGCCTATCGTCCGGACAACCCTTACTCTTCCCCCCCCCCCCCCCATCCTCAAAAAATTTTGTTTTATTCCATTAAAAAAAATAAAAGGTATTATTCTCGGAATTTCCGGTTCGATTGGTTCCGTTCCTTTGCTCCTTTTCAGTTCCGCTCATCTCTCGAATTATTCCCGGTTAACCTTTGACCATCTCACGCTTGGATTGTTACAATTCACTTTTTGTAATACCGTTCATATGGACTGATACTTTTGTATAACTTTTCAATTCATTTAAAGAAATATTATTGAATTGATAAGCGCATATGTTTTTAATATTTCTTTTTAAAAAAGCTTTGAAAATGGGAGGCGATTGGGGGCGGGGAAAGGACACGTCATCACTCATCATCACTTTATTTGGACAACGAAACGAATACACTGCTTTATTCAGTTTAACTAAGCATTCACTTTTTGTATGAAAATTCATTTGGTGTTGGCTGCCCACTAAAACAGCTGAGCCTTCACATCGACACTCTTTCATTTGCTTTAATAGTTCAGTTTTGGAATCTTTTCTCCAATAGCATTTGACAGCAAAGCGTATCATCTGATTTTTCCAATAAAACTGAAAAAATGAATTTATGTCAGAGGGGAGGGGCGGCGGAGGGAGTGGCGGCCTTTAGTTAAAGTGTACCAGAGGAATTAGGAATAATTTATGATAGAATTAATGTGAATGTTACACTGATAATGAACGGGCGAAAGAGGCGATCACTTCACTTAATTCGGGAGAGGGCGATCAGTGCAGTCAATTTGCCCTCTGTCGCAGACATTTATTTCGCATTGATTGGAAATTTGCTCCCAAATATGCTATTTTTAAGGATGTGACTGACCGTCGTCCATCTTTTTCAAATAATTTTAATTCTTCATTAACCCCTCAATTCCTTCAAATTCACCGGGTAAAAGATTCGTTTGCATATGCTGAAAATGAACTCAAACGGTACTAACGGGCAACCAAAAGTTTATGATAAGGTTTGTTTAAATATTAAAATGAATTAAATTAAAAGAATAAATCTCCCTTTTTTTCATTGCAGGGCAAAGGTGTTTCACAGAGCGATAAACTCCATGACGGGTGCAGCAACGCTTACCTCTTCGAGTTCAGACCAGGTTCTGTTGTGTACCGCTACGATGTGAAGATAACACAAGTGGGAGGCCGTTGGGTGTACACCCGAGGGGGCGGCGACTCGGCACAGCGGTCCCGGGCACAGAGAGTGAACCAAAGCATTGTGCGGAAGGTGTTCGACATGACGGGAATGTTCGGGAAACAAGCGGAGGGCGGGTGTTTGTACGTATACGACTGCATGAGCACATTGTACACAAATGTACAGGTGGAGGAGGTGAAGCTGCTCAACAAACTTAAAAAACTAAATCAATTCGCATGGTAACATTTTTAGACTTCGTTGGAGTTGGACGCGGCGGTGTTTTCTGACGATTTGCGAGTGCTTTTGCAGAAGGGAAACGTTGCAGTGGACATTCAAGCGTGTCAGACCGAAGCGCACGTGCTCAAACTGAATCTGGAGCAACCATTTCCGGCAGGCGCAATCAATGGACAGCCTTTTGGACCCAACACCTTATGTTCTGAACGTTCCCTCAGGACTTTTCTCGAGCTTCTCACTTCACAGCCTTTCATAAATGCGTAAATTGGGGCCCAAACAAAATGATTTATTTTGCTCTTTTTCGACACAAAAAAAAATTAAGGGGGACACATTTTTTCGCTGGAAACGGCGAACTATTTGAAAATGCGGCTGAAAAGGAACTCGGCGACACAATTGTCCTACACAAAGGCTTTCGCAAAAGTGTGATGGTCGTCAACAACGAGGGAAAACCAACCGCGGCTTTGTTCATCGACGGTTTTTGGAAGGGTAACATTTGTTTGACGCATTGATAGTTTCAGTCAAGCAGTGTTTGTTCTTCAATGCGGTGACCGGCGGAGAATCTGTGAGACAAATGACACAGCGATGGAAAGGGAATTTGGGCGTAAAGTTTTGGGAAAAGTGGGTCGAACTGTACCAAGGAGTTCGCGCCTTTCTTTGCTACGAACCTGGGCGGACCATCGTCATCGGGGGCCTCACTCAAGAAAGTTCGCGCGAAAAAAGGTAGACCTTAGTGCAGCAGCAATATGGCAACCATTTTGGCTGGCATTTCAGACTGACGGTGGATGGTCGGATTGAAATGTCCTTGGCCGAATTTTTCCGTGACCGCAAAAAGATCACTTTGCAATGTCCCAATTGGCCTGCTGTAGTCCCGAAATCACCCACCGAAATGGGCGTGTTCCCTCTCGAGCAGATTGGCATTATGGCCAACCAAAGAGTGCCCCAATCGAAGTTCAACACTTATCTCTCCACTCAACTGATCTCTGTCAGTGACTCCATTGCCTTCGAATCTTTACTTATTTTCGGAAGCTTTTCAGGCTAATGTCGTCTCTCCAAACATGCGCTTCAAAGCCATTGAGTCAGTCGCGCTTCAAATTGGCCATGCCAAAGGCTTTGGCGAATTTCTTAAAAGTTTTGGTGTTAAAATGAGCGGTCGAAACAATGTCGTGCCACTTAATTTCCATGGAGGGGCATTCGTTCGTTTTGGCGAGCAGAGAATGATCGGCGCAGAACAGGTTCTGACCAGCAAGAGCAATGAGTAAAGCGGTCAGACAATCAATTCCGTTTTAGGGAAAGTTTGATCAGGGCCGATTTTGCAAATTCTACCGGTCGGGGGAACTCAAAAGTTGGGCCGTTGGCTATCCTTCTGCCGTTGATGAGGCAATTGTAAAGTATGTCGGAAAAATAGGGAAATAAAATTACACAAATATTTCATTATCTGAGGTTAATCCATACAATTCCATTTTATTTTTAGTAAATTCACTAAAAATTTGATCGATTGTGCGCGTAACCTTGGTTTTCTGATGCCACCGCCTCAGTTTATGAAAGTTGAGATTTCGGAAATGGAAGAAAAAATGGGCAAATTTTCGGCTGATGGCAAACAGTTTTTCTTGTACATTGACAAGAAAGAGTCACCATCACATGGTGTTTTTTTTTGTTATTTCGTTGTTTTCCAATTACTTTATTTGTGTCTTGATTATTAGGCCCATTGAAACTGTACGAGCAAATCCATCGGCTTATCACTCAGCAAGTGACTTCAGAAGTGGCAGCCATTGCTGGTCATGTGACGCTGTGCAACATTGTGAACAAAATGAACATGAAACTATTCGGTCTCAACCACATTCCAATCTTTGAGCCAATTGCGTATGGGCGACTCAACGGGAGTCATTTTTACTAAGCGAATGCTTTTCAGGGAGAAGAAATTCAGACTTGGCACAGGGAATGTCCTCGTGGTCGGTTATGACGCGAGCCATGCCCCAAGGGCAACTACAGAGGAATTGGCGATGATGCGCAGAAAGGGCATTCAGGCCACATCGATGGAGCCGGACGTGATTGGAGTGGGTGAAGGAGGAACGGGGGGGGGGAGAGGGCGGTGCACCCCAAAACTCACAATCAGCCGCAGAAACTCAGCCGCCCAAAATTCAGCCGGCCGAAACTCAGCCGAGACATAACTCAGACGGAAATTTTTTTTTCGGGTTTTTTCCCATAAAATTCTTAAGCCTTTCTTGGAAGAAAGTTACATAATTACTCACAAAAATTAAAAAAAATAAAAATTTAAAGATGTTTGAAAATTTCAGAAATTTTTCAAAAAATTTTTTTTTTGTATTTTCTTTAAAAAAGGCTTTGGAATTTTCTGAAAAAAAAATCTGGGGTTTTTCTACAGATAATTCCCGGCTGAGTTTTGTCCTGCTCCGGGAGGAGGGAGGGTTGACACGCCAAATTGAGGGGTATTACCCCAACTCGTTTCATGCCAATTCGTTTTTACCCCAACTCGTTTTTTACGTGTTATAAGTATAAGGACTGTCTAACCTACCGCTGTCTGCGCTCAACGAAAAATACGGGCAAAATAGGGTTAAAAAAACGAGTTGGGGTAAAAACGAATTGGCCTGAAACGAGTTGGGTGTCGTCCAATTGAGGGACTGTCTTAAAGTCTAGTGTGGAAAGGACCGCGTTTTAGACACTTAACTTCAATAAAAAGAAAACTAGGTATTTATTACCCTATTTTTTAAAATAGAACCTCACTTTAAAATAAAATTCCATGCCAGGAAAATTGGTATGTTCGAGAAATAAACCTTTTTGTGAAAAAAATGAATTAAATTAAAATTTACCAAAAAATCACATTTTATTAATTTTTGAGGGAAAAAAGAGGAAAAATAAAGCACCCACCCTAAATTAGAACCACGCTAAAAAGAGCGCCAGTTCAGAAAAAAAATAGAAAAAAAAATAATATTTTAGGAAACACCTTTTTATTTTCTCTTTTTCCCTCAGTTTTGTGCGAATTATCTGAAAGAGCCGAACAATTTCTGTGGCGACTATTTCTTTCAGCCGGCTAAACAAGACATATGCCATCCGGAACATTTCAAGTCGAAGGTCTTGTGGATGCTGCGCAAATTAAAGGCCAATCGTGAACATCCACCTTCTTTGATTGTATTTAGGAGGGGAAGGGATTTTATTGGCTATTTATGGCTTATTTTTTGTTTTTCAGTTCATTATTCGTGACGGATTGGACGAAGGCAAAGTGGACAATGTGAGAGCTGGGAAAAGGGGGCGGACAATTCTATTTTCTCCTCCGTTATGCCTTTAATTATGACTAAGAAAAAAAGGCACTGGCAATATCATTCTCTATTAAATGCTATTCCTATGGATAATAAAGCTGAGAAAGGCACAGATTAGGAGAACATTCATTCCTTTCTATTACAGGCGTTGTCAAGTGAAGTTCGACTGTTTCGTGAAAGCTGTTCTCAAATTAGTCAATCGTGGAAGCCGAAATTTGTTTACTGTTTGGCAGACAAACGCCACAACCGACGCTTTTTCGAGGTCGAGGAACGGTTGTCGGATGCAGCTCAGCCGCGCAATGTGTGCAACCCGCAGCCAGGCTCAGCTGTCGATCGCAAGTTGACCCGCTCGGGTGTTCTCAATCTCTACGTACAAGCCCATCAACCCGTGCGTGTAAGTGAATGAAATGGCGAACGGGGGTTGAGTAAAGTTACCGGGAAAGAGGAACAAAAGCGTTGTAAACTTCAAATAATCTTACGCATTTAGGGAACGGCGAAAATTCCCGAGTTTATTTTTCCCTGTAACGAAGTGAGTGCCACAAAAGAGGAGCTGGAGGCGTTCATCAACGGACTTTGTCACTCGTGGCAAATTGTGAAGGCGGCAACGTCATTGCCTGTCCCAGTTTACCAAGCGCACGAATTGGCAAAGCGTGGAAGAGCCAATTACATGGAATTGAGAAGGTACAAATATCCGTTCGATAATTAAAGAAACGACAATAATTCCTCAAAGAATGGCACCCGAACGGATCCCGCGAAGTGCTGACGGACAAGTGATTTGCGAGAAATTATCCGAGCTGCTCTCATACAACGACAGTCAACTCAGTGAGACACGAACAACAGCTTAGTCGAAGAAAAAAAATGAAATGAAAACTGTTGGAAAAAAAAGAATTAATATTTGAAATACATTAACAAATTTAACACTAATTTAGTGTCCTCAGAAAAAGAATTTTAAGGAGAAAATTTTATTAATGATTTGTAAATTCGGGATATGCACGTTCTCTCCCTTCTCACTTATTTAAATTAAAATTATTTATTTTTGGTTCATCTCACGCCTCTTTCATTACCAATTCCCAGTTCCTTCACATTCCCTTTCCTTTGACCGATTCTATTTCTATTGTACCTGATTCTTTTATGTTTGCCTTAACAGCCATTGTTATTTTTTACATTTCAAATTGCACGCGTAATGATTACCATTACCACCTCCAGCTATTTTTTTTTATTATCTATTACATACTAATCGCATCTGTATTACCATATCATTGTTTCTTTTGAGAGGCCATTTGATTAATTGATAAAAGCAAAAAGCTCCGATATTTGTTCACTGTTCCTATAAAGTACCTGACAAATGAGAACGATTCATAAATGTATACACGTCCTTGAGTTCCATAAAAATGGGCCTTATGTGATTGGATAATGTTGCAGTAAGTACTTTTTTCCAAGTGAGAAACAATAGTCATCATGCTAATAGAGTGATTAAAGCCATTCAAAAAACTCGTTATGGCGGTGTTTTATTTTGTTCCGCTCTAGAGCAGCATCGGGCCGCAAATCCGATTTTGGAAAGGGGTGCAAATGTCTGCAATTTATATTTGTGTTTATACGTTTGTTTGAGGAAAATAATGTTTTATATCCACAACAGATTCTTTCCTTTTATGGGCACTGTGAAGCACCTCTAATCAGACCTTTTTTAAAAAAGGATAACGCATTATTGCATTATTATCACTGCGTTTACTGTTCAATTTCAAATTCTTGATGTCGCAATTTATTCTCAGTGAAAAAATGAAAACGTGAGATCTTCCTTGAACAATATTTGTAATGTAAGAAAAGAATAAACAATCTTTGCATAGAGGTTCATAAGATGAAAATCATTTTTCGTTGATATTAAAGCACAATTTCCAAAACGCTTTAAAAGCACTCTTTCACTGCTTCCATCAGCTGATCATCGTAAGCTTCCTTAACCATTATACAAAATAGGAATGGTAATGGGAGGAATAAAACAAACTTTTTTTATTGTATAAACGAAAAAAATCAGCCCATAAGATTTTATTATTTAGAAGAGGTGTGTTCGATGGTGACGATAGGCAAGCCAGGGAATTTCCAGAACGTTTAGGATTTATGAATACATTTTTGACCTTATAATTGCGATTATTTTTGAACAATTGAAATTTCTAAAAAAGAAGCTCTTGTCAGAGCCCTATTTAGTTAATTCTTATTCAAATCAAAAGTTAAGCTTATTTAAACCAGAGCCAAGGGGATGTACTTGTCCGGAAAGGAAATAGACTAATTGTGCGTCTTCCAAAAGTACTCCCTCCCCCGCCCCCTTCACCTTTCTAGAGACAATGTGCTCCTCAACAACACTACTGCACTGCCCCGAATCCATTTCAGCCTTATGCGCAAATTGAACATGCGTATGGCAAGCCGAACGACTGTACGAAGTGAAAGACTTATCGCAGACGGCGCATTGGTGAAGCGGAAGTTGGAGGTGCCTGAAAATGCGGAGATGACACAGCATAGCCTTACGTAAAGCATAAAGAAAATCCAGCCGATAAAACCCATTATTCGCAACATTCACCGGACATTGACGTGATTGAGTCGGTTGACCGTCTGATTCCACACCATCTCTCCACACACTTTGCATCGGATGCGTTGGTTGTCGTCATTCTGCCATATTTTCAGTTAATTTCAGTCTCTCTTCTTCCAAACTTGCTGCTGTTTCGGGATTACCTTCGGCAAATTCTGCTCTTGAAACTCGGCAGAATGTCTTTCGGTGGACGAAACCAAAACTTAAGTTTGAAAGTTTCGTTTGTTTGTGCCTCTTTAAAATAATTCAAACATGAATATTTGTCAAAAGTTGGCGTATCATTCGCCTTTCTTCTTCCCCTTTTCGGATGACAATCGTTCTAAAAAATAGTAAAAACTTTTAATTTCCTTCGGTTGTTTCACCTCGTTGTTGCTTATTACATTCACTTGCAATTTGTTTTTAGCAATGTCAGTCGACGCTTTTATGTCTTTGCATTGCGCACTCTTTGAAGTAACTAAATAGAGAAACAATAAAGAACTCGATAAAAGTGCAGTTGAAATGGAATATTTCCCGAGACAAAAAAACCGAGAATTAAGCCCCAAAACTCCCAAGTTTCGGCCCTCAAAAACTATGATTTAAAGAATATGAAATCATCAAAAAAACGATGATTTAAATTATTTCGCCATTCCCGTGGCATAAAAAAGGAAAAAATTTGCGGAATTTTGGGATAAATTTTGAGAAAATCTAAGCGAATAGGGGCTGGTGATGCCGGTATTCGCCACCAGACCCTAAGATAAAATTTTGAATTTTTGGTTTTGATTTGTAAACGGACTTTAATTATAAAATGAGGATTTGGCGAAAAATATTTATGATTTAAAGAAAAAAACCCTATCATAGGCCAAATTTTTTTCAAGAAATCGGGCACATTTTATCGGTTTCCTGTCATTTGGGCAATGAAATGATTTTATAAAAAAATTTAAGAATGCTTAAAAAAAGAAAGACAAATATGCAATTTCCAAACAAATTCTTTTTTAACATACCATGTGATATAACTGAACGCAATGCGTTAAACCACTTAATGAATTCAATCAACTAACCATCCTCGGCTTCTTGAACCATAACTTTCTTCTTGATTGATCAATGCCAACACTCTTGGTATCATTCGAAAGCCTAAAGTCTTAACGTTATATTATTACATAAAAATTCCGAAAAATTGCTTCAAAAATACAGTAATGTTAAAGTTTTTTTAATGACGATTTTTTTATTCGGGATTGTAAATTCCGAAACTTAATTGTTGAAGCTTCTAAAAGCTTTAGAATGATACCAATAAGGCTTGGAGGATGAAGAAAAAAATTATGGATCAAGAAACGAAAATTCGATGGGACTCAGTGCAATAGAGCCCCAAATTAATTGTTGTTTTCCCTTTTTCACCCGCTCCCCGCCCCCTTTAGCTCTACTCTATAAAATAGGATTCAAATGAACAGTCCGTCCTACTCCCGGGTATGGGCAAGATGAACCGATAGGTTATGTCCCAGCCAGTCCCGTCCCAAAATTAAAAAACCAAGAAAAGCCGAAGAGGAATTGTCACAATGTCTCTTGTGTTTACAAACCTCTAAACGCAGATCTTTAGCGTAAAGAAGAGGAAATCATATTATTAGGGGTCTAAAAACCTCGATTTTCAAGACAAAAAACCCTAAAGCCGAGACCCCAAAAAAGAGGAGGAATTTATCGAGTCGGGCCTCTCAAACAGCACTACTCTGTAAAATTTATAATATCTTAAAAGTTATATTTTGTGGTCATTTTATATTCTTTATTTTGGGAATATAATAAAATCTGAGCTCAGATTGTCGAGGAAGGGAGGGAGGTCTTCTTAAATTGTAAGGTCCGTTTGTTGCCATTTTCACTTCTCACCGTTTACGTCCTCCTCCTCCTTTTCCCTTTTCGTCACTTTTGCGCTTTGCTCCTTTTCGGCACTTTTGCTAATGCTTTTTTTGTGCGATTTTTCACCTCCGTTTCCCATTGTGTGAATTCGCTCTCCTTTCTCACCAAAACATTCGTCGCGCGTGGCGTGGAGAATGGAAGAAAACTGTGTCAGAACAAAAATGCACGCATTTTGTTGTTTTCCAATGTCTGTGTTCCCTCACTTTGTGATAATTGTTCACCAAATATTTGGCCTCGCCTTCGTGCTGCTCACTGATGTGCTTAAGAATCCGCGAGTTGGAAACTTCGAAAAAGTCCCTGAAAGGGACGAAAGAAGTTAAAAATGTCCAAACACCCGTCAAATTACTGGCGCATTATTTTACTTATGCCAACAAACCTCTTGCAGCGTTTGCAATGGAACATCGGCAGACGCAAATGTCTAAAAAAAGGGGGAGAAAAATTGCCGACGATGGTTAGCCGAAGAAAGGCCATTTAATTGTGCCAACCGAGCGTTGGTGTGGTGACTGAGACAGCCGCCCCGTGCGTTGACCATTTCATTGCATTTTCGGCATTGGACCTGAGCAATCGCTTTACTTTTGCTTCGCTTTCGTTCCTTTTTTGACTGAAGAAACTTTAATTGATAATTATGAATAAAAACAGTAAAAAATATGACCGGCGATGCGTTACTCTCTTTTTCCTGAGAGTTTCCAGCAATTTGATGAATGTCATCCTCTGTTGGGATGGGAATGCCATTGTGAAGCAGAGCGTACGGCGTAAAGCGATTGGGTCGGAGAGAGTAACTCTAAGAGGGAGAAAGGAGGTAATAAATGACAAATTGGCAACAAAAGAGACGAACTTCGTCGGCAGAGCGGATTTGTTTAATCGGAGGAGTTAAATTTTTTTTTGGTCCACCAAATTGGGAGACGGCAACCGCAGTCGCTCGGAGAATCTCTTGAACATCGGCCTGAAATGGGTTCGATTTTGCCGGCCAATACAGTGCGTCATTTGCCTGTTGCTCCTTCAATTTGTTAGTTAATAAGCTGTTCCCCTCATTGTCAGCCTCCGTCTCGTCCTCCTCCCCCTCAATTGACAATGAAATGGCGGTCCCTTCACTCGCACATTCGCTGTTCGTCTCCATGTTACCATTCAAACTGAATGGACGCGGACGAAGACACATTCCTAAACGTTTTTAACTTGCGATAATGAAGGTCCCTTGTCGATCGTCCCTCCCCCTCCCCACTCGCTCCGCCTGAATTCTAAGTTACCCCCCCCCCCCCACTTACGCTTCGGTTTCTCTTCCTGCTGCCTCTCTTCTCCAATGATTTTGCTTTGGTTATTTTTTGGTGGTCCTTCTTTTGCTTTTCGTTTCTTAGCACTGGGCATTTTTTTGTCATTTCTGAATTTCAAAATGGCTTTTATATTGTTAAAATAGCTTTTTTTTTTTTTTGAGCGGGGGGGGGGAAGATTGTATTCCCTTCGCCGTTAAATGAATGCATAAAAAGAACCCATCCCTAACCCCGTGAGTAATTACTCCTCTTCCCCAGTCCCAAATTCTGGATGTCTAATCTCCACTCCCATCCACTTATTGAAATTGTAATACCATAAGAAAATTGTTCTTTCCTTCCTCACCTTCCATTAAAATGCTCTTTTGATAATGCATCTTTGTCTGCCAATTTTAACAAAAATTCTCTCATTTTCCGTCGTTTTTCCTTCACTTCGGGAGTAATTCGACAACGAAACTGAAAATCAGCAGACGGAAGGTTGACAGATTAAATAAGAAATACGGAATAACTGCGATTGTCGTGGTCCATCTCATTGTGTTTCATAACAGCGAATTCGGTGGGAAACTTTGCGAATTGGCAATGTTCGCATTCATACGGAAGCAGACTGAAGTGGTCGGCTGCCAAATGCGCTTCCAACTGATCAAGCGAAGAAAATGTCTAAAAGTCAGCAGAAACAACAATTGAAAAAAATCTCTGCCAAAGTTACCTTTGAATTTGAGGCACTGTCACCATTCTCATTAATGCAAAGTTGACAATTGAGCATATCGGAAATACGGCTAGCAAAGTAATACCATTTCTAACACATATAAAAAACGAAAGTCCCTGAAAAAGTTTAAAATTTGGTCGGAAAAAAATAATTACTTTCACAATAGAATTAAGCATGTGGATAAAACTATCAGGTGAAAATGTAAGAAAATTTTCGTGGTTTGAAGAAACAACGGTAATATTTTGCTGCCCATTTTTTGAAAAAGCTTTCCAAGGAGGTCTCGCTGATCAAGAATCCGGGATCCATTTCGACTAATTTCGAACCCCTGATCCGAACTTGAACAAAAAGTCGACAAACTAAAATTAAAAAAACACACCTTTTCTGCCCCTAAGCAATTCCAAAGCACTAAATAAGGTTCGGATTGAATGCCAGATTCGTGATCAGCGGCACCGAAACCCCATGGAAAAAGTTTTCCAACACATTTTTTTCCAAAAATTTCTGCGGCAAATTGACATCTACCGGACAAATTCCTTGTTTTTGGTCACGGTAATTAAAGGTACATTAACGGAAAGTCGAATTTACCACTAAATAAACGACAAAAAAATAAAATAAGAAGGTTTTATAAAATTCTATTTTGATACTATCCAAATTGATTCGTAAAAAAAATAGGTATAAGATGATCAATTGAGGAATATTCATTTTTCATTGGTTCGTCTGAAGAATAATCCAAAGGCTTTTCTTAAATTAGCGGGCCCCTGCCAGTATCCCTTGAGCAGAAACATCCAATAAAGAGAAGGCATCAAGTAACGCTTTAGCAGATAAGCAAAACTTAATCAAAAAAGAGGAAAAAATAGTATTTGTAAAAAGCCATCACACATTGTTGGCCGACTTTGGTTATATGGGAAAGTCTCTAAAGGGCCGTTTGAAGAAAATTCAGCGAGAATAACATGGCGACGATCAACAACCAACGGACACGAAGCGTAACCATCGTACTAATAAAAATTACTGATTGAAAAGGATCTGTGGTTTATTTAAAATAATTAATCGATACCGAATAATCTCAAAATTTGAAAAATTCTAAAAACTCTAATTTGGTAAAGATTTTTACTCAACCCTTACTTTTTCCGTTAGTTCTTTATTGTTCATCTTATCCTTCAGGTTTTTGGCAAGCGCTTTAAATTGACTGGATATAGCGGCCGCCGTTTTTGCATTTGGCGTATTTGCACAGTCACCGATAGCGAAAACATTTTGAAAGGTCGGAGATTGTAAAGTACCGGGATCAACTGAAATAGTAAATCTTTTCAAACAAAATTAATAGTACGGACCATTAACCCATCCTTGGGGGTCTGTAAGCTTTGGTGCAACCGCATTTTGTTGGGTTTGTTTAGCGTATTCTCTTAGAGCCTTGACGGGTGAACAAGGAGGACCAATGTGCAGGAAAGAATACTGAAGACATGAGGAGCAATTAGAAGATGAATAAATTATGCCAAATAGGAAAGGAACTCGCCTCGATACTCCGCCGTTCTCCGGTGCTTTTCCCTTTCTCATCGAGCACTTCGAACTCCGCCTTTCGTCTTTCCGGGTCAATTTTCACCAAATTGTGTCTCGGGTGAACTTCGATTCCGCGTTCTTTTACAATACGTTCAAGAGAAGCAGCATATCTGAATACCATGTGCGTTCATTAATCTGTCAATTCATAATTTATTAGCGTTACTTTGGTACGCCAAAAATCCGACTGAGTGCCGTGTAATAATGCACAGAGCAATTCGAGCGGATTCCATTTTTACGGAAAATCTAAATTTCCTTTGTCAGTTATATAGTGGTACTATGTTAAAATGGCACAAAATATACTTCTTCAGCCAAATAGCAAATTTTTTGCGGTGCTCCAGCGCATTTAATATGCGTCGAAGGAAAAGTAAAAACTGCCGTACCACCTGACGAAAACTTGTCGAGCTCTGTTAATGTCTTCTTAGCACCCTCGGGAAAATAAATGGAGCTGATGGACGGATGGAGTAGAACTGATTCTGTTCCGGCTGAAAGGCCTTCAATCTAAAAGATAGCGTAATGGAGAGAGGGCCTAAAATAAGGGAACAAGACAAAATTACGCCGGCCGAAATCACGCCGCCAGAAATTTTTTTTAAAAAACCTTGTAGAAATTTCAAATTTTTAAGAAAATTTTGGGGTGCACCCTGAAATAATCCGTCAGAGGAAATTGTCACTGCCAAATGGGAATCCCTTTTTCTCAGCTGTTATTTGAAAACACAGACAAAGCTCCGAGTGGGTATTACAAGCAACGTATTGTATCTATTGGGTTGGGACACAGTGTCTTATTGGCAGGCGCAGTCCATATTTGGAATTTGTATTACAGAATTTCTCTAAGCGCCAACGACTAAAAAAATTAATCCCGGAAAAAATGCCCTTCCACCCTGTTGTGTGTTTATATTTTTATTGAATTCCTATGAACAGAAAAAAGTTCAACCGATTCTAAAGAAAGTTAAAACCTACTAAGTCAAAACGTAGCTCAATTCCTGTAGCCAAAACCAAAAAATCGTAAGTAATGGCTTGACCGTTCTGTAAGATAAGTTCATTAGATTCGGGATGAAGAAGACCAACAGCGTCTTGAAACCTGAAAAGGTAAATGACCCATAAAAGTTATAAAACCAATCCGAAGGTTTGACACAACCATTTCACGCCATTCGGCAAAACTGAAAGTTCGTCACGATGGAGCTGTTCGAAATTCATTAGGCCAGCCGCTGCTAATGTTAAGCCGGGTTGGTAGTAATGAGTCTAAAAAGTTATCACTATTAATTGGTGAGATTTTTAGAAAAAAGCCGAAGAATTTGCAATTGAAGTATTTTTAAATTTTTTAATAAATAAAAATATTCACTTTTTGCGGTTCAATTACAGCAATTTGTTTTTTGGGTATTATTCTTGAAAATTTCGATATAACGGCACACCCAGCTGTTCCTCCGCCTACCACGACAAGGCGAAAATGATCTCAAAAATAATTATTTGATCAAAAAAATAAAGAAAAAATACTTCCCATGGCCGAGAACCGAAAAGTGCTGTATTTCATATTTTTAATCAATTCTAAACAAAAAGAATTTTAAGATAAATGGATAGAATAATTAATTACTCTTTCTCTCTCTCCGTTTTTTTAAATACCGTATTTACCTATTCGAATAGAACCCCTTGGGGCTCTTTGTTCAACCCCCTCAAAAGGGGGGCTCTAATCGAGAGGAGGGCCCTACAAACTATTTTTTCGAACGATCTTTACTCTTTGAATTTTCACAAACAGTTTCATTCTATGTACCAAGACTTTTTTCCGCCAGTGTAGTACATGTTTTGATGGTGTATAAAAGGCTCCATAAAAATGCTCAGAGACGATTTTTCATTCCGGGCAACCTCTGGCGAGTTATACCCCCCGGACGGGAACCGCCCAACTTGGCGCGGGCCATCTTGGCGCCGTTTGATATAACTTTTCTCACAAGCATCAAAATAAACATTCTTAGTATTATTCGATTCATAGCTCTAGTCAAGCTGTATAAGCTTGCAAAATTTGAAATAAATTTGATTAAGTTACAAATAAATCAAGGTCACAAAACAGCAAAAATGGGATTTTTCTGGTTTTCAAGCCGATCTGCTTGAATTGGTACACTAAGAAAAGAGTTATGGCACTTCAAAGTTATCGGCGCCAAGATGACCCCGATCCGTTTTTGGTTTGGGTGGCGAAATGTCTGGGTGGCGAAACGTCGGGTGGCGAAATGTCCTGTAGCCAAATTTTTGGCGCACCCACGAAATGTCGATTCCACGAAATGTCGACTCAGCCAAAAATCCACGAAATGTCGACTCCACGAAATGTCGACTCCATAAAATGTCGACTCGGCCAAAAACCGAATACTTTCGAATAATTCAATCGCTGCGAGGTTCTATGTTCGAAATAGATGTCTAATTGAGTTCGAAAAAAATGGGAATGACTTTTTGAACATAAGTTTTGGGTGAGTCGACAAAAAGGCGAGTCGACATTTCGTGGATTTTTAGCTTAGTCGACATTTCGTGGATTTTTAGCTTAGTCGACATTTCGTGGATTTTTAGCTTAGTCGACATTTCGTGGATTTCTGGCTTAGTCGACATTTCATGGAATCGACATTTCGTGGAGTCGACATTTCGTGGAGTCGACATTTCGTGGGGAGGCGATTTATAATGTTTAAGTCGTTTATTAGTAGGGAACGGATTTATAAGTTTTTGCTTATTTTTTCTGCGGCTTTAACTCGACGAGAAATGCACGAAAAACACATTTTTTGTCCGAAAATTTTTCGTTTTGACGCACTTATTCGAGCTTAGAAATGCTTATTTTGGATGTTGGCCCTTAAAAATGCATATTCTAGATGTTCGCCCTTAAAATAAGTTTTTGCCCTTATTTTGGCGTTTCGTGCTTATTTTCGCACTTATTTCGCGATTTTTAAATTTTCAAAGGACTATTTTAGGATTTTATGGAAATTTCTTAAGGAAAATACAATAAAAAATGAAAAAATGCACCCCTAAGAATCGGCCCAAAAAATTTCAAAAAATAAACCCCTAAGAAAGGACTTTTTCAAACCAAAAAAATTTGTCAAAAATAATTTTTTTTATAACAAAAAAATTTATTAAAATATTGAAAAGGATTTGCCCCAAAATTTTTAAATGTATCTTATTTGTAACTATAAAAAAAGCAATTTGAAAAATTATACCCCTAAATTTGGAATTTTTTGATGCTTATTTTCGCACTTATTTCGCGATATTTTCGCACTTATTTAAGGACTTATTTTGGACTTTTTCGCGCGGGTGTACCTCAACTGCGGACCGACAACTGCGGACTGACAACTGCGGACCGACAACTGCGGACCAGCACAACTGCGGACCGACAACTGCGGACCAGCACAACTGCGGACCGACAACTGCGGACCGACAACTGCGGACCAATGGGAAAATGCTCAACTGCGGACCAGCCTTATAAATTTTTTTTATTTTAAAACATAAGTTTTTTAAAAACGTAACCACCCTAGTTTTTTTTTGAAAACCTACCCCCTTTCTTTTTTGAAAAACCTAACGACCTTATTTTTTTTTTCATAACCCAATTTATTCATTCCATTTGTGCGGCATCCATTCAAATTCCAAAATTGACCATTTCATTTTCAATCATGGATTTCAAGAGCTTATGTTTTAAAATAAAAAAAAATTTATAAGGCTGGTCCGCAGTTGAGCATTTTCCCATTGGTCCGCAGTTGTCGGTCCGCAGTTGTGCTGGTCCGCAGTTGTCGGTCCGCAGTTGTCAGTCCGCAGTTGTCGGTCCGCAGTTGAGGCACTCCGTTTTCGCGCTTACAAATCCGTTCCCTATTTATTAGTGCCTTTATATGCGGTGGACATTTGAGTCCCAAGCCATTTTCCCATTTCAGTCCCGGGTCTGTAACTCTGTTCAGAATGCTTTCCGCAAAAAAATTCTTTCGGATTCGGGCATTACAGACCGAGAGGAGTCGAATGATATATAATTTGTCCGGTTTGGAGAGGTACCCGTATTCTGTAATTTTACCCCTTTTTCAAAATTATAAATTTAGTTGCTCATTTCAAAGCCCAAACAGCTAAAATTCCAGTCCGAATTGCTTACTGTTCGTATTTCTGAGCCCAAAATCTTACTTGTTGAACTGAATGTTCTTCTTTTGAATATTTTCATCTAGTGAACTCTGTATATATGGGATCAATATTTGTGCTAAGGCTATTAAAAATGATTAGATGGGTCAGAGAAGAGATGGATGTGATTAAAACGAAAATATCTTATGTCCATCTTCGCCTTTCATCATTCCCTATTCCAATATACATAACAACCAAATCATAAGCAACATTTAGAAATTAAGAAATAATTCCATTGAAAATAGTTCCTCCTCATTTCATTTATTTGTATGCGGATTTTTTAAATTTAGTATTCACTGCCGGCGCACCCTCAAAACGTCTCCGCCTCGAAATGTCTCTGCCTCAAAATGTCTCTGCCTCAAAACGTCTCCCCAGCTAAAATTCTCATAATGTCTCCCATAAAAATTTCAAATTATAAAGTATATAATTTAATAAATTGATTAGAAGCCTAAGTTATTGTATTTTAAAACTATTATTAATAATTACAGGGAAAATTGTGCGTAGAAATTGAAAATTCTTTTAAAAAGTCGTAAACGAAAATTCCTGATAAATTATGCGATGAGAAAGAAGCGAATCTGGAGCCAAGCGAACAAAACGACCTTACCAATGGCGAAAATGAAGATGATACCAAAGATTTGGTAGCCGAACTCACTGGCTCATGAGACGTAAGTCGCGATGGGTTCTGGCCAGGCAAATAAGTGCATGATGAGCCGGCAATAATAGAAAATTATTGGGAATGTCTACGAATCGCCGAGCAAAAGTCGGGAAAAAATCTCATGAATTAAACCAATTTATTTAGTTCTCTGCGACTTCCAAAAAGCAGAAATTCTGGCAATCAGATCAACTTTTGCGAATACCATGCATATGGGCTGCATGTTTCACATGGGCCAAAACTTTTACAAAAACTTCAAACGGCTTGGACGCGTGCCGTTGTATGGCCAAAAAACGACTACGGCGAAGCCGTCCGAACCACTTTCAGGCAATTGGAGATTTTTTCACATCCCTTTGTTCGTCAACGGACTTGTTAATTTTTGACCAACTATTAAATGAGATAGCCAAATAATTTATTTCTTTGCTATTATGTGTGTCGACAAAATCCCGACCCGACTTTTGCTTAATTCATTAAGAATAAAAAGCGGCGAATGATGTTCAGATTATATAATTTATTTCTTAATATTGTTGACAATTAGTAGTGTGTCAACTATAATTTCAGTCTGGATTTTGTCGGCACACGGAAATGTATTAATTCCTTTCAATTTTGTGTGTGTTGACCACTTGCGGTGGTGCACTCCGACCGCCCTTTTACGTGAACAACGACTGGCGAATTCGGAAGCCTTTTGCAATGCATTATCCGTTGTTGTTTTGTTGTTCAAAGTCGAAACTGGAAGAAACTGCGCGAGACGAAAAAGCTGAACATTTTTTGGAGAAGGTAAGGAGAGGACCAAACAAAATGTATGTTTTTCATGTGTTTCACAGTTTCAGTTGGCTATTTTGATGCATATCGCCAAAAATGCCTTGATGACAAAAATTTGAGAGAAGAAGGCAACAGAGGAAAAGAAGCAAAGGAAGGGCCCAAAAGAGAGGAAAGTGGAAATCAAAAAAATAAATTTACAATTCGTTATTATTTTTTATATTGTATTATGCATTGGTATTATCCTGGAATAAATTTCTTTTAGTAAGCCTTTTTTTGTATTTTAAATATCATTTTAAATCAAAATTCTGTTATAATTTGAAATTTTTATGGGAGACATTATGAGAATTTTAGCTGGGGAGACATTTTGAGGCGGAGACGTTTTGAGGCAGAGACATTTCGAGTCGGAGACATTTTGAGGGGCAGCGTTCACTGCCCGTTTGTCGCTGCCGAAATTCGACGAAACGTGGGTGCGCCATTTTTCACCGAATTTCGCTTCACATTGAACTGGACTGAAACGGCGACACTGGAGTCCCGGACCGTCAATAATAACACTGACATTAAAATTGCTATAAAAGGATTAGCCTCCGCGTTACAATTTCATTTGTCTTCACTTCAATTTTATTATTTTTTTCTCCATTTTTTTTTTGAAATATTTTTTTGTACCCACTTATTGTTAAAAATTCACGCGAATCTTTGTCTCGTATCGTTTTACGCAACCTGTTATCATTTTACGCTTCCCAAAAATTATACCTACAATCATTTCACTTTCAACATTTTAAATTCTTATATGTAAGTGAACAGAAAAAAACTTATCCATTAAAAACAGAGTTATAATTTCTTCCAAAAGGATGTTATTATCCATTTATTTGTACCAATACGCATTTCATTTACCATTTAAACACAAAAATCTTGGAAAGCACACCATAAATTGGTATGAATATTAAAATGTTGTCATGATTGAATGTATAATTTTTGGAACGCGTAAAGTGAAAATTGAACGCCTAAAATGTAATAGGAAGCGTAAAACCGACTAGTAACTAATTATTTAGTGGAACCAATTAAAAATGAGTAATTTTGGTCTTTATTCCAGCTTACTATTGTATTACTGATTGCTTCGCAATTACACCTTCTGCTGATTCGAGTACAATAGACGCTGTTATGTCCAATTCGTTGACCAAGGTTTGTTTAAGGGCTTATTTATGACTGAACAAAAATCTGTTTTAAGTCCCAACCCAATATTTCAGGTGCAGGAATTTTGCCGCTCCTTTGAGCTTAATGACACTCAGCTGCGCGAAATGATGGCAAAGCTTGAGCTCGAGTTCAAAAAGGGCCTTGACCCATTGACAGGTTTAATAAATTATTGTTGAAATTGCTAATTTGTCCCATTGCTTTTGGTTTCAGCATCGACTGCGTCCGTCAAAATGCTTCCGACATACATCCGTGCCATTGCTGTGGGCGAGGAACGTGGAGAGTTCTTGGCACTTGACCTTGGTGGCACCAACTTTCGTGTTCTGTTCATCTCTCTGGAGGGCAACTGCCGTTCGCAGATGCAAAGCAAGATTTACTCGATGCCCGATGATATTCAGAAGGGCACCGGGACAGCGGTGAGTGACAACAGTCAAAAATAACACCGTATCGTATTGATAGTGGGTGTTTTCATACTGTTTAGTCGAGAAACCAGACACTGACATTCTTTTCCACTAAAATGATTAGGTCGAGAAAAAATTTTTCTTCAAGTTACATTAATTCTTAATCATTTGAAGTTGTTCGACCATATCGCTGATTGTTTGTCCAACTTCATCAACGAACACCAGCTGCTGAACCGCTCCAAATTGCCGCTCGGCTTCACGTTCTCTTTTCCGTGTCAACAAAATGGACTTACCAGCGCAACTTTGACCAACTGGACAAAAGGATTCAATGTAAGAAAAAAGAACTTGAAATTTACAAATTCCCAATTTTTCCCCATTTTTAAGGCTTCGGGTGTCATCGGAGAGGATGTCGTCAAGCTGTTGCATGAAGCGATTTTGCGTCGTGGCGGCCTGAACCTTGATGTTGTTGCAGTGTTGAACGACACCACGGGCACAATGCTGGCCTGTTCGTTCATTGAGAAACATTGCTACATCGGTGTCATCGTCGGCACAGGTAAGAAACTGACAATTTTTTGCCAATACTCATCAAAATGCTTTGATTAGTTGCTAATTCCGTCCAGAATTCGAAAATCAAAAATACCAATTTTCGTTAATAAAGTACAGTTTTTTCCACGTTCGAAATAGCTCAATTTTCCAGGTTGCAATGCTGCATACTTGGAGAAGTTGGAGAACGTTCCGAAGCTGCAAGGAGTAATCAAGCCCGAAGAAGGTACAAAAAAAACATATAACACTTATTTCGATTCATTTTTCATAAATTGTCCCCTTACAGATGGTCTCCCTGCGGAGATGTGCATGAACACGGAATGGGGCGGCTTTGGCGATGATGGCGCACTGGAGCCGTACCTCACCCTCTACGACCGCCAACTCGATGAGAAGACCATTAACCCGGGCCACCAACGCTTTGAGAAGACCATGTCCGGCATGTACATGGTCAGATTTTTCTTTTCTATTTATTTCGCCGATTTAAAACAAAGTGTTACGAAAACACTTTTTAATGCAACTTTTGCAGGGAGAACTTGTTCGTCTGGCGCTTGAGGACCTGACGCAACGCGGACTTATGTTCGGCGGTGATCTTTCCAAAATTCCGAAACCGGACAGCTTCTCAACCAAGCTATTGTCCGACATTGAGCGGTTGGTATTTTTGGCGCTTTTCTTTTGTTTTTAATTGGCTTTCAATTGCTACAGCCAAATGCAACACGTGGACAATGAGAAGAACATCACCAAGGTCGGGGAGATGCTACAGGACATTGGTGAGTTTACGGCGGAGGGAGGGGGGGGGGGGGTGAACCGCCGCTGGAACTAAGAGCTCCGCCATGATACAGAAAAAATTTTCACCCTTAATTTCAGGAATTTTGAACTCGACGCCCAACGATTGCGCAAATGTGGCCTACATCTGTTCGCTGGTCAGCAAGCGTTCCGCCCACTTCTGTGCCGTCGGCATTGCGGCTCTGTTGAAGCGCGTAGGGAGGCCTTATGTGACGGTTGGCATCGACGGATCCGTCTTTCGTTTCCATCCGACCTTCAAGCTCCTGCTGAGCCAGAAGATTGGCGAGCTGGTCAAGGGACAGGAAGTGAGTGGTTTTTAGTCTGTTTTCTGCTTCACTAAGATGGGGAAGAATCAGAACAATTTTCACTCTTTTCCCCAAGAAAGATATGGGTAGTCGGAGATGCCGATTTTAGAGTAAAATTTTGTTAAGAAAAAGGATACGTTTCTTATATTTATATTTACCATTAATCTTTTAATAATAATTACAATTTTTTCCAGTTCTTCTTGGTGTTCAGTGAGGACGGCAGCGGACGCGGCGCTGCAGTTGCAGCGGCAGTCGCATCGCGCATGAATCGCAATTTAGAGGCCAACGTTCATGGATAATTGGAATATTTGGATGAATCGCATATTGATATTGTTGTATGTATAGGCATTTTGGATGAATCGCATATTGATATTATTGTATGTATAGGCATTTACTGTATGTGTGTATATTCCCTCTGATGGATAAAACGATAAACCTATTCGGTATTCGGTACTCCTGACTCATATTGGTTTTTTTAAACGGTCGAACCCGGACAAATTCGGTATCATTCGATTAAGTCTTAAAAAAGGATGAAGTCGGTCCGACTCCGTCAGTAATTCTCTAGGTGATTCAAAACTCGAAAAAATGGGACTCCTAACCTTTTAAAACGGTTGAACCCTGACGAATTTGGTATCATATGAGAGCTCTTGATGAGCTAAGGCTAAAAAGCAAGATGAAATCGATCCTATCACATCTGAGTGCCCCACTGAATACCAGTTGAAAAAGACTAAGTACCAGTTTTGTAATCAATTTGCATTTTAAGCCTTTGAGAGATCATTGACCGTTCTGTAAGATAAGTTCATTAGATTCGGGATGAAGAAGACCAACAGCGTCTTGAAACCTGAAAAGGTAAATGACCCATAAAAGTTATAAAACCAATCCGAAGGTTTGACACAACCATTTCACGCCATTCGGCAAAACTGAAAGTTCGTCACGATGGAGCTGTTCGAAATTCATTAGGCCAGCCGCTGCTAATGTTAAGCCGGGTTGGTAGTAATGAGTCTAAAAAGTTATCACTATTAATTGGTGAGATTTTTAGAAAAAAGCCGAAGAATTTGCAATTGAAGTATTTTTAAATTTTTTAATAAATAAAAATATTCACTTTTTGCGGTTCAATTACAGCAATTTGTTTTTTGGGTATTATTCTTGAAAATTTCGATATAACGGCACACCCAGCTGTTCCTCCGCCTACCACGACAAGGCGAAAATGATCTCAAAAATAATTATTTGATCAAAAAAATAAAGAAAAAATACTTCCCATGGCCGAGAACCGAAAAGTGCTGTATTTCATATTTTTAATCAATTCTAAACCAAAAGAATTTTAAGATAAATGGATAGAATAATTAATTACTCTTTCTCTCACTCCGTTTTTTTAAATACCGTATTTACCTATTCGAATAGAACCCCTTGGGGCTCTTTGTTCAACCCCCTCAAAAGGGGGGCTCTAATCGAGAGGAGGGCCCTACAAACTATTTTTTCGAACGATCTTTACTCTTTGAATTTTCACAAACAGTTTCATTCTATGTACCAAGACTTTTTTCCGCCAGTGTAGTACATGTTTTGATGGTGTATAAAAGGCTCCATAAAAATGCTCAGAGACGATTTTTCATTCCGGGCAACCTCTGGCGAGTTATACCCCCCGGACGGGAACCGCCCAACTTGGCGCGGGCCATCTTGGCGCCGTTTGATATAACTTTTCTCACAAGCATCAAAATAAACATTCTTAGTATTATTCGATTCATAGCTCTAGTCAAGCTGTATAAGCTTGCAAAATTTGAAATAAATTTGATTAAGTTACAAATAAATCAAGGTCACAAAACAGCAAAAATGGGATTTTTCTGGTTTTCAAGCCGATCTGCTTGAATTGGTACACTAAGAAAAGAGTTATGGCACTTCAAAGTTATCGGCGCCAAGATGACCCCGACCCCCCCCCCCCGGAGAATTTTCAATTTCGTGAAAAAAAAATTAAATTTTATCAAACAAAAGAATGGATCTAGGTACCTAGGTATTTTGCTTTTACTCCAAAATATTAATTTGGTCATATCATTGTGATTAGAAAATGCTATGTAGTGATAAATTTTTCGTGTACGGACATTTCGCCACCCAAGCCAAAATCGGACGTTTCGCCATCTAAGCAGAAATCGGACGTTTCGCCATCTAGGCAAAAATAGATGTCTCGCCACCAGTTTTGCCACCTCTAACAAAAGGCACCCATTTGCTTTCAAAAACGCAAATATGCTATCACTACTCCATTCAATGCTAAAACTTTAATTTTGCCTTAGGTGTCGAAACGTCCGTTTTTGGTTTGGGTGGCGAAATGTCTGGGTGGCGAAACGTCGGGTGGCGAAATGTCCTGTAGCCAAATTTTTGGCGCACCCACGAAATGTCGATTCCACGAAATGTCGACTCAGCCAAAAATCCACGAAATGTCGACTCCACGAAATGTCGACTCCATAAAATGTCGACTCGGCCAAAAACCGAATACTTTCGAATAATTCAATCGCCGCGAGGTTCTATGTTCGAAATAGATGTCTAATTGAGTTCGAAAAAAATGGGAATGACTTTTTGAACATAAGTTTTGGGTGAGTCGACAAAAAGGCGAGTCGACATTTCGTGGAATTTTAGCTTAGTCGACATTTCGTGGATTTTTAGCTTAGTCGACATTTCGTGGAATCGACATTTCGTGGGGAGGCGAAATTTTTTGCTTCAAAATCGCAAAATTTTTATGCTGATTTTTTCAATTTTACTGTTCTCTTCATCGCTGATGAATGCGCTTTCACCTGGTTCAGACATTGTAGAACGCATTTCATTTGTTGATGGAACGCGAGGACGTTTCTTCAAATTTAAGTTCCTTTCAAGGTGTTCACGGATACTCATTTGAACAAAAAAAAGATCGGTTGCTAAACTGCAAATATTATTACATTAATTGGTATTTTATTTCTAGTCGGGAATTTTTTTGGGTTAGTCGGGATTTTGGATAAGACGGGATTTTGTCGGGACGGGATTTTGTCGTGACGGGATTTTGTCGTTTTTTGGCTGAGACGGGATTTTGTCGTTTTCTGGCTTAGACGGGATTTTGTCGGGACGGGGTTTTGTCGGCACACGGTCAGTTCTCTAGTCTTGAGCTTACTTTTCTTCTTTGTTTTTCCTTACTCTATAGTGTTTACTTTCTTATTCTTGAGCTTTGGTGTTTGACTTTAATTTCGTTTTTCACACACAAAAATTCGGCAATTTTACATCAAATTACCTAGACTAATAATTAGGGAACGGATTTATAAGTTTTTACTTATTTTTTCTGCGGCTTTAACTCGACGAGAAATGCACGAAAAACAATTTCTTGTTCGAAAAACTTTCGTTTGAACGCCCTTATTCAACCTTAGAAATCCTTATTTTGGGTGTTCGCCCTTAAAAATCCTTATTTTGGGTGTTCGCCCTTAAAAATCCTTATTTTGAGTGTTCGCCCTTAAAATAAGTTTTGGTCCTTATTTTGGCATTTTATCCAAAATTTATTAACAAAACTCCAATAAAAACAAAAAATACACCCCTAAGAATCGACCAAAAAAATTTCAGAAAAATATATCCCTAAGAATCGACCCTAAAACTTTCAAAAGTAGACCCATAAGTAGGGAACGGATTTGTAAGCGCGAAAAAGTCCAAAATAAGTCCTTAAATAAGTGCGAAAATATCGCGAAATAAGTGCGAAAATAAGCATCAAAAAATTCCAAATTTAGGGGTATAATTTTTCAAATTGCTTTTTTTATAGTTACAAATAAGATACATTTAAAAATTTTGGGGCAAATCCTTTTCAATATTTTAATAAATTTTTTTGTTATAAAAAAAATTATTTTTGACAAATTTTTTGGTTTGAAAAAGTCCTTTCTTAGGGGTTTATTTTTTGAAATTTTTTAGGCCGATTCTTAGGGGTGCATTTTTTCATTTTTTATTGTATTTTCCTTAAGAAATTTCCATAAAATCCTAAAATAGTCCTTTGAAAATTTAAAAATCGCGAAATAAGTGCGAAAATAAGCACGAAACGCCAAAATAAGGGCAAAAACTTATTTTAAGGGCGAACATCTAGAATATGCATTTTTAAGGGCCAACATCCAAAATAAGCATTTCTAAGCTCGAATAAGTGCGTCAAAACGAAAAATTTTCGGACAAAAAATGTGTTTTTCGTGCATTTCTCGTCGAGTTAAAGCCGCAGAAAAAATAAGCAAAAACTTATAAATCCGTTCCCTACCCATAAGACATGAAAAAAATTTCTCAAAAATTCAATCTCCAAAATTTCTATTTGCTCCTCTGATATCTTGAGACTAGAACGGTTTTTTTCCGTTTACAAATCAATTTTGGCTGATAATCGTATGTCTTTTACTCCCGAAAATTTCGAAATGTACCTCATTTGTAACTATCAGTGAATAAAATTGTTTGCCTTAAATTTAAACTTATTTACCGGTACATAGAAAAACAGCAATTTTAATAAATGTCACCCCTAAATTTGAAACTTTTGGCCCTTATTTTCGCCCTTATTTCGCGATTTTTTCGCCCTTATTTAAGGCCTTATTTTGAACTTTTTCGCCCTTAAAAATCCGTTCCCTACTAATAATAATATCTACACATAGATAAATGAATTCAAATCAAATTTCTGTTTACGCTGCTTCAAAATTTCGCATTGACATCAATGTATTATAGTTTCCCAATAATAATAGCATTTTACTTTTAACATTAATAAAAAATAAGCATAATTTTCTGCTGACCAAAACAATTGTTTCCGCGCTAGATGCGTGCCTTTTAATTTTTCCCAATTCGTTTTTTCGGTCGGTCACTTTGGCGTGGCCAGTTTAGCTTCGTTGGATATAATGGATATAACTTTTCTCAGAGTCAACCAAAATAAATTTTCTTAGTATCATTCGATAGCTCTTGACTATAAGCCTACCTAATTTCAAAAAATTTGGTCAAGCTAATAAAAAGAGGTTGAAAAAGTACCAAAATTTGAGAAAATTTGAAATTTTTAGGTGGACCAGATTTTTTGAAATTATGCACGTAGAACTTACCAAGAGCAGTCGAATACTAAGAATGTTTAGTTAGGTTTCCTTTATTTAAGAAAAATCCCTTAAAAAGGAGAGGGTATTTTGGCAAAAATTTAAGCTTCTGATAGGCCCATTAAATATTCTAATAAATGGTAAAAAATATCTGTTCATTTTAACATATAGGTATCATCTCTTGATGGGTCTTCTCCGAATGACAAGTACGAAATTCTGATGGAACTAAATACAACTGATGGAAGAAAGCAAAAAATTTTATTTGATGTGAAATCATTGATATTTTTACACGATCAATTGGATGCACTGACACGTACATTTCCAAAATGCTATGTTTATGCTGATGAAAAAAGATAAAAGGGTTGCTTCTGGTAGCTGTTTATATCTGCTGTCAGTAAAAGTTATTATGGCGCGCACCAATTTTTAAATTTATTTTTAAACTATATTTTTAACTTTTTAATGCAATGATGGATGTGTCTTGGCCCATTTTCCAGGCTGAATGCCATTCCACTCCGATTTGTTTACCCCGTCTCAGTTTTGCGTCTCTGTCGTCATTTCCTCGTGATGGGTTCACATTATATTTTTCAAGTGAAATTTTTGGAATTTAATTGTAAAGATTAAGAATCTTAAAATATTACATTGTGGTTTTATTGTTCAGGTCATGGCTCTTACATCGAGATATACTCAAGCTGTGATCAATCATGGGAATTAATAGAATTGTTTGACGCTTTTCCAATTACCAAAAGTGCTATCCATGGCTTATTCCCACTTCGCTCCCGTGAAAATGAATTTTGTAAGTGAAATGTTTGTGAATTTTTTTTTCTAAAAATAATACTTTTAAGTGCTTTTTTGTGTCGGCGAATTTGAATTTGGACTTTTCACTGTGAAACTATTTAAAGATGGGCAAATGGATGACAAACGGGAAGAGGGACGCTGGGAATGGAAGCGAAGGAAATTTGGGATATTTTCTGATTGGATTTTAAATGCCAAAATGCTTTATCAACAAGAGAAAGGGGATGAAAGTTCAGCGCCTAAAAAAAAAGAGGTGGAAATGGTTTATAGCAATGGCATTTTATGTCAATTCCCATTTGCAGCTGCTTATAATTCTTCACTTTGCCAATAATTGGATCAAAATGTTCGAATTGAAACTATCTGAGGAAGAAGTTGACGGAAATGTTTCACAACCAATTGAAATTTTGACTCTTCCGTTGGAATGTCAAACTCTTATGTAAGCAAATAAATCTTTTTGCAATTAAGTACGTACCGTGAGAATAGATCAAACAAAATCGAATGCATCAAATTACAATTAAGTTGATTTTATTTAAATTTTCAGTGGGCGGATAAATAACTGAAAAACATGGAGGAAATAAGTGCTTTTTCGCATTTCTTTCCACAATTTTAAAGAAACTAAGGATCTCTTCATTCTTTCATGGCAATTCTTGGTCTTCACTTTGCGTTTTTTCCGGAACTGCGTTTGGCGCCATTCATTTCTTTCGACCTGCAATTGGACCGCAGATTTTGCGCACATTTACGGGAAACGAAGTTTAAAAATCCAATTTGCTCGGACTGATTCTCTTATTTGAGGGAATGCCTTTCGCCATTCGTTGTGACTCCAATTTTCATTGGCTTTTTTCTGTCGGAGACGATCGCTCCCTTCGCATTTGGGACATTCAAACTGGCGCTAAGGTTTTGGAACTTTCCAAGAAAAGGGGCAAGGCTATGCCATTTTAACACGCTTTCAAAGTTGTTATTGTAATTGTTCAACAAATCGAATGTTGCACTAAATTTGTCACCGATAATATTTTTTGTTAATTGGGCTTCGAAAAAGACAATTTTAAATTCAAAAAGGAAGAGATCACTATGCTGATAGGAGGAGCCGACGGAAATTTCCAGTATTATTTTTATTTTTGCACCACAAACATGAAAAAAGGATGCAAGGCTCAAAAAAGAAAAACTTAGGAAATGATTTGTTAATTTTAACGATTCTCCAAAAGGAACCCTTTAAATGGAACAAATGCCAACTCTGGTTTTTATTCAAATCTTTTTCTTTTTGTAGCTTTTCAACATATTTGGACACGGTGCTAGACCTTTTGCGTTGGAACTTTGTGAGAGCGAGCGAATGATTTTCACCGCAGGAATGGACAATTACATTTGCATTTGGCGATGGACTTTGGATGAGAAAAAAAGTGCCAAATGGTGGAAACATTGGTCATTATTTTTTCATTTATAGTGATCAACCGACTGTTTTTGGAGCGTAAAATTGATATTTTAGCGGCAACAGGAGGTGGAGGGACAATCAAAAACATTTTGCCATTGGAACGTATTCGAAATGGCACCGATAAAAAAATGAGCCCCAATGGTTTTGAATTGGTACTTCGGTTTTGAGGTTTTGAATTGGTTTTCACTTTTTCGCTGATCGGCTCCGATCGCGGCCCTCTCTTTGCTCTTTCACTGACAGTCAATCCGACTAAATTTGATCCTTCGGTTGGAAGCAAAAAAGTGAATGCATTTGCATTTGTTCGCCTTTATGGAATTACTTTTTTGATATTTTTGGATCAACATAGGTTTATTTAATTTTCTTTTTGTTCCATTTGCGTGGGTTTGTTTTTCATTTTATAGAACTCTCTCTGTTCAACCAATTGATACTGAATTTGGACAATGTGAGCAGCTGTTTGAATTTGTCGAACAAATTCGAACGCATTTCTCCGATTCCGGTGGTCGTCCGATGGCATTCCGTTCCGATATGTTTTGCTTTTCTGAGTCCACTCGCTCCCTCGCTCTTTGTGCTGAATTTGACCATTCTCTTCACTTGGCGATTTGTTTGCTTTCTCTTCCATTTTGCTCTTTTCAATTGTTTTTAGTCGGTGAACGATCTTTCCGTTCCATTCGCCAAGAAAATGCAATACAAATGAACCAGTTTCTTTGGGTTCAGCCCGAAGCTAGCAAAATGTTGTTGGCCATTGCACAAAATGGACAAATGGTCAGTGTCTGTCGGGAGGTTATGGTAGCTATGCTAACAGGTATTGCTGGGCCGAGCAGCCTCCCCCCCCCCCTCCATTATTTTGGTAACATTTTAGGCATGAAAAAAGTTAGAAAATTTCCGCGTACCGATTGTATATTCGGGGTGACTAAGATTTGGCTTTAATCCAACCAATTACTATTAGAAAAACTTAATCAATGGTGAATTTCAAGGTTGTCTATCGGATTGGTGCTTCTTCCAATGCAAATCTTCAGATTGTTAGCCAATTACACTCAGAAAGGAAATTTTCGAAAATACAAGTGGCTCTTTTGATTGCTGAAACTTCGACTGACCTTCCCATGGCCGGAGTCTTTCTTTTGGGTACACGAGCCGGAACACTTTTGGCCTTCTCAATTCAGTCCGGAAAGGTGAGTAATGCAAAGAAAAAAACAATACAACAGAAATGAATGCCATTCCAATATTATCATTTTACAATGGGTCTTTTATTACCATTTTATTCCTCAGATGCGTCAATTTAAGGGTGGAAATTAGGAAGTCATTTTTCAGTTACTTATGTTTAATCGGATTGCCCATGGGACAAATGACTGTGAAAAAACTGTGTCTGCTTTACGCCTTGAGACAATAAAACAATCGGAAAGAATGGGACTAAAAGGCGCTCTGCTAAGCATGGGCAGGGACGGCATTTTGAAACGATGGCATTTTCAGTGGGAGCCAAGAAAAGTGGGCGAAAACTGTGAGTAGTGATTTATCACAAAGACGGCGAGACAAATGCGCTCTGTTTAGCGGAAGAAAACGAAACTTTTTCTTTGGAACCCTTTTCTGTGCGCCGTCTTCCGATCGAATGGCCCTGTGAAATTGTTTCGACTGATAATTCTCCCCGTTTTATCATCGGATTTCATAGCGTGGAAAATTCATTATGCGCAAAATTCTATTGAATAAATTTAGGATGAATTTGTCGTGTTGGATTTCAGTAGTCTTTTCATTTTGAGTTCTTTTCGATGCGGCGGCGGTAACCGGAAATGGCAATTTATTGTTGGCACAGAAGGGAACAATTCGAAGAACAGAACATTCAGGTCGAATTGGGAAGAATGCCACGAAATGGTTAACCTTCCTGTCAGTTCAGTTTGGCCTACACGTGCAAAGGTTTTCTGCGTCTTGTACTACTCGATGTAGTTCATTATTGTCCCATTCGCCCTTTCTTTCACTCTGATGACATTGTCACAATGGCTTCTCTGGAATACGACCGGAACATCCTTTTGTTTAGCGGAGGGACTGATCGGCGAATGTCTCTTTCACTTTTTAGGCCTTCCCGTAACAAATTAGATAATTGAAATATGTTTTTTTTTGATTGTTTTGGCATTCTTTTAGCTCAATCTTTTGCTTCTTCCGTATTTTGTTGCCTCGATTCGTCAGTTGTCCACCGTGCCAATTTGGAGTGCATTCACGTCGTTGACAATTGGCATTGGCACAACGAGACAAATGGCAACGGAAGGGACAAATTAATTTTGAGTGTGGGCGGACGTTCTGAGATTTGTGCTTGGAAATTGCACTTTAATGATGAAATGGAAAGCAGTAAAATGATTTTGAATTGAGTAAGTTTGGAATAATGACAATGCTATCATTCAGAATGCCCTCCTCAACTGCACTTTCTCTCTTCCACCGACCTTTTCTGGGATCGTGTCCACTTTTCGGATGGTCCTCCTCCTCAGGACTGTCGTCTGATGGCCGTTCGCCATTTGGACGGCCCTTTTCTGGCGATTCTCTGTTCTGATGGTGCTCTTAGGTTTGTTCTGCTTTGTCCTCTCTCCGCTTTGGTTTCTCTGCTGTTCACTTTGTTCTCAGAATTGTTCAAATGCTCCCCCCTTCTGCTGCTCTTCGGCATTCGCCCACCTTTTCACTCATCGCCAATGGCACCTTTCGTATCCCTTCGCTTGCCATGTTCACCTCTTTGGAAGTGCTTAAGCAGGGCAAAGTGTTGATTTGTATATCGACGGATGGACATTTGCACGCCTTTGCTATGCCGATGCTTCAAAAATATTTTGGCAATTTCGGAACCGGTGAATCCGCTGACATTGAGAAGGACCACAGTGCCAGTCGTTCGCATTGGACCCCTCTCTCTCAACTGCACTCTTCCCCCTTTTTGGTTGAACGGTGTGGTCTTTCTTCACTTGCCACTGCCTTTTCATCTGAGGTATTGTTGCTGTGTTTTTTTAAATTTTTTACTTCGTTATCTTATTTTATCGTGTCAATTTGTCATGAAAACTGTCTGCCAACAAATTAAAATTTTAATAAAAAAAAACAAATAGGTCGACATCATTCTGATTGGTTCCGAATCGGGGCGCATTAGTGTACTTGAATATCGGCCAAACCAAAAAACATCTCAAAACGAGTCGAAAATTGAGTTGGTTACTAGCGGAGATTGGCATGCTTCTACCGTAACAGGTGATAATCTGATAATGGTAATATACAATACCCTTTGTATTATTTTCTTTTTAAGCACTTCGAGCTGAGCCTCTCCCTTCGTCACCTTCGTTTTTCCCGTCTCTCATCACCGTTTTCAGTATTTCGCTTGACTGTCGCCTTGGTCTCGGTCTCTACGACTCTTACCGTCACGAAGTTCTTTCTCACTTTCTGCAGATGCTGTCTTATTTCCTTTTTTTGGCACAGCTTCGTCCTCTACGTCTTTTCCCGTTGTGTGTGTCTGACCCCGCTTCTCTGCTTGTCCTTTCTTCCCTTAATGGACCTCCATCGTCGAGTCTTGACTTGACTCCTCGTACATTTCCTTCGCTACGGATTGATTGTTTCATTTCTGGGTACGGAGTTGAGCACGTACAATTGCTTTTGGAACAATGTGACCAAGAAAAGTAACATGCAGCGTTCTTGAAGACTCCCCAATAGTAAATCCATACTTTTATGCCTGTTATTTTTTCTTTTACATTTTTAAATATTTTATGACAATTAAAAAGATATTAATTTTCCTTATATGTTTTTGAATTTATTATTTTATTCAATACTTTTTGGTGTCTTACATCATATGTCCTTTATTTCTATTACTTTCAGTTTGTTATGAGTCCGATCATTTGGTCCATTTCTAAATTCGTGTTCAATTTCCGTCCATCTTCCATTGCGAAACCTTTCGCTTATGCCTCATCAAATAATTTGCGATTGATTTCGCTTCGTTGTTATAACGTACCACGCTCCAAAATTGCTGGTTTTCGTCCCTGGGTGTTGGTCAAAAACGATAAAGCGACAGTGTTTCTCAAGACCATCCAACTTAGCGGTTTTTTTCTCCCAATTATCTCACAATTACTTAGGTTTTGCTCGTCCTCTTTCATTTGCTTTCATTTTTTTGGGGTTAAGACATGCCAAATGCCGTCAACTGTCAACTACCGTAGTTCAAATAAAAAATGCTTCCTCAACAATGCGCGGCAGCAGTGTTTCGACTGCTCCAACTTTGTCCGAATTGTGGGCGTTAGTTCGCCCCTACTTAGGATGGCTTCTCCTTTCAATTCTTGTCGGCATCGCCCTTTTCCGTGTTGGCATTAACAATGCCTTTTTCCTTAGGCCTCGGCTGTGGTTGCTTACCTGAACATCCGAATCCCCGTTCTGCTTGGTCAGCTTGTCAACCAAATTGTTGTCCTTTTACGTGATTTTCGGCCCCCCTCTGCCGCTTTGGATTTTCAAATTCTGAGTCCAGTGGCTCTTCGCCTTCTGTTAGCACAACTGGGCCAGGTGCGACCGCTTTGCCTGTCATCAATGAGATTTTCTTAAGGCAGTTGCCACTTTCGTCTGTATAACGGCACTTTTTTGGATGGGCGAACGGATGAGTGCCGATCTGCGAACCCAACTGCGAGCAAATAAATGCAGTGTCAGTGCCTTTTAAACACTTTTTCAGCTTTTCTCATCTGCTCCGCTTTCCGATGCACTTCTTCGACGAACGACGAAGTGGCGAACTTAACGATTGTCTCAATAACGACGTGCAGGAGTTTAAGAGTAGTTTCAAACTGTGTGCCGTTCAGGGACTTCGTACCTTGGCACAGGTGCCCCGAAGGAGTTCTTTCTCTTCACTTCGCTCCCCCTCACCCCGTCAGACTGTTGGTTGTGCCATTTCTCTTTGGTCCGTCTCTCCCCAAATGACTCTGCTCACTTTGGGTGTTGTCCATACGGTCATTTTCGTCGGCGCTTTTTTCGGTTCATTGCTCCGCCGTCTATCGTTCCAATCGCAGGCCCAGAACTCTATTGCTGCCGGTGTATCCGGAGAAGCCTTGCAGAACATTCGAACGGTCAAAGTATTCGCAATGGAAGAGGCCGAAACGGAGTCAGTCAATTGGAAGGAAAGCGGTAAAAAATACGCATTTTTGTATCAGACTCTATCGTAAGGAAGTGCAAATGGCGTGTTCCCTCGGCGAAAGGCTCGGCATTAGCATCGGTCTCTTCCAAGCTTTGAGCAATCTGTTTCTCAATGGTTCTAATGATGATTTCGTCCTTTTAAAATGTCTCTTCCAAATTAAAGGAATCGTTTTGGGGGTTTTATATGGCGGAGGACAACTCGTAGCTGAGCAGCGTCTGTCTGCGGGCGACTTGATGTCCTTTATGGCCACTGCTCAGATAATCCAACGTTCGGTGGCCCAATTTTCGTTAATTTTCGGAAATGGAATAAAGGTCTTTCCGGTTTCCAGACGTAATTTGTGTGCAGACGACTCCTTTCTCTCCCCCTCTCTGTTAGGCTTGGACCTCTTGTGCCCGTATTCTTGAGTTCTTGCGCATTGACCCAAATTGCCATAATCATTTGAGTGGCAAAGAACAAATTCCATGGCATTCGCTAATCGGAGACATAAATCTGAGCAACATTCATTTTTCGTACCCAACACGTCCCGAAAAGTCCGTGCTGAAGGGAATTGATTTGCACTTTGGCAGCGGACAGACGACGGCCATTTGTGGTCCGTCGGGTGCAGGTGAAGAAACATTTATCCTCTTTAAATACTTTTCCTTTGAGGCAAAAGCACAGTCGCCGCTTTGGTAGAGCGCTTATACGAGCCGCAAAATGGCAAAGTGTGCATTAATAAGTCGATTTAATGAGTGCGCGAATTCTATCGAACGCTTTAGGTGACTTTGGATGGTCGCGATATTCGTTCGTTGGATCCGATTTGGCTTCGTCAAAAAGCGATCGGAGTGATTTCCCAAGAGCCCGTTCTCTTTTCAACGTCCATCCGAGAAAATATTCGATACGGACGACCCAACGCAACTGAAGAGGAAGTGAAAATGAAAACAAACTTTTTTTAAGAATAAAAAATTATTCAAGATTCGCACTGCTGCGGAATTGGCAAACGCCTCTGAATTTATTGAACAATTTGCCGATGGTTACGACACTTTGGTGGGCGAAAGGGGCGCAACTTTAAGTGGGGGACAGAAGCAAAGGTAAAGCACCAAAGTAAAAATGGCCTGACAATCCGATTTTTACAAAAAAAAAAAAAAAGGATCGCGATTGCCCGTGCGCTGATCAAAGACCCGCCGATTTTGATTTTGGACGAAGCCACTTCCGCATTGGACGCCGAAAATGAAAGAGCAGTTCGTTGTGCTATTTTGTTGCATTTTCTTTGCCTTTTAAGGTTCAGCAGGCATTGAGCCGCGTAATGCGTGGCCGGACGGTGATTATCATCGCACATCGACTGAGCACAATTCGGAACGCCGATCAGATTTACGTTCTCAAAGATGGTCAAACGATTGAGGTCCGTCAGTAACAGGGGAGAAATGAAATGAATTTACTGGGCAATTATTTTGAAGAAAGGCACGCACAAGCAATTGGTGAGGAACAAACGCAGCCTTTACCACGCATTGGTCAGTGAACAGCTGCAGAATGCTTCGGGGGATGGGTCAAAAGGAACAAAAGGAAGACTGACTGAGAATTTAAGCCGTTTTTTCAATTTTTGATTCTCATATTTGTTATCAATTGATCACTAGTAAAAAATTATTTTGTGAATTGTTAAAATTTTATATGTCCTTTTTTTAGTTGTTAAGAAAAAATCATTACAAACTGTAATATTATACATTAGTAATAACATACGAAAATTACCAGATTTCAAAACATTTTATTATTAAATGTCAATTTTAAAAAAATTTGACCGTGCCCGTTAGAATGTCTGCTTGACTTGTTCCGCGCTGATTCGGGGCGCCTCCACCATCTTTGGCTTCTTCGCGTCCCTCTCCGCCCTTCTGGGCCGCACTTTTGCGTTTGACGGTGCCTTCCTCTCAATTACCTCTCCCACCAACGGGGTACTTTTTCCCACTTGGCCATTTCTTTCCTTATCTAACTCAATATTTTCTGGTGGTCCCATTTCTTTTGGCTGAAATGCCACTGAATCTGTGCCCATTTCTTTGGCTGATGACGGAGCGACTGCTGGTCAAAAAAACGATTAATAGGCATTTTCTGATCATTCTCTCTTTACTTAGCAGAAACCCGCGCTTCCATTCTCTGAGCTCCGATTTGATGGCATTTTTATAAGAGTCGCCCATTTGTTTGGCATTTGCATTGGATGATTCTTTCTTGGTAACAAATGATTTTATTTGCTGCAGAAACTGTTTCTCCTCTGCGTCCGAGTCCTAAAAATAATTAATAAGAACAAAAGTAAAGTGACCAATTTTAGCCTCAAAGTCAAAGAAGCAAAAAATGAGGGTAATAGTATGCTTTGTCCCCACCCCTTGGCAGGGTTCCAGTCGAAAATTTTCCGAAATAAGAACATCCCTGGGTAATAGTGTATGTCCCCCCCCCCGTTTGATAAAAAAATCTAAAATTTTAAGGGTTTTTCGGGGTCGCTGATCACGAATCTGACACCCATTTCGACCAATTCAGAACCCGGACCCTAATTTGAACAAAGTCGAAAATTCAAATTTTTTAAATTTCGATCTATAACCTGCTTCATGTATTAAAGTCATTTCTAAGATATAAAAATCAATTAAAAAGTTTGTAATTCCGACTTTTTGTTCGAGTTCGGGAACGAAACTTTTTTTTAGCTAGGATCGCTTCAGAATAAAAAAATAAATTACGAATCTACTGTTTATGGGATAAGTTCAGCACTTTGTGACCACAAATGGAAGAAAATGTCCGGTCGCAATGACTAAAAGCTATTTGAGCGCCGTCATTTTAATGTTTTATATAGCAAAAAGTTTTAAAAAAAGACGTATTCAAAGTAGCGTTAGAGTTATTTTCCATTATTTTGAAGCGATTCTAGCATTAAAAACTAAATTAAGCAGTACCCCCTTTAATGAAAGGCGATTCGTCGGTGGGGAGGGGGGGGGCGATTTGGGTCGCTTAACCTGCAAAAGTTTAACGGGAGGGAGAAGGGGAAAGAAGGGGGGGGGGGGGGTAATTCTCTATTTAGAGGCCAGATTAGTACAATTTGTTATTCTTACTTCTGGTAATCTCTCCTCTCTCGCCTCGTCCTTCTCGTCATTTGACTCCGCGTCAGCCAACTTCAAATCGTGTAATTTCGTAACCAATTCAACCCCAAATTTGGGCTTTTGAACAGCGTTTGTTGAAATTGGGTTATCTGACTGTTTAATTAATGACTTTTGGGGCGCTAATGTTAGTGTTATTTTTTGAAATTTGAAACCAAAGGGGGACCCTTTTGATTTTTTTGACAATTTTTTGTGTTTTTTTTTTTTTGTACAAGTGATTTCCATAAGATTTTTGAGGTCGCTTATCACGAATATGATATTCATAAGGGCCAATTTTGAAGAAAAAAAAATTTGTCGAAAAAATCAATATGGTCCCCCTTTGGTTTCAAAAATTAACACTTTAATATTAGCGCCACTTTTTGCCAAAGGTTACAATTTACCTCTCCTTGTTGTTCAATCGGTCCTTCTCCCGTCAAAAATGTCATCCATTGGCTTTTGTCGTTCGGAATTACAAAGTGTTTCCGCTGCTCCGCTAATTGTGCTGCAATTGCCCTCGACTTTCCCATGCATTTGTCCGAACAGAATTTCACAGGCTCCGAATCGGTGGGCACAATCTGTGATGAAAATTGAATGCCAAAATAAATTTTCTTAAATTGACCATTTTGTGCTCTTTTCCTGTTGATTCATTCCACCGCCTCACAATTGTGTGTTTTTTGCGAAAGTCGACACTGAGTTTCATATCACAAAGGGGGAAGCCGCACAAACGACCCAAAAAGCGCTCCTCGACCACCTCACACCAGGCATTTGGATCCAAAACGGACAGCTGAAACAGGAGAGGTGGGGGCACAGATAAAATAAAGCACTCATCCATTTTTATGCTTTTCCTCACATGCTGCTGCAGTTCCGATTCGCTTACAGAGTCAACCAAAGCACAAATTGCTTGATAAGCATACCGTTTGCTCAATTTTTCATGCTGAATTCGCTCTTTTTCTGCTTCTAACTTCTCAGAGAGCATTTTGTTATGAACAGGCAAAGTTTTGTTCATTATTAATTGGCATGTTACAAATAAAATTTCGTCAATCCTTAACATAGATTAGATGAAGTCTTACGATAAATTACGTTCAGATTCGTGCTCAGTACCCTTGAAAACCCTCATAAACCAACTTTTAGCACAAAATAACAAAGGTAATTAGGGACACCTATTCTTATGAATTGCCAAAACTGCAATGAAATGTTTTTAGTAAATTATAAGTAGCGAATTCGAAAAAAAGGAACCAAAAATCGCGAAAAAGGCGCTTTAAAAAGAAAAAGGCACTAAAATTTCCAAAAAGGCATGAAAAGGCACCAAAATAGCGCTAGTTGGAAAGTGTTTGAATTTGAAAACAAAGGTGTGCAATTTTTTTGTTCTTTTAAGTCCTAAAATAGTGTTTCCAAATATTTTTGATGTTTTCATTTTGGCCACAAAGCCCCCCCCCCTCCCCCTTTTTTTCAAACTCAAACACTTTCAACTAGCGCCATATGTAATTTGCTCGTTTACTACTATTTTCCTATCCGTCTTATCGTTGAAAATTAAAATGTATAGGGGAGGTGCAAAGGGAAAGAGTAATTTTCCAAAAACATTAAAAAGGTATGAAAAAGTATTGTTATTTTTAAAACCCTTTTTAACTTCAGAGTAAGAGATGCAACAACTGAAATCGAATACCACAGATTTCTCAGAAACTCTTCTCGCAAAACTTCGAACATTTCCCGCTGGTCTCTCGTTTTGTGTCTTTTGAGTTATTGTGGCCATTATTGGCGGTGGTTAACTTTGGCATTCGTTTTTCTTTTAATAGAATCTTTAGGTTTGTGTTTCATCCATTGCCTTTCCATATCTGGTTTTTAAGCACAAATTTGGGTACCTTTGCTCATTGCGCAAGTTATCTCTGATATGGTCCAGTCAAATCAAATGAGCGACTTCGTTAATTCCGTTCTAACATTGACTGGTATGACTACGGTTGTTACTGTGGCAGGAGGACTACGGTAATTTAGAAACCCATTATTTTGAGTTCGACTTTTTCTGCTGGTTGGCTTTTTTTCATTTGTTTTATGTTCAGAGTTGGCACTTTTCATTTTGTGACAGCCAAAATTAATCGGCGGATGCGTCGTGATCTTTTTCACTCAATCACCGCTCAGGGAATCGATTTCTTTGACATTGCCCCGACCGGTCATTCGCATTCATAAAAATGTCACTTGAATGGCTTTTGCCGCTGATTTAGGCGAAATTCTGTCGCGACTCATTTCGGACTGCGAAGTTTCCTTCTTTTTCCTTTCGTCTCTTTTCATTTTTTTAAATTTAGAGGGTTTCTTCCACACTTTCGTCCACCATTGACGTCTTTTTCAGCAATGGTTTGATGGTCCTTGGCTCACTGATGCTTATGTTTGGAATGAGTTGGCAACTTTCTCTGGTTACTTTTATACTCATCCCTCCACTCGCCGTTTTCACCAAAGTGTACAGCATTTATTACGATGTAAATCTTTTTTATTTGTCAGTAATGTTATGTCGTGAAAATAACAATACTTTTTGTTTAGAATATCGCCGAATGTTCCCAAAAGTCCAAGGCGAATGCCAATCGAATTGCGGAGGAAGTTATCAGCAGCATGCGAAGTGTCCGCGCGTTCGCAGCCGAGCGGAGGGAAAGGGAGCGATTTGAAGTCGAATTAGACGCAACACTTCTGGTGGACAGAGTGCGCTTCTGACAGTTTAACATGTTTTGTAATAGGAGATTCAAAATTCAGACAAAAACGTTCGCTTTGATCGGTTTCCATTGGTTGAACGAACTTGCGAACAATGTCATTTTGGTTGGTTGCGTTTTCCGCTTCCTTTTCGATTTTTTCCCCAATTTTCGGTGGCTGTGCTTTTCTACGGCGGTTATTTGGTGCTGAATAAGAAAATGACGAACGACCAAATATTTGCTTTTCTTCTCTATCAGCTGAAACTTGGAGGAAACTTTTATCAACTAAACAGGTCCTCCTTCCTTATAGCACTGCCTTTGTCTCGGGACCAGCCGATTCTGGTATTTTTGGAGCGGAATTTTTATTTCCGAAAAAGATTTGGACATCAGAATTCTGATAATTTTGGTAAAATAGGAATTAATTTTAAACTTACCAGTTTGGGGCAAATCCAGTTAACAAATTCAATTCTATCAAAAAAATTATGGTGCATTTAAAATCTATCTTAAAAATCCACAAATCTTGGGTTTTGGCAACGGATTTCCGGTCTTTTAAATCCGAGAACGGCCTCATCCCTTGGCCGAGTGCACCTCAAAACGTCGCCGACCGAAACGTCGCCGGACTAGTCTTTTGTTCTTATCTTTTTTCTTTCTTCATAATTTTTATAAACTTGATATTATTCGAAAGCTCTAAGTGTTTAGAAACTATAATTAAGTAGAAACAAAGCGATTCAAAAATTCTCAAAAAAGTCAAAATATAACTCATAAAACTCACGATTTTTGCAAATAAAAATTTAACTCTTGAGAATTTTTTAATCGATCTTAACATCAGCTTAATTAAACTTTCTAAACAATTGGAGCTTTCGAATAACATCAAGTTTTATAAAAATTTGTGGATGAGGAAAAAAGTTATGACCAAAAAACTCGTCCGGCGACTTTTGTTCTGGTCCGCCCTGGACCATACCCAAAATTTCACTTTATGTGGAACCGGACATTAATTTCATAAAAAGATTTATGTTGGCCGCATTAATCGCCTTTATTTTTGTGCGCATATTCTTCCGAATGACAGAACCTCTTTTAATTAAAAATTCAATACTATTTATTTGTATTTTAGCAATTTGACTCACTAATTGATAAATTAAATGGTCTTCGATACCCTTTCTTCACAAGTTTCTGTTTTAGTGTTGCAACTCGGGTAATGGAAAGCGTCGGTGCCTCCCGGAAGGTCTTTGAGTATTTGACACGACAACCATTAATTCCATTAGAAATTGGTAAATTACGGCCAACGCCGGTGGATGGCACTTTGGAGTTTCGTTCAGTCACTTTCGTTTACCCAACACGGCCGAATATTTCGGTACTGAAGGTAACCAAATAATTTTGTGATTAAATCCTTAACAGAAACGTGCACTTTGACACTTTTAGGTTGTGGGCTCGGCTTTCTCGACATTAATTGCTCCTCCGTTTAGAATGTTTCGTTCGTTGTTCACCCCGGTGAAATGGTTGCTTTAGTGGGCCCAAGTGGCGCAGGGAAATCGACAGTTTTTTCGCTTTTGGAACGTTTCTATGAGCCAACTGAAGGTCAAATTCTACTCGACGACATTCCAATAACGCGATGGGAACACATTTATTACCATCAGAAAGTCTGATTTTAAGATTATTCCATATTTTACAATTGGTAGTTTAATTTCAGGTTTCGATGGTCCCGCAAGAACCGATTTTGTACAGCTGTTCAATTCGCGACAACATTCTTTACGGGTTCGACAACCCTTCGGCGAATGGCGACCAAACCGAGGATGATGGCGCGGTGAATAGAGCCGCAAAATTGGCGAACATTCATAATTATGTGGTGGAGGAGACGGAGAGGGGCTACGATACCGATTGCGGGGAAAAAGGCATTCAGCTTAGTGGTTTGTCACGCGCATATATCCAGGGGGCTGGGCAAGCAAAGCCTGAAATTTCGTGGGCTCAGATTTTGATATTCAAAAAGATAATTCATTTGGATCGTCTCTTGGATTTACTACTAAATTTTTTATATTAAGGCGGTCAAAAGCAGAGAATTGCAATTGCTCGTGCGTTGGTGCGACAACCGAAAGTCCTTTTGCTGGACGAGGCAACCTCCGCGTTGGATGCGCGGAACGAACAGCTGATAAGGGAGTCGTTGTCCGTTTGCGCAAAAGGACGCACCGTTTTGACGATCGCTCATCGCCTTTCCACCGTCAGAAGGGCCGATCGCATTTTGGTGATGGACCGTGGTCAAATTGTGCAGGTGCCTGTTTATGAAAAAATAAATGGATATGGATTAACAAATTTGTTCATTTAAAAACAGGAGGGACGTCACAAAGAGTTGATGAAAGAGGAGGACGGGCTTTACTACTCAATGGTGCAGAAACAGTTGGAAGAAATGGACAGAAACTGATCCTGCTGCTAGCTGGTCTCAATTCTTTTTTGTAATCTGTGATTACTTTGTTCAATAATTGCTCACAATTTTAAATTCTAAATGAATGCATTAGCTGCTGTGTCTTTTTGTTTATTTGGGACTTACTTTTATGATTGTGTCCATGTTTAACATGGCTGCGGAACGGGCAAATGCGACAGAAAAATGCCTATCCGGTTTATTCACGCTCATAGCGCAAAGCACCATTTCAGCAGGGCGGGGGGACGGAGTGTACACTTCGCCTTCCCCCCTCCATCCCTCCGATCGCCCACTGGTCAAATAGCATTCCCTCGCCTTCCCCCCCCCCGCCCTCTCTCCCTTTTCTCTCTCTTTCCTTTTTCTCCGAAATCCTTCATATCCCTCCACTTATCCCCCGCTATTATTTCCTGTTCTGTTTAGTCATGGAACGAGAAGGAGAGATGGGCGGGTGGCAGCGCGAGGGGGGGGGGGGGGGGTCTAAAAAAAGAAAGTGAACCATTCCCATCGAATGTATTGACGCGGAAAACTTTAAAATGACAAAAAAGTGATGCCAAATGCATTTGTCATTTCATTTATGATTTCCTTCATAACATCAATTAAATTAAAATTACCCTTTCTCCACATTTAATTAACCCCCCTCCCCCTCCGTCCCTTTTTCGCTTTCGATGGCTTCTTTTGTGCCAAGTACCGCCTCCGCCCGTCACTCCTTTCTTTATTCTTCCGGCGCGTCACCTTCGCGCCAAAATTTGGCGCCGACGTTTGCCGTGCAGCAGAATGGAGGACATTACCCGGGATGGCGTGGTCGATTCCCATCCTCCCACCAGCAGCGTTCTGAGCCTGAATGGGCCGTGAAAGAGCTGATCAGAATGAACCCTTTGCATCTGTTAGTGCCTTTTCCAATTGGCTGATTCAAAAGTTACGATTCCCTTTCACCGTTTGTCTCCAATTCAGCTTTTTCATTGGTTTCATCCCTCCCTTTTTGGGCGCAATTGGATCGATTGTGACGGCATTGCTTCTGCACAATGACGAAATAAGGCAAATTTAAATTAGTTAGAAAATTTGACACAATAATTTCAGCAATTACAATTGGCAGTGCGGGGTGAATTTTGCTTTTCTTAATTTTGGTCGTATTACCAAACTTAGAGAGCCCGACTCCCGTCACTTTCGCGGATAATTAACCTTCCGATGGAAAGTTGGCTTTTGTATTGTAAAACACTATGTATTACAGTACTAATTGACAAAAGCATTCATTGATTGTTGTTTTTTTTTTCAAGGAATATTCTGGCAGTTCACTTTCCTTTTCCACATTCCGCTAAGAGCGGTCGAAATTGCGGTGGGATGTAAGCCTTTCTTCATATAGAGGAAATTTGTCATTTCCAATTCCCTTTGCATTTTGTCAGTTTTCCGTTATGGCCGTTTGCGAAGTGTCCAATGCAATTGGCCGCGTCTCTATACGTTGTGCCGTCACTTTTATCTTTGGCTTGGCTCTTTGGAGCTCATTTTTCTGGTCGTAAACAATTCAATAATATTATAATTAATTATTAGGTTTTTGAAAATACTTCGGGTTAGGTTTTTACAATTTTTGGTATAGGGCCGAAACGGGATAAATTTTTTTTTTGATAAAAAAATTAACTGTTCTAAATAAAAATTTCTCTGTTACCATTTTAATTTGTAAAAATGCATTTGTTTTATTAATACGAGCTGTTTGTAAAACATCGGTACAGATCGGATCATGTCAGGAAATAAGAACATTCAATTCCAAAAAGAAGATTTTATAGTCAAAAATAAGAATATTTTATTAGAATGAATGCGCAGCAATTGTACATCAATTTATCGAGTAATGCGTAGCAATTACAATATTTTTCATTAACAGTAAGCATTTTTGAACAATTTGGGACTGGAATTTTAGGTGTCGAGCTTTGAAATGAGTTTTTAGGTATTTTGGAGATAAATTCTAAGTTACACGAATGGGGGTCCGGTGTCGCCGATAGGCACCGCCGGGGGAACTTTTGAAAATTTACAGTCGGTTTGTTAACAGATTTTACCCCAAAAATGGTCAAATTGGTCATTATTTTGAAAAAATTCTAAAGAATTAATGTTCGGCGGTGCCGGCAGGCGCCGACGGGAAATTAAAAAAAAAAATTAAAGAAATTACTTCAAAAAAATTCTAAAAAATATTAATATTTTCTTATTTTAGTAAGAAATCAGAACAAAATATAATAATTTGCGAAATTTGATTATTCTAAACGATTGAATAATTATTAAAAAGATACAATATGAAAAATGCTCAAATTTTTGAGAATTTTAATTTAAAACTTTTTTAAAACTTTTATAGATTTTTTTTTTTTTTTGGTTTATGGATGACTAATAGAGCAATTGAAGAGCTTTCGAATGCTACCAAATTTATAAAATTTAAAAAATTGTTTCTTATTACTACCTTTTTCTAGGTAATACTGGAGAATATTTGAAACTTTTGTTTATATTGAATCTAAAGTAAAAAATTTGAATACGAATCTGAGCTCAGGTTTTGGAAATTCTATGCTTTTTTATCAAGGAAAAAAGAGACTCGAATTTTTTTTAATCACAATTACTCATTATTACCAAGTTAACAATTAAAATATGAAAGTACAACAGAACCAAATAAATCATTTAAAGTCATTGTTAAATATCATTTATTTGATAAAAAATCACTGAAATATTCAGATTTTCCAAAAGCTTGCAAGGGAACATTCCGAACTGTAAGTATCCGTATCCAAATCACTTTAAACCCACATTTATCGTGTAGAGCATAGCGGATTTACTTGTGAATTTCTGGTTTTTTTGGCTACGGCGCCAAAAATGATCAGAAAAAGTGATCAAAATCCCGAAAAATCGATATAAGTGGGGATTTTTTAAAAATTCATTAAAAATGAAAATCTTTGATTGCAATTTCAAGGGAAGTGTAAACAAAGACCACTTCCAATACTCAGTTTTTGAAGGGCTATCGATTGACGTAATTATTGGTAAGAATTTTATCTTGGAAAAATTTCATTTAGCGAGAAAGACAAATTTGAGTTAAGCGGGACAGTTTAGTCCCGGGGCCATAACTTGCCAAGGGTTGCCCAGAGCAAAAAAAAAAAACTGATCACTTTTTTCTGAACATTTTTTGGCGCCGTACCCAAAAAAGCCAAAAATTCACAAATTAAATCCACTTATGCTCTACACGATAAAAACTGGTTTTAAAGTGATTTGGATACTTACAGTTCGGAATGTTCCCTTGTTAGCTCAGATTCATAATCAACGCATTTTTTATTTGAATATTTTCGGTCGCAACCGCAATTCTCCATTATTACCTTTTTCTAGGGTTCAACCCTCTCCCCTCCCCCATCTCACAGGTTCATTTCTTTTTTCCTGCATTCTTTAAAATTTTTAAAAGCAATTTTATTAATTTGCCTTCTTGCATAATCTTTCTTTCCCCATTTCCAAAGGTAGCGCTGTCCGTAGTTGGTGAGCGTGAATTCATCTGTGAGTTTGGCCATTTTGTGGCTTCTCTCTAAACACCTTCTCTTTGGTCATTAAACTCTCATTAAGCCTATCACGTCATTTTCTTCTACGCTTTCGGTGCATTTGCCATTGGCTTCTTCCTGACCAATGTCATCTGTCATTCCCAGTCTCTCTACTATTTAAATCCTTACGTAACAAAAGCTTTTCCTTAAAGCGCATTTTAACTGTTTTTTGCAGGGCCGAATTTCATATCATTTCAAAATTGTGGTTACCATTCTGTAGGTTAATTCACTAGTCCAACTTTGGTATTTAAATTTTAAGTTACGTCATTTCGGTGCCGATTCTGTTTGGGGCATTTGTGCTTTATTGGCGGAAGTGCATCACTATCAGTCAGTTAACATTACATTTTAAAATTCACAGAGAAGAGAATCGGTGCAAAAACTTTCCAGTGTACGATGTTTTCGCAATTGCCGAGTACGTCGACGTATTTTTGACCATTGCTTATCACTGCTGTGCCTTCTTTGACATTCGCTACAAAGTGATTTTCAGTGTGAGAGAAATTCGCGAGAAGAAAAACCAATGAGTCGAAGAAAGCGGAAACGAGAGATAACTAACTACGACCTGACAAAATATGCTCAATTTATATTTTAAAAAGAGAATAGATGAAAAATAATTTTGATGAGAAATTCATGGAAAATCCGTTTTTTTTTTGCCATAATTTTAAAATAACTAAAACGTCTTTTATTAGAGGGTGGGATTGATAATAGAACCCCGGGGGTAGTTTTATTTTTTGTATTATTGCTCCATGCCGTTTAATGCTTACTTTTCGAGTCAAAGAATTCGTGTTTCTCCAAAAATTCATAAACGTAGCGGATTCGCTCTTCCTTGTCTCCTCAATCCATTCATCGCTTTCGGCTGCATTCTGTTCGACCTTTCCTCTGTTCGTTGGCTACAACAACTTCTCCATTACAATATTAAAGAAGACCATTGAAAATATTTTTGGGGCTCAAAGGAAAATTATGATTTTTATAGCAATATTTGAAAGAAAATTTTTTTTAAAGCGAATTTTTTAAACAAAATTTTAACCAAGATTCACTAAATATTCAAAATTTCTATGTATCCGGGGCACTACGATTCGTGTCAGGTGATTCCGACAGTGGTTGATTTCGACAGTAAGTGATTTCGACAGTGGATTTCGACAGTGATTGATTTCGACAGTAGGTGATTTCGACCGTGAACTATTTCCCTTGCTCTTTATGTCTGCTATTGGTTTCGACAGTACAGTGAATTCGACACTGAGTGATTTCGACAGTAACACCGAGTTTTTAAAATTGGCATAAAATTAAACTTTCACCTAAGTAAATTAAACAAATAATGAGTGATTTCGACAGTAACGCTTGGTTCTATGAATGCTTATTTCTGGCTCTGTGCCCTAAAAATCTTTTGAAATGTTACAGGTTTTTTAAATTCATTATTTTTAATTACTGTGAAACTCTCTTTACGATTCCTTTTTTTGTTTGTCCATAAAGGTCACAAAAATGGACTCCAAAAAAGAGTAGTTGTGGTCTTTTTCATCAGTTTGAGATAAGTGAGCAATGGTCATTTTTATCTCGAGAGTTGTGTGGTTAGTTTTGTTCATTATTTATCCCCCCACCATGGCTCTTCAGTGTTTTTTTGAGGCAAAATCAAATCGTGGCAAATTTCTCTTGACCAATGGCGGCTATGAATATGTTTGAAGTGTGTGTATTTATAACAAAAATTGTAATTAAAAATAATGAATTTAAAAAACCTGTAACATTTCAAAAGATTTTTAGGGCACAGAGCCAGCAAATAAGCATTCATAGAACCAAGCGTTACTGTCGAAATCACTCATTATTTGTTTAATTTGCTTAGGTGAAAGTTTAATTTTATGCCAATTTTAAAAACTCGGTGTTACTGTCGAAATCACTCAGTGTCGAATTCACTGTACTGTCGAAACCAATAGCAGACATAAAGAGCAAGGGAAATAGTTCACGGTCGAAATCACCTACTGTCGAAATCAATCACTGTCGAAATCAACCACTGTCGGAATCACATGATGCCCTACGATTCGTCCGGTCTGCGATTCGTCCGACTACGATTCGTCCGGACGATATTCGTCCGCCCAGCCAAAAACGTAAGATTCGTCCGCCCAGCGAAAAAACTACGATTCGTCCAAACGACGATTCGTCCGCCCACCTAAAAAGTGACGATTCGTCCGCCCAGCAAAAAAACTACGATTTGTCCGTCTAGTAAAAAAAGTATAATTGCCCGGTCGATTCGTCTGTCCGCCATAAATATATCCACCCTTTTCATAATTTTCTTCCCCGAACTCGAACAAAAAGTCGAAAAATTTTAATTTTTTCTAAGTCGCTTTTATCCGTCAAAATTACTCTAATAGCCCAGATTCGACTTGGAATGATGTCATTTTGTTTTTTGGGTACCGAATTCGAACAAAAGTCGTGAACTCTATTTTCCATAAAAAAAATTTTTTGTCCAAAAATCTACTTAAAGCCCATAAAAACAGATCATATAGCTTTGAACAGATATTCTCGAACATTTATTGTCGATAAAAGCGACTTAGAAAAAATTAAAATTTTTCGACTTTTTGTTCGAGTTCGGGGTCCGGAGTTAGGAATTGGCAAAAACTAATGCCATATTCGTGATCAGCGACCCCGAAAACCTCCGGCTTTTATTTTTTCCCTTTCGTTTCCCTTCGATTTAGGTTTTTCAACCCAAAAAACGAGTTGAGACAATAAAAACGAGTTAAGACAATAAAAACGAGTTGAGACAATAAAAACGAGTTGAGTCAAAAACGATATTGTATTGTTTCAAATGGTCAATTTGTCCAATGGTGCCCGTTGTTTAAAGTGAGATGATTTAGCGTTGCCCGGGTTAATTTTGCCTGTTATCCATATGCTTGGAACAAAAAAACTAAGTTCAAATGCATTTTTGTGCATATTAGCTCAAAAAATAATTTCAAGCCCCTAGTGATTTTAAATCAATTTGATCATTTAAAGTTCGTGATGTTCCCTTGTTCATACACATTTATTTTTTCCGTCCTTTAGAAAAATAATTTGAAATGCATTGTTTGAATAAGCTTCGTGAACAATGGACGAAGTTTAAAAGCGGCGGATTATTTGAAATGTTTTTTATTGAACAGAAGCGTGAAAGATTTCGCATTCAAAAGAATCGAACAAAATTTGCGGACATATTCATACACAGGCACTAATTAATACAATTGCTTGTCCTCATCCATATATTTTCAGTAGCGCCGAGGATTACTATGCATTTCGTCTTTTGTACAATTTGCCAATTGGATTTGGAATTGCAATACTCATTTACCTTTTGGCTTGGTATCGCATTAACTTCGCCGATTCCATTTTAATCAGTCCGTTCTGGAGGGAATTTGTCAAATGGTCGATGATTGTCGCATCCGCCCTGTCTTATGCGCTCAATCCTGTTCGAAAAACTAACATTTCCAGTGTAAATAGGTTTTGCTTTCAGTTGGTTCGGGCTTCTCTCTGTTGTGCACTGCTCAACGGTCTAGGCAGCACGGGGCAGGGGTTCGTTTAAGGGAAACCCAAACACGTTCATTTCTATGCAATAAATAGTTTTGCAGATTAATCTCAGTTTTTGTGGTCGAAAATTTGAATAAAGGTTCTCTGTGTACGCAGATTATTTTGCATTATTGTTTTTATCATTACAGGACCCATTACGAACATCATTCAAAATTTCAATATCTCAACGATGATAACGGTGTGCCATTTGGAGCTCCAAGCTCGAATAACCAAACGTCGAATTGAGTTGCAAGCTGGGCCTATCGAAGCACTATTTGAGAAAAATTTTGGTACAATGTTTAGAAACAAATCCTTCCCGTTAAATTTTTTACAAATGAATTAGGAAATATTACGACAATTGGAAATAAGGTCGTCCATACGTTGAAGTCGTTGCTGCAACCCTTCGACGAAGACGTGGAAGAAAACACTGAAGAAGATTCCAATTTGGCTGCTATCATTGACACTGCTCAAGTGATGATTTTTGTCGTATGGGGCGATGGATTGTCGGGGAGGGGGGGGGCTTTGGAATCTGCAGCCGTTTTATATGCATTTTTAAGAAACTGGCCGACCGTCAACTACTTACAGAAGGAGAGGACCCAACAGTTGGCCAAGGGACGTTGGACCGGGCGACGAAGCCCGCTTGGAAACGTCTCAAATCGCAACTCGGCCGCGCAATTGCGCATCGTTTTGAACGCCGTTGCAAGTTCATTTTTGCGAGTTCGGTCGAATCTTGTCACAAAAGGCTACAACAATCGCAGGTCAACTTCTTATACAGTTTTAAATATTATACATTAGAAGTTTGCCTTTTTAGAGTCTTTGTTATGATTCAATTCCATGGCCTATTGATACTTTTGCGTGTTCACGGATAAATGCTCTTAGCTTATGCCAAGTTTTTTTCTTAGTTTTTGCCCATCGTTTCGTATTCCATTTTAGGCCAAAAAAGTTGGCGAAATGTCCATTAAGTTTTGTGAGCTCGGGCGAAGTACTGACTCAGGAAAAGAAGAACATGAGATGCTTTTTTCGCCTGAGTTGGATGGTCAAATGTTCGGGCTTCAGAATGTGAGCAAACAAATCGAACGTCAACTGCAACTCAATGTGATGCTTGATTCTTACTGTGCTCCGTGTCAGTATTTTTCAGTTACTTAAATTCCAATGCATTCAGTTGCATTTCCAAGCGGTGGAACAGCCCGAAATGGAGCGTGGCTATTCGCTGAATCAGTTGCACAGCGAGCTAAGACATGACGTCAAATTGTTTCAGGCAAATCAATGATTTGAATTAGAAACACATTCAATAGAACCAAAAATTGGCATTGATTTGTAAATGCTTTTTTTAAGGTTTTGCTGGGCACGTTCAGCCTTCTGCTTGATTTCGTTGTTGTGATGTTCACCTATTTCATCTTCAAGAATTGTGTGAAAATAACTCTCAGCTATTTGAATGACATCGAATTTCGCAATTTCTTCACTACGCGTTACTTCTGGTTAGAGCTCGAACAAGATCAGTGTCCAACCCGTATTTTATTCTAAAGATCCAGTTTTGACCTGATTCCTTAACCTGATTTTCTATTTATTTTCCTCTTCCTCTCCTTTTATTGGTTAAAATTTAGGCGTATCGATGCAAAAAGAAAGGAATTGGAAAAGGTTCACTTGGACATACTGCGAAAGTCAGAGCGAAAGCATAACAAATTGAGCAGCCCTTACGGGTGCGATTCGATTATTGTTAGCATTTCTGTATTGTCCCTGTTTTTTGTTTTAAGTTTTCCACGCAGTGAAGAAGCAAAGAGAATGGGCAGTGCCTTGGTCCGTTTGTCCGTGTTGGCGTTCGTCGTGATCATTGTGATGGTGGTGGACCACTTTTACTTCCGTCTTCTCGAAATTGTTGTCACCCATGGAAAAATCATTCGTGCACAAAAGGGAGGCACCAATCTAAACATTGTTTGTTTGGTTTTTCTTTCATCGAAACACTTCCCAACGACAGGTCGTGAATGGCACTGGGGCAATTGCGGAACTGCTTCGCAAAGTGTTGCAGTTCAACTACTCCAAACAGCTCGACGAACACTTGGACAACGTTCACTGTCTGACCGAGCCAAGCGCACCCAATTGGAATTACAATTTGTTACATCTGTTTGTTCCGCTGTTTGCGATGTTGCTGGTGCAGGTCATTCGGTCGATGGCTTTTTCCTTTGCAATTCCAATTTTTGTATTCTTTTTGCAGGTGTTCTTCAATTTTATTGTTCAACGTTTGGTACTGTTTTTTGTGCTTGGATTAATGTTTCCGCGCAGAGCGAAGGCTCGCATAATTCACCTTTACAACAAAATGCTGTTTGGCCGAGTGAATATGGACAAATTGGAGGCAGTCAAAAAGAGAGTGGTGGGCGAAGGACAAAGTGCCGAATGATGGCGATGAACAGAAATAATCATTTTTCTGATCATTCTGTATTTAATAAGATAAGCAAAATGCAATAATATGTGCAATTATTATAAGGGAGTTTAAATGTATTTGTATTTTTATTTTTTCATTACGAAAAGGGTCACGTTTGCTTAGTGACATTTCATTAGTGAAAATGAGGGAGGAATGTATGCCGTCCGCCCGTTCTTCAAAAATATCCTATGGATCCATCGCAAATCCGGCGTTTATCTGCGGAAATTGATATTCTCCTGCATTTTCCGTGTGTTGACTAATTTTCTTAGGCGATTCGATTGATTCAATTAAATGGTTAAACACTTCCACCAATCAAAGCGCCCCCCCCCCCTCCCTATCATTAAAATAAAATTAAGTATTTTATTTGATATAGACATAAATTACTGGTTAATTTTTTGTAATGATACCATGTATAATAATGACTGTATTATAATGATACATATTTAGCGTCATTAAATGGAATCAGGCGGAGCCGATAGATACCGGGAGCGAATTTTTTAATAGTTTAAAAATTGAATGTTAAAAGGCTTAATTTACCAATTGGTGAAGAAGGAATGGAATCGGTTCGGTCATCCCTAATCTCCCAAATATGAATTGCATATTCATTTCCAATCCTTTCTCCCCCCCCCCCTTCCCTCTCCGTCCTATAATCACTAATCCATTATCTTATCTGTGTTCTTTATCACTTTATTTTGTTGAGCTTGCCATTTCCAGGCTTTGCCATATTTGCCACACCCTTCTCCTGCTGATGGCAATGTTTCCCCTCCCTTTTCGCTGTCATAATGACCACTTTCTCTTCCTTTTCTTCCTCCTCTTTCCTCATCACTTCCTTCTTCCTCATCGTCGTCAGTTCACTCTCCCCCTCCTTTTGGGCATATTGTCCTTTTGGGTACCTTTTTCTTCTCCGCTTCGTCTTCCTCCGCCCTCCAATCAAAGTTCTCCCGTCTCTCCCATCGATGACAATTTTATTAATGAAGCGCCCCGTCAAAATCAGCAGCAGAAGTGAGTGGAAGGAGCAATTCCATTTTAACGGATAATTGGATCAGAATTTAAGGAATGGAGCAGAGGTGTACCAAGTATTCAGAATATTCACAGAAAATTGGTCTGACGTAAAAGCAGTGCAAAAACTGAGTGAATTTGCCAAGGAAAATGCCGAGGCAAGGAGACGGGGAACCTTTTTAGATCACTTTAGAACTGTCTCTTAAAAAATATTGCTCATTTGTCCGATCATCAGGTGGACTTTTGGTTGGAGTCGGCTCATCCGGGTCAATTCGCTGACGTAATGATTTCCCCCGAGGGGAGGGAAACGTTCAAACGTTTTCTGTCGGCACATCCCCGCCTTCATGTGGAGATGACAGTTGATGATGTGCAAAAGTGAGAGGACTGAACGGCGAAGACAACCCATCCATCGCAATACGACTATTAATTTTCAAACCCCCCTATCACCCGCTTAAGGCTAATTGTACGCAACGAATTCCAAGCGGAAGAGAGACGAGCCGCGCAAAAAGGGGGCAGGGAAAGGGCGGGGACCGCGGAAGAGGCATTCCTTCGCAGTCGGAGAAGGGACCCTCCACCCGCCACGGACAGTGGCCACAGACAATTTTATGGTCTGTGTGGAGACAACATCACTCAACTGTCCGTATCTTTAAACTTTCAGCCTTTGATCAGATTGGACAATTGCGCGGTGTCACTTACCCGTGGGGCCAATACACGGGTTACAACGAAATGGTCTGTGGACTAACGCCGACGGGGTGGAGGGGGGGGGGGGGGAGGGAGGGTCACTTTGTGCCCGTCGTTTGTCGCCTTTTCATTATTTTTAGGTCCGTTATATGCGAACTTTGGAGTTTTACTATCCGAATTTGGTTGGTTTTGTTTGCGCTTGGTGTCCCACTTGTATCACTGTTTATCAGGTCCAACTCATCCAATTGGGCAGCACTCACGAGGGACGCTCAATAGAGGGGGTCAAGGTGGGAGAGAGGACCATTCTCGGGAAGGGATTGGGATGGGTTTATTCACTTTTTTGCCTAAATATCCGACCCTTTCCCCTCCTCTCCCTCTGTCTCTTCAGATTGGCTATAACGGACAGATTTCCCCGCAGCCATCAAATTCGGAACACAAACCAAAAAACTTGAGAAAAACGCGTCCAAAACGTGTGTTTTGGATTGACGGGAATATGCACGCGCGAGAGGTTCCTTTCCTTGGACTCGGCCCCTAAAAGGCATTCTGTCCCTCTCAGTGGGCGAGTGGACACACGGCACTGTTCATCGTTTGTTTCATTCATCAAAAGGAATGGACGGACAAACACGCAAAACTGTTCAGATAAATCAACTGATTTGGGCCTACGAAAAGGACCCTTTCATCACAAATGCGCTCAATCACATCGATTTTGTCATTGTCCCATGCGCAAATCCCGTGATTAAATCAAAAACTGTTGAGCATCGTTTATTTTTCAACCATTTTCAGGATGGTTTCGAATACTCCCGGAGCAGTGTAAAGCCTCAAATCCGTCTTTGGCGCAAGAACCGTTCGCCGGAACAATGTTCGCGCACAATTTGGGGCGGAATTCACTGCTGTCGTGGGGTGGACCTGAACCGGTGAGCAAAGTGAAGCGAATCATTGGCACACGAATGGACAGTGCCGCGTTGTCTCTCCCATTTCTCACTTTGCGGCGTTTCAGAAACTTCGATTTCCATTGGGCCGAGACGGGCTCTTCTCTGAACGCATGTTCCAATTTGTTCGCTGGCAAAAAGGCGTTCAGTGAACCTGAAGCGAAGGCAATTGCAAATTTCCTGCAAGACGAAGAGATAAAAGGACGCGTCGATGCTTTTGTAAGTTTTCGTTCCCTTTAAAAGAGCCTCCTCAAATGCCTTTAACATTCAGATCACTCTTCACACTTATGCCCAATTGTGGATCCATCCATTCTCACATGAATATCAAAATGTACAATTTTCCCTCTTTGCCCGGTTTTGTTTACCCATTTCCCCTCAAAGTTCCCCAGTGACGTGGCCAAAATGAAAAGTTTGGCATTGAAGGCAACGGGCCGACTTCGCGAGGTTTACGGCATAAATTACAAAGTTGGCACAGGAGCGGACCTTTTGTGTAAGAATAAAAGAAAAAGCGACGCAAAGGGCAAATGATTTATTTAAGCCCCGGCGTCCGGAGGATCGGATGATTGGGCCAAACAGACGTTGGGAGTCAAATTCGTTTATTTGGTTGAATTAAGGCCACAACTAAGGGGTCAGTTGGGTTTAAAATGGATGTGAAAGTCTTTGGCTCATTGGCTCTTCTTTTTGGCATTTTTTCATGCTCCAAAGCGCATAACCCTTTTCAGTGTCCAATGGGTTTATTTTACGCCAGGAGGAGTTAGTGCCTACGGCCATCGAAACTTTCGAGGCAATCAAAGTAATCATCCAGGGAGTTCTCGTTGAAAATGCTCTTCCATCTGTCTCTCTTCCGCCCTTGGGTCAGTCATTTTTTTGTTTGAATTATTTCATAGAACAATTTATCTCCTTTTTGGCAGGTACCTCAATGAAAAACATCACTAATTCTCCTCCAAAAAATATTTCAAGTTCTGTCACAACAGCGGGTACATTTGGCACAACGACCACTCATTCCCCCATACTTTTGACAAACGCAACTTCACCAGCAGCAACGGAAGGAATGCCAAAAGCAAAAGGGACAATTTCCACTCAAACGAAAGAAACAATGGTGACAAAAATAATTGAGAAAACGATGAAAACAGCAACAGTGGAAACAACAAAGACAACAGCTGCTACACCAACCGAAGCAGAAACAAAACGCACAGACAAAATGACGAAAAAAGAAATGCCAAAAGTGACAACGGAAAGATTAACAGAATCGAAGGCCACAGAAAAAGGGAAAAATCCGTCAAATGAAATGGTGCCGTCATTGGTGAGCGGTGGCGACGAAGAATCGCTAGCGGAAGGATCGCCCGCCTTCCAATTCATCTCAGTGGAAGTGGACAGAAGAGAATGGGGAGAAAAGGAGGAGGAGCAGCATGGAAGGTCGACTAATGTAACCAAAGTGACCCCAACAGCAATCTCCAACGATGGCACAAACACAACAAAAGCGACAACAATGATTAACGATAGCACAAGAGTGACAACAATAACCAATGATGGCACGAATACGACAAAAGCGACCCAAACGGAAATAACTATCGACGGCACAAATACGACAACAATGACCAACGATGGCACAAATACGACAAAAGCGACAACAATGACCAACGATGACACCAACTCGACAAAAATGGCTCCAACGGCAATAACCACGACTAAAATGGAATCAGTGACAGAGGCAAAAGAGAACATGACAAAAGTAATGGCTATGACATCGACCATTGAGACCACGGAAATAACACCCGCTGCAGTAAATGAGAATGAAACCGATACTGTGCCAACATTTAATGAGAATAATGCAACAGCAGTGATCCCAATGACATCAGTAACGCCAAAAGGGAATGAGTCGTCGCCAGAAGGAATCATTCAATCGACAAAAGCCGTCAATGGGTCCTTCTCAATTCGCTTACATTTGGGTGCCGAATTCACAACTTCTGACGATGCCTTTGCATCAACACAGTTTGCAGTGTCCACAGAGCAGCAACAGTCATCACCTCCTACACCAATGTCCACTTCCAAAATTCACTCCACAAAAGTCCGTTTCACTTTTCCATCGGTGCCCACTCGGCGCATGACAACGCCAAAAACTTTAACGAACGAACGGCACCAGAGGAAACAGTTCAGTGAGTTGATTAAAATTGACAACAGCTTTATTAATTAGGGGGTATTCTTTGACATTGCTAATTCGCAACAGTAACAACGGAGGAGCGAGAAGGTCGAAGTGACACAGAGTCACTTTCAACACCGACAAACGTAAAAGCACCGACGGAATGGCCAACGACGGAAGCCTCAACTTCTGCAACGACTGTCCTCGACGCGGGAAATGAACACGAGCAAAGAAACTTACAAATTGACGAAATTGGTCGGTTTTATTAGGTAGCAATAGTGGGAAAGGACCAACACAATTACCATTGACACCCCTACTCGCCTTTTGAAATTTATTATAAACTATAACAAATAATACGGCTTTTTATACAGATATTTCTCCAATGGCTGCACCCACTTTCTTCCCTTTGATAAGAATTATAACGGCTTTTAAATTGAATTCGGACAATTTCACTGAATTTGATGTCCATCGACGGGATGAAGATGGCACGTTTAGAAGTGTTTTGGTGGGAAACAGAAGGGGCAAACAAAACGGAGGATCACTGGGAGACTATTGGAGGGCATTATTTGCCGAGCATAAAAAAGAAGGGCCAAAGGAAGAGATGACGATGGTTTCAACAACGGAAACGATCATAGAAGTGACAAAAACGACAGAGGAAGAGAAGTGTAGGGATGATCGGTCATCATGCGCCTTTTGGATACGAGCACACCCTTTGGTATGCATAGAACAGGTAGGAGAAATGAGTGAGGATGGGTAACGAAATGATTGCGTATATACCCCATTGTTCCCAAAGATGCGATACATGCGAAGGAATTGCGCCTTCTCTTGCAACTTTTGTCCTGTAAGAAGGAAGCATTAACCTGCCCAAAACTGCTTTACACATAAACATTAAGGAAAACAAACCAACGAATATTATATTGTTGCATTATTTTTTAAATCACTAATTCATATTTTAAAAATCCGATGCCATTGCAAAACGTACAATGGAAAAACAAAAGAACGACAAATGCCGTTTCTACCCACAACTCAATAGGGATGAACCAAAGAAAGACAAATTTTTTGTTTGTAATCTTCTCTTTGATGAATTTTGGTCTAACATTGTTTGAAACACACGAATTCAGGGGCATACCTAATACTGAAAAATTATTTTTTCGTTTGGTTTTACTCCTCTACTATTATGGTCATGTAGACATAAAATTTCATCTTTTCAAGGAGAAGTAAATTAATCCTTTCCAAGGATACATAAATGACTTAGGAATGTTCACCTCTAAATTTTAAAGTACAATTTTTAAGACTGTAATTGAAAGCGGCCAGGCACGTTTCGGCCCCCACGTTTCGGCCCCAGACTCGTTTAGGACTTTGTAACTTTTTTCAAAGTCAACCAAATTTCACAAATTTGGTATGATTCTAAAGCTTTAAGTGTTTAGAAGGTATGAATAAGCTATTGCTAATCGATTGACCAACCTAAAAAAAAAAAGTTACAACATGAAAAACACTAAAAAGTCAGAATTTTGGTATTTTTTGGTTCATACATTTTCTGTAAATCGACTATTCTTTAAGACTTTTAGAAGTCTAAACAGAGCTCATGAAGAGCTTTCGAATGATAATAAATTTGTTGCATCTGGTTGGCAATGAAAAAAGTTATGATACTTTAAATGTTGCTGGGGCCGAAACGTGGGGGCCGAAACGACCCCGACCCAATTGAAAGAAAGTACGGAGAATAGATAAGAGTTTCCTGACTTATATGGGTTTTTTTTAAATGGTTGAACCCGGACATTTTGGTATCATTCGAAAGCTCTTGTTGAGCTACGCTTATTATTATGATCTCTTCAGGCTTAAAATGCAAATTGATTACAAAACTGGTACTGAAATATCTTTTTCAACTGGGGCACTTAGATGTGGTCGGATCGATTTTCATCTTGCTTTTTAGCCTTAGCTCATCAAGAGCTCTCGTATGATACCAAATTCGTCAGGTTTCAACCTTCCGTTTTAAGAGGTTAGGATTTCCCTCTTTTTCGAGTTTTGAATCACCTAGAGAATTACTGACGGAGTCGGACCGACTTCATCCTATTTTTAAGACTTAAACGAATGATACCAAATTTGTCCGGGTTCGACCGTTTAAAAAACCAATGAGTCAGGAGTACCGAATAGGTTTATCGTTTTATCCATCAGAGGAAATTATACACACATACAATAAATGCCTATACATATAATATCCAATATGCGATTCATCCAAAATGCCTATACATATAATAATAGTCCATATATGCGATTCATCCGAATTATTCCTTCTTCTTAGACGATGCGATTGCCGCTGCCACTGCAGCGCCACGACCACTGCCATCCTGACTGAGGACCAAGAAGAACTAAATAACTTTATTGCATTACATGACATAGAAGAACAATATAAGGATCCTTTAGTATGGTAATAGGATACATAAATGGTGTGGGCTCGTTTGTGGTGTGGCTCTTCTGGGCTTGCTGTTGTCGTACTTGGTTTGTGTAATCGTTGAGAGCGTTGCTTGTTTTGCTGCTGCTGAGTGTTAATAATGTGTGAAATCGGCCCGCTTATATACAAATTCTGCACGACAAATCTCTGTTTGAAGCATGCACAAACAGATGAGCCACACCACTGACGAGCCCACAGCACAGAAGAGCCACCACATCACAGAAGAAAGATGAATATCATATTCGTAATCAGTAGGGCGCGGATTCTTAGGTTTTTTGAGGTCAAGAAAAAAAGGGCAAACTAATAAGTACTTATTTGTAAGTATTGTACTTATTTGAGCCGCTGCCGTACGATTCGTCCGGACGACGATTCGTCCGTCTAGCCAAAAAACTACGATTCGTCCGCCCAGCAAAAGAAATACGATTCGTCCGGAAGACGATTCGTCCGCCCGGCTAAAAAGTGCCAAAAACATCAAACTATTTAACTTTTTTAACATCTGACATAGCTAATAAGAGAACTTATAAAAAATGTCAAAAGAAAAACCACAAAAATTTAAAGTAATTTTATGTTTTTGGCACTTTTTTGGATGGGCGGACGAATCGTTGCCGGACGAATCGTCGTCCGGACGAATCGTAGTTTTCTTGCTGAGCGGACGAATATTTGAAAAAAAATTTAACTTTTGAAGCGAATCTTAACAATTTTTGCCAAAATATTCAAATTTTTCTCTGGTTCTGAGATTATTAACGTTAATGGCTCCACCAAAGCGCAATTTCACGCTGATTATGAGCGTAAATTTGACTATTTTCAGGGAAAATCTCAACAAATTGTATACAAATTTTCAAAATTTCCCCCGGTGGCGCCTATCGGCACCACCGGACCCCAATTTGCGTAGGTTTTCAAAATTTATCATAAAAATGCTCAAAAATTGGCGATTTTTTGTCAAGATTTGTTATCAAAATAATAGAATTTTCAAAATTTCTCACGGCGGCGCCTATCGGCAACGGCGCTATGTGATTTCGACAGTGGTTGATTTCGACAGTAGGTGATTTCGACAGTGGATTTCGACAGTAATGGATTTCGACAGTAGGTGATTTCGACAGTGAACTATTTCGCCCATCTTTTGCTGTCTGTATGTGAATTCGCCAGTAAGTGATCCCGACAGTGGTTGATTTCGACAGTACCCAATAATTTTTAAAAAATTTAAATTTTATATACTTCTTTTAAAGCAATTTCCATATTTTGAGATTTTTGCTTAATCAATAATGTCAAATTCAAAATGCCAAGGGACACCGACAATACGAGTAACCTTCTTCAATGTTGAAACTGGCAGGGGCGTATCTAGAAAAAAATTTCGGGGGGGGGGGGAGTGGTCATTTCAGCGCGCCATTTGAGCGCCGCGCTGAAATTTCCTACCCATTTCAGCCCCAGAAATTTTCACAGAAATTTAAGTCAATATTTGTGTTAAATTTGTCAATTTTCAGAGAAAATATGACTGTTTTTAAAAGAAAATTGCCCAAAAGTTTCCCCTTTTTTATTTTTTCCTTTCTCTTGCTGGTGAAAAAAAAAAATTTTTTTCATTTCGGGGGGGGGGGAATTCCCCCCCTTTCCCCCCCCCCTAGATACGCCCCTGGAAACTGGCCTATATTCGGATAACGGCCGAAGACTATAAAAATTTCAGAAGAGGAAATAAAAGCATATACATAGCCGTTATTAGTGGGAAGCATTTCCTCCTATTTATTTCACCTCCAAAAAATGCTGCAGAACCATTTTAGTGTAATTTAGGGAGGATAAAAAAAATAGTTTTTTGGCGAATGATCCATTCGAGAATAGCATCTTTAGAATCATTCATCCATTGGTAAAGAATAAACAAAAAAGACAAACAAATCTCTAACATGCACCCAAAAGATAAAAAAATCAAAAAGAGTATACAAAGGTTCTTCGAGAAAATTTATTTATAAAAACGCATCTTCGGACTTAAAGTCAATGGCTAAATGTAAACAGAACCAAACAAGTTTGAAAACATATTTTTTAATGCGTATTTAATCTAATTTTTTAAAAATTATTGGGTACTGTCGAAATCAACCACTGTCGGGATCACTTACTGGCGAATTCACATACAGACAGCAAAAGATGGGCGAATAGTTCACTGTCGAAATCACCTACTGTCGAAATCAACCACTGTCGAAATCACCTGGCACCTCGGCAACGCCGACCCTTCCTTTTTGCCTGGTGTAAGTAAAAGTGAATTGATCACAATTGTTCAGAAATGTTTAAATTTCTCATTTCAAAGCCGGAACTGCTCAAAAAAATTGTTGGTGGAGAAAAATACGTTGTTCATGCTTAATTTTTTTGAATAAAATGCATTTTAAACGTATGACCAGTGATGTACTTATTTCGGGAAATTTTCAAGGGTAGCCCTGCTTTTACCCCCGAAAATTTTGAAATTTATTTGTAACTGCAACCAGTGAATAAAATTGTTTGCCTTAATTTAACTTATTTACATAAAAAACAGCAATTTTAATAAATTTCAACCCTACATTTGAAAAGCTATTTTCGCCCCTTTTTCGCGAATTTTTTGCCCCTATTTAGGTCCGTATTTTGTACTTTTCCCCCCCTAAAAATCCGCGCCCTAGTGATTAGCGACCCTGAAAACCCCAGGAAAGTTGTTTGCAGGATTTTTTAAACAAAAAAAAAATAAAAAAATGTGGATACAAACCCCATGAGTACCGATTTTTTCCCTATTCACTATTCCTGATCCGGAAGCTTTTTAAAATTCCGATCTCTAATGTTTGTATCGCTACTAGAAAATCATAATGTCTGATTTTTGCACCATTGCACAATTTATTTCAACAAATAATGGAGTTCCTAATGATGAGGATTCTTCTTCAACAGCAAACTCTTCTCGGGAAGAGTTTGCGCTGGATGAACAAGAGCTAGTCGACATGGAAAGAGAGTCAGTTGTGATGTCATCGTCGCCCTCCTCATCTCTGTCCAAATCGTCGGAGAGTGAAGCTCACAGGAGCCAATTAGACGAGGAAGGAACCGATCCCCCATCAGAGACCGTTGTGAACATTTAATAGAACTATTCATATTTTATCACAGATTTAGGATTGCAAACAAAAATTTTCTGTTGCGAAATACATGGACTCTACCATCAAATTGCAAAGAAAATTCAAATTAACCAAAGGTATGTTCTTCGCAGTAATGGCATTTTAAATTTAAAGGGTTTTAAGCATCGACAGAAATGTTGGACCGGGCCGTTGATTACATGCAACTCTATTTGGACCGTTATTCGAATGGAAAGTTCAGCACGGACGTGTGTTTGTTTTTCCTTTTAATTGACTGCCAAATAAGGGGACAGCGAAGGCGCGGGCGGATCGGTCTTTTTTTTTCTTCAAATTACATTTATGCAACAAAATTTAAAAGTGCACGCAAAAGCATATTTTTCCTCTTTCTCATATGAGTAAATTAGCGATACCAGTTGTCCATCCCCCAGCGCTTGCAAAAATAATTCACAGACTAATTAATAGTTTTCAGTGGGTTCGTCGGATGCTGTTTTTCGCACGAATTCACGGTGCCCCAGTGTCAAGACTCCGATTTTTCGACCCGAATGTCTGTTTTTTCATTACAATATTTATTTTCTTTACTTACAACTTACATAGAGTCTAATAGTAAAATATTTAGAAACATAATCGTAAAATGGCGACTTTACATAATTCACTTGGCCCCGGCTTTCAGGCGCGTTGGCTTAGCGGTGCCATCGACATGGAGCACTTGTAAGTGGGCAGTTACCAATGTTCTCAAGCGAGGCTAAAAATAATTGGTGAATCAATTTCCAGGGCTGTTTAGCAAATTATAGCAAAAATTAATGATCTAATTGTCCTTATTTTGATATTTATATTTCTCTTCACTCTCCTTAAGTTTTGATCGCATGGATTATTTGGAATCGAATTACGGAGAACGCCTTTGGGAGCTCCATTTTGTTTACGGCTATGAAAGTCTCAACCTTTCCGAAGGATCATTTTTTCGTTGGCAAATTATTTCAACAATCCGTTCGCTTTATAAAGAAATTATGAGAAGAAAATGGGCCGATGTAGCACAACATATTGGTAGGGTATTTTACGGCTATTTTTGCATTTGATGTTACTTTTTAGCGAACATCGAATTGACTGTGGCCACCCAATACAATGCCAAATCCTATCTGTCCCACCTGAGGAATAACCTCGCACCGCACATTCCCGCCATTTTTCTGACTGCTCTTCAATGTGTACTCGAAATTAAATGTGCTATTGAGCAGATGAGTGACCAATTTATTGAGGTAATATAAAACGGCAAAGGCACTCTTGATACTAAAGAAAATAAATAAAGTTACAAAGGTGCTTAGCGCCACTGACTGGAAATTTGGTTCAGTGGTAAAATCCTATGTTTGAGTTATCTGCTGATGTGTTTCAAAAACCCTTCCCCTCGGCAATAAAATGCTGCAAATGCGCTTTCCAATTGCATTTGTGCTTTTGCATGGCTGCCGTAAATCAATTTGCGCGGCATAAGTTTGAATTGGCACTGAAAGTGGCCTTTTCAGGCAGGGTCTTTGCAACATTCAAATTAGCAACTTAATGAAATGAGTTTTATTATTCAGTTTTTAGTCCTTACATTTTCTTAAAGTCGTTTTTTTCTTTGGATTTGCTCGGCTTTCCGAAGGCTTCCAACACCCAATGACTTTCCTTGGATGGACAATTCTCTTCTTTGTCTCTCAAATTTGCTCATTTTCCATTTGGTCAACTTACGAGTCAAGCGGAAGAATGAGAGTGGTGGTGACTTCCTAAGCTCATACATTCACGAGATTCGATTGCACAACAATGCCGAAGTTAGTTTTGAGACACAGATCGAAGGAGTAAAAAGAGTTCAGTAGTAATTTATAAAAAATGTAAACCTTTTTGCCCATTTATCATTTGTGAATCGTTCTTTTCATCTCCTTTTTAGCACCATCGCGTGATTATGCTCTTGAGCTATTGTTTGGAGGTTGAAAGGAACTCTCCGATAAATGATCAGCAAATGTCATCCGTCCGTATTTATTTCTATTTTTTATTTACCTTTTTCTAGTTAAGAAATTACAATTCCACCAGCATAGTTCGCAGAGCGTCTCTTTCGCTAATTTTTTGCGAACACTCTTCGACGAGCCCAAAAGTTCCGTTGGCCTTTTTCCATTGGCCGTTTGGGGTGCCATTCAATTCGACTGTGAGGAAGTTAGTTGCTCATTAATTGTTTATTTTATTCCCTTTCGTTTTGAATTTTTAGGAATTGACTGATTATTTGTTGGATGCTTGCACCAAGTACCCCCACCTCGTCGTTAATTATCACAATGTCCTTTTACGGTTTCGTTTAGAACGAATTTCCGGCCGACTCTTTGAACGTGTATCTTTTTTCTCCTTTTTTTGTCATAGTCGTTTCCTTCAAACACAGCTTTTCGACCTCTCTCTTGGTAGTTTGACGACTTCCCCCGTCTTGCTGGAAATTTTGGAACAACGTTCCCTTGACCCCGCAGCTTTCGGAATGTTCGACAGTGTCATCAGTCAGAATTTGAAGGCTATTTTCATGGTGACTTAAAAAATCGTAAATTTCTGTTAGTGTAAGTCTAATTCTGATGACAGTTTCTCGATTTTGGGCGACACAGAAACGACATTCGCGCTTGGGCCCTTTTGCATTCGAATTTGTGTTATTTAAGTGACAACCATGAACTGATGATGACACTGCTTCAACCTTTGTGGTCAAAACGCAAGGAGTGAGTTCGCGCTTCGCATTGAGAATTTTACGCCAGATCCCTTTGAGTTGGTGGCACCACTTTCACTCCGTTCATTTGTTTTCTACCGAATCTGAGCAAATACGCAAGGAATCCTTTGCGATTTTGGATGGACTCGTGCTTTACAAATAATTTCTATTTATTGTTTTTTACATATAAATTTAAATAAATTTCTGATTTGAAATGTTTTTAAACAATTAAATATTTCATTTAATTTTATTAGTTTTCTCTTTCTTTTTCTCGAAAATAGCCTACATATTAGAAATGCCTAAACAGTCTCGCCAAAAAAATATTTCTGATTCCGATAGCGATCTGCAGTACAACCCATCGGTTGCCGAGGAGACAGAAAAGGAAGAAAGTCGAGATGAAGTCGAGAAAATTCCAATTCATTGTAATATTCGGTTTTAGATCAAACCGGAAAGCGAGCATCTCTATTTCAAACGGATTCGGCATTACGATTCGGAAAGGACAATCGGCGGTTCGTTTTCTCGCTTTTTAATTGCGCAGTTTTGTTCGTTTAATGAAATTAGCAAAAATGGATGCCATTTTGAAATGATATTTTGTTCTACTATATAGTAAAAGCTTTCCCCGTTAAGATTATTCGATGGATATGCCTAAAATCAGCCGATATCTTATGGCGGTGAAAAATGCGCGTGCGCGCTCAATTTTTTGCACTGTCGAGGAAGATAAAACGGAAGAGACAAATTTGGCATGGGTTCCAGAGAAAAGGACAACGGGATGGAGGAAAGTGGACGAAAGCAAATTGGGCAACGAAAGGTCGAAAAGAGGGAAGGAATACAAATGGAAGGCTCTCCTGCATTTTATGAGTCCAATCGACTTATGAGTCCAATAAAATGTTTATGAGTCCAATCGGAAAATTAAAGATGTAACACAATTTATCAAACTGCATATTTCAATTAAAAAAAAACCATAAGTGTAGCACTTTTCATGAGTCTAATCTAACTTCATATGTAAGTGTTTAAGAAGCCAATTTTCAGACAGGGAATAAATGTCTCGTCTCTTATGATTAGCCTTACAAAACTAAAATTGAACTTTGAAAAGACTTTTATGCTCGACAAATATTCTTTTTCATCGTCGAGTGAGCAAACAAACATAATTTTTCAAGTTTCAACTTTGGAGAAAAAAGTTTAATTCGCAGTCGTACTGCATTAAGTCTCGATTGGACTCATAAAATGCAGGAGAGCCAAATGGAATAGGGGAAAGAAGCCAACGCCAATTGTAATCCTTTGGCTATCAGTTCGTATCCTTTTTCATTCAGTGCTCTTTCTCGTTGGATTGGCTCGTACTCTGTCGAATTGGAGGTGCGCGGTTCGATGCCTGCAAATTTCAAAGGCTTTTCTTCTAAAAAACGTGCAATTTTACTTATTTTTTGTTTTTTTATTGCCAAATTTTTTATTTTTTTATTGCCACCTTTCTTCAATTTCCATGTTTTCACAGCTCCCGCCCGGAAAGTTGTCGACAAGGAGCCGAAAAAGCGAGGCCGGCCTCGACTCGAGCCGAAAAAGAGAGGCCGGCCTCGACTAAATCTCGAAGCGGACAAGTCACGCAATTTAAGAGGACGTCCCCCCAAGCTTCCATTGAATAAATTCGAAAAACGTATTTTTTGATTCATTTGCATTGCGTTTCCACTGATTTTGATTGCTTTTCCAGCGATTACACACAATGAGCGGTTGCATTCACTCGTCGCTGAAAGTATTGCGCAACGATCGCTGAGTGAAAAGCGAAGTGACAGCAGTGTGGGCATGGGACGACGAACGAACAATTCGCTGAATGTTGCCTGGGAGATGGACAAACAACGGGACATTGTCGCTCAACAACCGTTCAAAATACCCAAGAAATTCTCTCAAACGCCGCAGCAGCAAAATCCCGCCAACATTTCTTTGCCGACGTTTAAAAGGCCAAAAGTTGAGGTGAGAGGGGAGAGGCAATGAGCAAGGGCGTAGCCGGGGAAATGGGGCAGGGGCTATAGCCTGCCCCCTCAATATAAGTCTTTTCAGTTAGGCTCCCCCGCTCCCCCCCCCCCCCTCCTCCCTTCCACCCCCCCCCCCCTCCCCGCCCCAAGCGGAGTTTGGCTACGCCTTTGGAAATACGAAAATATTTTCTATTTCCTCTGTTTTTAGCCCTCCGATTTTGAACTCCCCGTCAATTTTCGAGCTAATATTTCTGTTTCGTCCCCCTCCAATTTTCCTTCTTCGCCTTCGGTTCGGCCGTCTTCGCAACGCAATGCCTTCCAATGGGCGGCTGACCGTCCCTGCACTTCGTCCTCACTCGCTGTTCGGCCACCTCTAACAAATGGAGAAGGAACAGTCGCCAGCAGAAGCAAATCGAAAAGGCAAAACCAATTCAAAATTTGTTAACATAAAGCCAAACATTCGTTTTTTAGTTCATTGGACAATTTGGAAAGTGCAAAAGACAGGGGGGAATCGAACGAAATTGAAACAGAGAAGCGACAGGAAACGACACTTATGACAAATGGATCAACAGCAGAGGACAAACAGCGCAAAGAGAGGAGAAGAGACGGGCCAGCAGAGAACGAAGCGGAACAGCAGCCGACGACAGAACACAACGGGGAGAACGATGAGGGCGAACGGCATTCGGTCATCAGAGCCCGGGTGCCCATCTTCACAGCTCGGACTTTCAATTACGAGGTGGATGTTTCCTCAGCAGTGGTGAAACGATTTGAAAGTGCGCAGGTCAATCCGTTTCTTTGAATATTTTTACTGTCGTTTTGTTGTTTTTGTTGTTGTTATAGGTTCTTGCTCTTTAGGTTGTTGACATTTTCGACAGCTTACCGCCGCCAATGGATCCCCGATTGAAACGAGAAAATGAAGATGGCATTCGTCCGACAGGCAGTCACTTCCCCCCCCCCCTTACCCTACCAATGAATTAATCAATGTTAAGTGCCCACTCTCGACCGTCTTGTTCTCCGGCAAGGGAAGTGCCATCAACGGACTGCCCAGGTCTTTTTTTGTGGTGGCCCATTGTCCGCGTTGGCAATTTGCCCACGAGCGACCAAAACAGGTGAAAAAGCATCGAAAAATTATTGAAATTTTATGAGGGCTAATGCTTTCAATAGCTCATTATTTAAAGGACGTGAGCTAATCGCCATTAGCACATTTGCGGATGAGAGAATGTTAAAAGTCGAGAGGGAAAACCAAGACGCATTTGTCCAACTGTGGACAACAAATCCGAAGAATCTCAAGTAATTGCAAAAGAAAATTGCGGAAAAATTTAACTCATTAAAGTGAAACGGCACGGTTTGAATGTTTGTTACGTGTTCCGAAAGCCGAGCACATTTCTTCGTTGAATTGGTGTCCGACTTTCGACGACGACTTCGAAGCCTTCCGAAAAACCGATGTAAGGGACTAAAATTTTGCGATTTTCTCAAACGTCAAGAAAAAGAAAACCCCAAACTTTCTCGCATTTTTAGAGTTCTGAACAAAAATTGCGTCATTCCCACTCAATTTCTCGTCAAAATTTTGTGGAATTCACAAAAGAATCTCTCGGGCTGTTAGCGGTTGGCAGTCATAACGGACGAATAAACATTTTCAGGTAAATCAAAAAAGACATTATGGTTAGAAAAATCAAAATTTAGTAACCGTACTTATAACATTTTAAGTGTTCCCTCCGAATTCGAGACTCTCGTCGACAAATCTCAAAATAATGGCCATGAAACGAATTCCTTACCACCTATTTTTGAGTCTGACCCACTGTTTACACTTCTCCATCCTCCGCTGTCTGTCGGTGGTATCACTTCAAAGGTTCGTCTCAAGGGGACCCTCATGGTTAGGACTGGGATTTTTTGGTGGTAAAAATGATAACATTGAGCTGGTGCCAGTTTTTGGCACTAAAATCCCAACATTCTCATGTTCATATGTGTCTCGGTGGTTTTGTCCTAAATTTATATTATTTTCCATTGGTTCGGTTCCACCTGGCGTCATAGTTTGTTGCGATTGTTTTTCACATGCTAATGATGATCCGAACGGACTAATGATAGGAAGTGCCAACTGAATCACACTGTTGACTTCCGGATCGCTGAAGCATTTTTTTCGTTTTAAGCAAATTTACTTACTGAATTAAAATAGAATTCAAATATTTTAGCCTAATGATGGCATCCCAAAAAAAAGGACTAAAGAAAGAACAAGCAAAAAAGGACACGAGCACAGGGAGGAGGAGAGAGCGGATCAGCACAATACACCTTTGGGTAATAACTTTCTCTTTGTTGTTTAGTTCATAATTTTAAACTCTTTTTTTTAGAATCGTCCTCTCCCCTGACCGCTGATCATTCCTCTGACAATTCCATTCCGCTTTTTTGCTTAAATTGGGGCCCTTTTTCTGGCGGTCGACATATTGGCGCTGTGTCTCCAACTGGTATGCTTTTTAAATAGTACAAACCTTTTACTTAAATTTCAGGTCGCGTTTTCATTTGGGATTTGACACGACCCGCTCTCCCCACTTGGAAATTGCATTTCAACGATTGGAATTCTCCTCCGCAGTCCTTTTGCTGGACGGGAAAAAACAAATGTTTATTTTATGCTTTTTTTTTTTTGAATTCAAGATACCTCAGTTGAAAAGATAGCGTCATTTACCGTCGAATTGGTCAATTTTCATTTGCCATTGCGATGTATTCTGACGCTAAAATAAATTAGGGCTAACAATATGGCGGATTTCACCTTCGATAATTTCGTTAGTGAATGTCCAATACATCACTAATTGTTTCCAGTTTTTAAATGGTTCATTTGGTCTTATTTTTCAGTGTCCATTTCCTTCCGTCGTCGTCTTTTCCGAATTTACGGCCTCGTCCCTCCGTCAGAATCCGACGAAGTGAGTGTTCGTTTCCACCTTACTTCATTTAATTACTTAGTTCGGCACTTCCCAACCCGTCTTGGAGTGCGACCTGAACAAAACTTGTGGCGCAAAATGTTATTCCCAGCCACTGCTCTTTCCTGGATTGATCAGTTACGAATCGGCCACTTTTTCCTATTTTGGGACAATACAACAGGTCTTTTTCAAATCAAAAATATAAGAATTAAGGTTGTATAAGGGGACAATGTCTGCATATTCGACCCGTTTTATACTGATTTAATTAACCCAATTAGGCGCCTTCTTACATTTGGATGGCCCCATCGCCAGACAGTGAGTCTGAGAAAGAACAGATCTGTGCGTCGACTCTTTCAAATTGGTTGGACCTTTCATTCGAAATTCCCAATTACCACATTTTTTTCTTACAGTCACCAAATACAGAACACTTGCGTCAGTGTTTGTCAGCTGTCCGGTTTGTGTGTGTCAGTGGGAGCAGACGGACGAATGGCATGTTCACTTAACGGGAGAATGGCACCGATTGAGGGGGGAGGTACGAACGACTTTGGGGCTATTAAGCAGATTTAAATCACACCAATTATCATTTTAATTATCCCTTTGCCTGTCCATTTGACAGATGGTGAAAATATAATGCAGGGCCGACCACTGTTACATCTGATAATGCACAGCAAATCACTCGCAGAAAGTGAGAAAAACGAGGTAAGAATTGAAAGGGAATGTTTAGGTAATTAAGACCGACCGCTCTTCACTTTAGCAGAATTTTTGCTTCTCACACAACGACTGTTGCAGCCATCGGAGGTTGGAAGTCCGACTGGGCGACTGCGCATTGCTGGACCAGGAAAATGTAATTTACAAATTCACGATGAATAACACGGAGGGTTTTTCGAAAAATAATTATTCGAAACATCCTGCGAATTTCAGTCCCAATTTATTCGGGGTTTTCCAATTTTTTGCTTTTTATATTTATTCTCAATTGCATCATTTCTTTAATCAAAAATAAGATTCTTATTCCAGCTAACATTTATTATAGATCTTTTGGTTTTAATATTTGTTAGACTTCATTTTACAATTACTCCTTTTTTGCCTTTAGGAGCGTGTTTGTCGAAGGCATGCACCCGAAGTTTGCCCTGGGCGGCGTCTCGAATCGTTGACTATTTGCGAATTCAGTCGCGGATGTGCTGGTCTTACTTATTGCGGCGGCGAGTCGGGCCTCGTTTTTGTTGTGCCGTCCACTCTTTGAAGTGAGAAGGACCGATGTGAATAAAGCTTTATTTTGCTACTGATACGGCGGAAGAGAGAATTTTTTGTTGCAGTTAGTGTTTAAAATAGAAACCATACAAACGTTATCATTTCTCAAAGAACCCTCAAAATTTAAAGAATTGCTTAACATTTAACACTGTCTTTTCTTGTTATTCTTTACAATTGCAGCCATTGATATTTACTTGAAATAAAATATTTTTGCTCTTTAAAATGAAAAAAAAAACACTGAAAACATGAATAAAAAATACGAAGATGAAAGAATAAGATATAACAAACAAACTTAGGAATAACATAAACGGATTTTTTCAACAATTCTAGCAAAGTGTTGATACTGCCGTATTTACTAGGCACCTCTCCTTATTTCTAACATTTCGACGCCTCAACAACCGCCACCGCTTCAATTTCGACACGACCATTCTTTGGCAGTGCTGCCACTTGGTAAGTGCTACGAGCCGGGAAAGAGTTGCCGGTGAAGAAGCTTTTGTACACGTCGTTGACCACTTGGAAGTCATCGATGTCGGCCAGCAAGATGGTGACTTTGACAACTGAAAGTGTTCCTTTCCTCCCTCCATTGGCATTTACCGGTGCTAAATACCAACCGTTTGCGAATGAAGCGCCAGCGGTGCGCAGAATTTCTCCCAAATTAGTCATTGCCTGTTTCGCTTCGTTTTCCACTCCGCCCGCCACTAATTCCATTTTTTCCGGCTCCAGCCCAAGTTGGCCACTCACATACAACGTATTGTTGGCGAAAACGGCTTGACTATTGTAAGCAACAAAATAAAACTAATTTCCCCTGTGTGTGTGTCAAATGGCCAACCAACCTGTAAGGGCCAATCGCTGCAGGCGCCTTCGCTGTTGAAATGGTGCGAGTGTTAGAAGCCATTCAGGGAAATGTGCCTTATTTTGTATGTGAAGTGTTTAATAAGCCTTAATGGGTGTCCCTAATTCAGCCTTGTTTTCTGTTTTTTTCTAGATTTGTTAAGGGAACTTAATTGGTTCCATATTTTGTTATCTGCCTTTTGTTATTCGCCATTTTTTTTAACTCAAAAGTCAATTTTAACACCATTCGATTCGTTCTGCAAATTTGAAGGGAATGTAATTTATTTCGATAAATATGCAAACATTTGTTTTTATCACTGTGATCAAATGAGGAACGTAAAATGTGAGAGGAGACTATCTAACCCAGTGGCCCGCCCCCTTTCCTTGCTTTTAGGAAATAACGTAACTATCTGTAAATGGGTTTCCTCCGGTGATAGGGCCACATATGCCAAAAATACATGACGCCCAATTACGATAATAAGGAAAGGAAAATGAAAATTCTGTCACAATTGACAAGATATGAAAGAAAAGCACCAAAAAAGTCAAAGTTTAAGGGGATGAGAAAACAATGGACGTATCAAACCCAACACCAAAAGTCACTAACCGATCAATTAAAGGATCAAAATTATTTAAAGTCAAAGGAAAAAAAATTGAACACAATTATGAAAATAAAAATGGATTTAAATGTTAGAAAGGGATTATTTAATAATATTATAATATGTGTGTGGATACAGACGGGAATTTTGCCTTCGTAAAAGCGAATATGCGTTAGATCCAATGGAAAAGGGGGCAGCCAATTCCTTTAGATGGGGTCTGTTAGCGGTCTATGGCTGCCGTTCCTTTGCGTCATTCGTCAGCGATTCTTCAACAGCTCAGACATTTCTTCGGTCCCCGTCCCTCGCCCGCGTTCGGCTGGCACACTCCCCTGCCGCTTGTCACTGTGCCCTGTTTTGACTGAACTCCGCTGTCCGCGGCATTTAGGTCCAAGCTGAAAACAAACGCATCATTCAACTATTTCTAGTATAAAAACAGCAAAAAAGAAACCAAACCTTCCGTCCATAATATTTTGGTAGATTCGTCTTGCTGTTTCCAAAAAGGCATCCTCAACATTTTCGCCTCTGCAAATCAATGCTAATTCATATACAATAATAATGTACAGTACGTTATCCCCAATGTCCTTGATTGAATATACAAAATGAAAAAGAGCAAGGAAGAACTATACTATTCTTTTCTCTGTGAACTATAAAATAACCAATAATAATTATTATTTTTTTTTTTTTTTGGTGTATTTTAAAAATTAATGGAAAAGAAAAAAAGTAGGAACATATTCCTATAGTGTGGATTCGAACCCAAGCAAAAGCTAGATAAAAAGAGTAATCACCACCACTGCACCGAATTAATATCAAATTTTCAAAAAAAGTCGATCTTTTATTTCTTATATTAAATTTAAACTAATTACGACGAATGAAGGGGGGGGGGGGGTCGACCAAGCCTAATACGACGAGGGACGGGGGGGGGGGGGTCGGCTGGCCGACCCCTTGCACATGTATCCCAGCCTAAACGAAACCCGGCACTGTCACTGGTCGCCAGGCATATAATAGACTATGACAAGGGGATCCAATAAAAATTACTCCCCCATCATTATGGTTTGGTCATCCCAACGAAGAGGGAAGGAAGAGCCAAGGCCATTGACTGCTGGCAACTTTCTCTACCAAATTTAGATATTTTACGTTTTCGCTGAACATTCCAAGAAAGTGAGTCCGTTCTCTTCCGCAAATGCTTTCGCTTCCTCATAAGTCACATCCCGCTGCGCGTCCATGTCTGACTTATTGCCAATCAAAAAAATAATCTAAACATAAATGAATCGACGTCTTAAAATTCGAAACCGTTTATCGGCTTACAGTCTTTGCTCCTCCTTACCGTATTTGGGTTGGTGAGAGTTTTTGCGTCGCTTAGCCAACTGCTCAAATGGTTGTAAGTGGACCGCCTTGTTATGTCATAAACCTATTTTGTGAAAAACTAGTCAATTCATTTTAGACAAAAATGCTTTCATTAAGCTACCGACCATCAAAGCTCCAGCAGCGCCGCGATAGTACGAGCGTGTGACCGCACGAAATCTTTCTTGACCGGCGGTGTCCCTGAAAAGGAAATGGTCGATGATTTAAAAATAACATTATATGAAATTAATTATTGATGAGTGCTTTAAAACCAAATGCCTAATAAACTCTTTTTTTACCAAATTTGGAGTTTGACCTTCTGGCCGTTGACTTCAATTATGCGTGTTCCAAACTCAACGCCAATCGTGTGGGGACAGTCGGCCATAACTTGAAGAAAAGTTTTAAAAACTGTAAGAAAAAACTAAAAAAACTAACATTTCTTCTCAGTGAATTGATGAAGGAGACATGATCTGAAAATGGGGTTGTCTGAATCACACTTAACAAATTATACGAACTTTCCTACACCCATATCACCAATGACAATGTATTTGAAGATGTATGAGTAATTATAGGGGGCTGATGAATTGTTAGTCATCTTAAAATCTGCGAAATTCTGAATGAGAATCGATTCTGAGAATCAAGTCCAAAATAGGAAAACAATTAAAAGAAATAAGAAAATTTAGTTTTTAAAATTAATCAAAAAATATTTAAAATTTAATTTCTTTTTTTGATAGCCGAAAAGCCTTTTTTTTAATTTTTTTAAGGCAAATGCCTAACATTGATAGGGTGAGATAAGTACGAAACAAAGCACGAGTGGTAATAACAAAGAAGACTGGTCCCACATTTTCATGTCTATGATTTTTCATCATCAAATTTTTTCCTTCACTATTTTAACGCTTATCCATTGGTGTGCACTTTTATGCATGAAAATATGTATAACAAATCAAGCACTGACAACATAAAATTGAGCAATTTGTTAACTGGAATACATTTATGTAGGCATTCACTAATTATCTGTTTAGGTTGTAAATTTCTCTTTAAAATAACGTTTAAAAAATGACTTCTCAAAGAAAATTTGGAAACTTTCAGCAACGCTCAAGTCGACAATCCAGTATGTTATCATTGTGTGAATGGTTAAAAAAAAATTATTTTAAAAAGGTCGAATCATTGCACAACAACCCACCAAATATTTTGATGAAGTAGCTAAACGACGTCGCATTCAACAACAATTAGAGTCACTTGAGAAAGTATGTTGCTTGGAGTTGATTTTTTAGTTTTACCTTTTTAATTTTCAGGATAATTTTCAAGAGGATCCGCATGCTAACCTCACTTGGCACAAAGCAGCACCGAAATTCGACGATGAAATGGTTTTTGGAGACAAAGAAAAGAAAAGGAGAACTCGTAAAATTGGTTCACCATCAAAAATCAACGGAGCGGAGCAAGCGAGTGAATGGAAAATCGGATTGGAATAAATCATTTGTCTATTTACCTATTCAGCGAAAAGAGGGAAGAAAATTGTTGCCGCTTTGACAAAGACACGCTTTAGAAAGTCATTCGTTCACCTTTTGGAAGAGGCACAGGTGAAGGGAAAAAAATGAAGCAAAAAAGGCGGTTAGATTGAGGTGAAGGGGGGGGGGGGAATACGAAACGTCCAACGAATTTATTGTTAATTATTTGTCACGCCCATTTTTATTAAGCGAAAACGTGAAGAAGAAAACCAGCAAATGAAGAAACGGGACGTTAGTCCGGAATCCCTTTTGCCCACCTATTCTGAGGTATTTTTTCCTTCCTTTTCATGCATTTTTTCCCCATTTGTCTGTTTTTTCAGGTTGCCTCATTCCCTAGCAAAGTGCCGCCGCGTAAATTTTGCGCAGTGTGTGGTCTTTCTGCCGGTTACACTTGCGTTCGCTGTTCTGCTCGTTTCTGCTCCATCCACTGCAGGGACATGCATTTAGACACGCGGTAGGGCTTCTTGGTTTAATTGCCACATAACATAAGTATATATTTAAGGTGTTTGAAATGGACTGTTTGAATATCATCAATTATAAATTACGGAATTGTATTTGCATATTTATTCATTTACCAATTTTACTTAATTTATTGCGGATATGATATTTTATATGGTTTAATTCCGATATTTTTCTTTTTAATCCATTTAAGCAATTTTACTTTTCTTTTTTTTCTTTTTTTTGTAAAATGGCTGTGTCCGCTGATGACAATGGGACAGTGTTTGATTTCCAAAGAGACTCTGTGGTGATTAGCCGGTAATGACTTCTTTTCGCTTTTTGTTTTATGATTAAATTTATTCTCTCTTTTTCGTCTCGCTCAAATTTTGCGCTTTCCCTTGGAATGCGAAAAGCAATCATTGGAAAAGGGGGAACACCCCGAATATCGGGAGGGAATTGCCCATGCGCGACAATGGTTCGATCGTCGTTTAGAGCAAATTCGGATTGATGAGATGGTGAGGAAAGGGAGGCATTTGGAAGATTAAAAGAGACCATTTAAGGAAGAAAAGGCGACCATTTGTAGGGAATACGAAGAGGGGTTAAGCCAACTTGAGCAGGAATATGCCAAGGTGGGCCAAGTGCCATTCTCACGGGACACTCATTTTGTTTTATTCATCTGAAGAGGTTGAAAGAGCTTGAAGAGTCATTCTCCAAAGAGCAGGACGAGCAGAAAAGGATAATCGACAGCGAAGTCAACCAGTTGAACATCGCCACCATTCAGCCGTCGCTTGATAGCGGCGAAGAATTGCCGACCAACTATGCCACGCAACACCAAACTGGCCAATACCAACACTACTCGAACACACTTAATACCCCGCTAACGGCAATTAGTGGCAAAAAATCCCTCAGAAGGTGTGCTTTCTGATTTTTCCAAACATCATTTCATTCATTCAGTCGGCAGAACGATGTAATTCCCTCGTCGAGCGGTGGTGCCAAGGCGACGCTGCATTTGGGTGCCGTCGGACCTGGACAGACAGAGGGAACGGGCACAGTCAGTGGAGTGAAAAGACGCACCCAGGCGAAAAAAAGCGGCTCGCCCTTTGGCTATCTTGGCTCTGGCAGAGCAGATGGCACTGTCAATGGCTTCTCTTGTACCATCGGTGGTGGGCCGACAGTCGGAGGAACGTCCATTTCTTCGCTGACGATTCCCTGCCTTTTGTCGGAATCGGCCATTTCGGAGGACGTTAATTCGCTCGATAACGACTCGGCCACCCATTGTATTCTGACGGAACGTTCATCCCTGGGCAGCAGCGGACTGTGTCAAGATGGAGGAATTGTGGACGGTGTAGCATTGTCGGGCACCGCTTGGCATTCTACCAGGGGCGAAATGGCCGACGAAAGAGATAAAAGGACAACGGGATGGAGGAAAGTGGACGAAAGCAAATTGGGCAACGAAAGGTCGAAAAGAGGGAAGGAATACAAATGGAATAGGGGAAAGAAGCCAACGCAATTGTCATTCTTTGGTTAACAGTTCGTGTTGTGTCCCCGGATTTGAGGCTTTAAGCCATTTTGGGTTACCGGTTTTAGGAAAGGAATTTATTATAGGAAAAGCATTAACAAAATAAATAATACATTTAAACGGGGAGTAAGATTAAAATTTAGACGGGCAAAAAAATAAAGGATATGGCACGATTACATTTGGGGTTGAACAGAAGGATTGGTTTTGGATGGGACAAGACATGTTTATGGGGAGATGGCTCTGATTGGTTGGATAAAAAAAAAGACAATTTACATTATGAAAAGGATTTGGAAATAATGCAATACAGCAGTTCATATTCTTTTTTTCATTCAGTGCTCTTTCTCGTTGGATTGGCTCGTACTCTGTCGAATTGGAAGTGCGCGGTTCGGTGCCTGGAAAATTTAAAAGACTTTTCCTTTAAAAAAGGTGCAATTTTTCTTTTGTTTATTGCCAAGTTTCTTAAATTTTATATTTTCTCAGCGCCCACTCGGAAAGTAGGCGACAAGGAGCCGAAAAAGCGAGGCCGGCCTCGACTTAACCCTGAATCGGTCGAGTCTCAAAGGAACCACGCAGGCCAAGAGGACGTCCCCCCAAGCTTCCATTGCAATAAATTCGAAAAACGTATTTTTTTGATTCATTTGCATTGCGTTTCCACTGATTTTGATTGCTTTTCCAGCGATTACACACAATGAGCGGTTGCATTCACTCGTCGCTGAAAGTATTGCGCAACGGTCGCTGAGTGAAAAGCGAAGTGACAGCAGTGTGGGCATGGGACGACGAACGAACAATTCGCTGAATGTTGCCTTGGAGATGGACAAACAACGGGACATTGTCGCTCAACAACCGTTCAAAATACCCAAGAAATTCTCTCAAACGCCGCAGCAGCAAAATCCCGCCAACATTTCTTTGCCGACGTTTAAAAGGCCAAAAGTTGAGGTGAGAGGGGAGAGGCAATGAGCAAGGGCGTAGCCGGGGAAATGGGGCGAGGAGTTGCCACAAGCCTATAGTCTGCCCTCCCCCGCTCCCTCAATATAAGTCTTTTCAGTTAGGCTCCCCCCTTCTCCCCCCCTCCCCCCTCCCCGCCCCAAGCGGAGTTTGGCTACGCCTTTGGAAATACGAAAATATTTTCTATTTCCTCTGTTTTTAGCCCTCCGATTTTGAACTCCCCGTCAATTTTCGTGCTAATATTTCTGTTTCGTCCCCCTCCAATTTTCCTTCTTCGCCTTCGGTTCGGCCGTCTTCGCAACGCAATGCCTTCCAATGGGCGGCTGACCGTCCCTGCACTTCGTCCTCACTCGCTGTTCGGCCACCTCTAACAAATGGAGAAGGAACAGTCGCCAGCAGAAGCAAATCGAAAAGGCAAAACCAATTCAAAATTTGTTAACATAAAGCCAAACATTCGTTTTTTAGTTCATTGGACAATTTGGAAAGTGCAAAAGACAGGGGGGAATCGAACGAAATTGAAACAGAGAAGCGACAGGAAACGACACTTATGACAAATGGATCAACAGCAGAGGACAAACAGCGCAAAGAGAGGAGAAGAGACGGGCCAGCAGAGAACGAAGCGGAACAACAGCCGACGATAGAACACAACGGGGAGAACGATGAGGGCGAACGGCATTCGGTCATCAGAGCCCGGGTGCCCATCTTCACAGCTCGGACTTTCAATTACGAGGTGGATGTTTCCTCAGCAGTGGTGAAACGATTTGAAAGTGCGCAGGTCAATCCGTTTCTTTGAATATTTTTACTGTCGTTTTGTTGTTTTTGTTGTTGTTGTTGTTATAGGTTCTTGCTCTTTAGGTTGTTGACATTTTCGACAGCTTACCGCCGCCAATGGATCCCCGATTGAAACGAGAAAATGAAGATGGCATTCATCCGACAGGCAGTCACTTCCCCCCCCCCCTTACCCTACCAATGAATTAATCAATGTTAAGTGCCCACTCTCGACCGTCTTGTTCTCCGGCAAGGGAAGTGCCATCAACGGACTGCCCAGGTCTTTTTTTGTGGTGGCCCATTGTCCGCGTTGGCAATTTGCCCACGAGCGACCAAAACAGGTGAAAAAGCATCGAAAAATTATTGATATTTTATGAGGGCTAATGCTTTCAATAGCTCATTATTTAAAGGACGTGAGCTAATCGCCATTAGCACATTTGCGGATGAGAGAATGTTAAAAGTCGAGAGGGAAAACCAAGACGCATTTGTCCAACTGTGGACAACAAATCCGAAGAATCTCAAGTAATTGCAAAAGAAAATTGCGGAAAAATTTAACTCATTAAAGTGAAACGGCACGGTTTGAATGTTTGTTACGTGTTCCGAAAGCCGAGCACATTTCTTCGTTGAATTGGTGTCCGACTTTCGACGACGACTTCGAAGCCTTCCGAAAAACCGATGTAAGGGACTGAAATTTTGCGATTTTCCCAAACATCCCCAAACTTTCCCGCATTTTTAGAGTTCTGAACAAAAATTGCGTCATTCCCACTCAATTTCTCGTCAAAATTTTGTGGAATTCACAAAAGAATCTCTCGGGCTGTTAGCGGTTGGCACTCATAACGGACGAATAAACATTTTCAGGTAAATCAAAAAAGACATTATGGTTAGAAAAATCAAAATTTAGTAACCGTACTTATAACATTTTAAGTGTTCCCTCCGAATTCGAGACTCTCGTCGACAAATCTCAAAATAATGGCCATGAAACGAATTCCTTACCACCTATTTTTGAGTCTGACCCACTGTTTACACTTCTCCATCCTCCGCTGTCTGTCGGTGGTATCACTTCAAAGGTTCGTCTCAAGGGGACCCTCATGGTTAGGACTGGGATTTTTTGGTGGTAAAAATGATAACATTGAGCTGGTGCCAGTTTTGGCACTAAAATCCCAACATTCTCGTGTTCATATGTGTCTCGGTGGTTTTGTCCTAAATTTATATAATTCTCCATGGGTTCGGTTCCACCTGGCGTCATAGTTTGTTGCGATTGTTTTTCACATGCTAATGATGATCCGAACGGACTAATGATAGGAAGTGCCAACTGAATCACACTGTTGACTTCCGGATCGCTGAAGCATTTTTTTCATTTTAATTCAATTAGCAAATGTTTTAAACAAAATGGTTGATGCTTTTGTTCTTTAGTTTGTATAAACAAAAAAAAATCACATAAAAAGGTCCGACGAGAGGAGGTCTACATATCTGACCCGTTTTATACTGATTTAATTAACCCAATTAGGCGCCTTCTTACATTTGGATGGCCCCATCGCCAGACAGTGAGTCTGAGAAAGAACAGATCTGTGCGTCGACTCTTTCAAATTGGTTGGACCTTTCATTCGAAATTCCCAATTACCACATTTTTTCTTACAGTCACCAAATACAGAACACTTGCGTCAGTGTTTGTCAGCTGTCCGGTTTGTGTGTGTCAGTGGGAGCAGACGGACGAATGGCATGTTCACTTAACGGGAGAATGGCACCGATTGAGGGGGGAGGTACGAACGACTTTGGGGCTATTAAGCAGATTTAAATCACACCAATTATCATTTTAATTATCCCTTTGCCTGTCCATTTGACAGATGGTGAAAATATAATGCAGGGCCGACCACTGTTACATCTGATAATGCACAGCAAATCACTCGCAGAAAGTGAGAAAAACGAGGTAAGAATTGAAAGGGAATGTTTAGGTAATTAAGACCGACCGCTCTTCACTTTAGCAGAATTTTTGCTTCTCACACAACGACTGTTGCAGCCATCGGAGGTTGGAAGTCCGACTGGGCGACTGCGCATTGCTGGACCAGGAAAATGTAATTTACAAATTCACGATGAATAACACGGAGGGTTTTTCGAAAAATAATTATTCGAAACATCCTGCGAATTTCAGTCCCAATTTATTCGGGGTTTTCCAATTTTTTGCTTTTTATATTTATTCTTAATTGCATCATTTCTTTAATCAAAAATAAGATTCTTATTCCAGCTAACATTTATTATAGATCTGTTGGTTTTAATATTTGTTAGACTTCATTTTACAATTACTCCTTTTTTGCCTTTAGGAGCGTGTTTGCCGAAGGCATGCACCCGAAGTTTGTCCCGGTCGGCGTCTCGAATCGTTGACTATTTGCGAATTCAGTCGCGGATGTGCTGGTCTTACTTATTGCGGCGGCGAGTCGGGCCTCGTTTTTGTTGTGCCGTCCACTCTGAAGTGAGAAGGACCGATGTGAAAACAGCGAAGAAAGCGTTTTTTTTTATCTGTTACAATATCCGCCATTGATATTTACTTCTGTTAAAGATGTTTTGTTTTCTTCCTTCACATTATCAAAATAAAAAACAGAAAGGATAAGAAATTATTTTTATAAACTAATTCTTTTCTGCTTAGCCCAATTGAAAAGTCTGAAAAAATTGAACAATTTTGGTATGGTTCGATAGCTTTTAATAAGCGCTATTAGTATGCCAAATTTCAAAAAAAAAAATTGATAAGGCATAAATAAATTGAGGCCAAAAAACAGCAAAAATAGGCTTTTTCTGGATTTTTTCAAGCCGAGCGAGCATCATAACTTTTTTGTTTTTGGTTATTTCGTTTCATTTTTTTTTTATATTTATAGAAAGCTCATATAGAGAGAGCTATTGAATAATGGCAGATATGCTTGAATTAGCACACTAAGAAAAGAGTTATGGCACTTCAAAGTTGACGGCGCCAAAAGGCCGCGCCAAAACGACCCCGACCAACAATCTGTATGATTGCCAAAAATTCGGATGTGCCAATTTTTCAAAACTTTTGTCATTTTTTATCCAAGTACCTAATCCAAATTTCACAAACGACCACAAAAACCAGCAAATAAAAAAAATCCCTTTGATCCCCTCACAACCCACAAAATGAGGAAAAAATCTTCAGATATCGTAGCTCTGGTTTATACACAGCGTGTCAATTTTGAGCCTCCAGCAGCAGTTCAAAAACTTGAATTTTTGTCTCACAATCAGTGGTCTGTTAGATGGTAAAAGACATAAGGTGGAGGTTTAAGTTCGGCCCATGACCAGGAATGTTTTATTTATATTTAATTTTGATCCGATTTTAAAGACGAGATGCATTGGAGCTAGGTAATGGAAGCAAATTGCACCTATTCTTCCTGACTCTCAAAATTCAATATTCGGAAAATTTTTTCTAAATTTTTTCTAAATTTTTCATTTATTTTTTGTGTCAATAGGTTAAATATTTAATTCCGATATTTTTCTTTTTAATCCATTTAAGCAATTTTACTTTTCTTTTTTTTTGTAAAATGGCTGTGTCCGCTGATGACAATGGGACAGTGTTTGATTTCCAAAGAGACTCTGTGGTGATTAGCCGGTAATGACTTCTTTTGCTTTTTGTTTTATGATTAAATTTGTTCTCTCTTTTTTGTCTCGCTCAAATTTTGCGCTTTCCCTTGGAATGCGAAAAGCAATCATTGGAAAAGGGGGAACACCCCGAATATCGGGAGGGAATTGCCCATGCGCGACAATGGTTCGATCGTCGTTTAGAGCAAATTCGGATTGATGAGATGGTGAGGAAAGGGAGGCATTTGGAAGATTAAAAGAGACCATTTAAGGAAGAAAAGGCGACCATTTGTAGGGAATACGAAGAGGGGTTAAGCCAACTTGAGCAGGAATATGCCAAGGTGGGCCAAGTGCCATTCTCACGAGACACTCATTTTGTTTTATTCATCTGAAGAGGTTGAAAGAGCTTGAAGAGTCATTCTCCAAAGAGCAGGACGAGCAGAAAAGGATTATCGACAGCGAAGTCAACCAGTTGAACATCGCCACCATTCAGCCGTCGCTTGATAGCGGCGAAGAATTGCCGACCAACTATGCCACGCAACACCAAACTGGCCAATACCAACCCTACTCGAACACACTTAATACCCCGCTAACGGCAATTAGTGGCAAAAAATCCCTCAGAAGGTGTGCTTTCTGATTTTTCCAAACATCATTTCATTCATTCAGTCGGCAGAACGATGTAATTCCCTCGTCGAGCGGTGGTGCCAAGGCGACGCTGCATTTGGGTGCCGTCGGACCTGGACAGACAGAGGGAACGGGCACAGTCAGTGGAGTGAAAAGACGCACCCAGGCGAAAAAAAGCGGCTCGCCCTTTGGCTATCTTGGCTCTGGCAGAGCAGATGGCACTGTCAATGGCTTCTCTTGTACCATCGGTGGTGGGCCGACAGTCGGAGGAACGTCCATTTCTTCGCTGACGATTCCCTGCCTTTTGTCGGAATCGGCCATTTCGGAGGACGTTAATTCGCTCGATAACGACTCGGCCACCCATTGTATTCTGACGGAACGTTCATCCCTGGGCAGCAGCGGACTGTGTCAAGATGGAGGAATTGTGGACGGTGTAGCATTGTCGGGCACCGCTTGGCATTCTACCGGGGGCGAAATGGCCGACGAAGAGGCGGGTGAGAAAACAGCGGGCACAATCGGAAGACACCATAAACGAGTGCTATTGGAGCAGAACAAACTCATTTTGGACGGGAAGACGTGAGAAGAGACACTATTTGCCCTTTTCTTACACAATTTCTTCCCTTTTTTCAGTTTTCACCGGTTTCAAAATGTGTTCATTGGTAGGTCATTTAATGCACGTTGTCTGTCAACTTGTGTTCCATTTCCGTTTTGACTTCCTCTGGTCGAATGCCCGCCACCATCCGATCGATTAGCGAGGGTCGATACGTCGAATTCCGCAGGTTTTCATGACAAATATTAACACATAACCCCACAAATATTCTGTTTCCTAGCGGTATTCCTGGCGATACACGCACTTTCATGGCCACAAAGGACGACTTGGAGAGTGGCCGTGTTTTTGTGCGGAAACGATATTGATGGGGAGGGGAGGGGGGCGGGGTGCATTTGGAAGAAATGTTTATAATTATTTGGTACATTTAGAAATTAAATATTCTTTTATTCTTACAAGCCAAATACCATGTATTCGAGTGTCATTTAATACTTGCTGCTTCGTATTTTCACTAATCTGATAAAAAGAAATTCAATTTGGCTTATGATTAATAAAAGCCGTTTTTTGCTTCTTTTCAGTCAGGCCCATCAACATTTTAGGCGTGCGGAATTCGATGCAATTTGTCAAATTCAGAACATTTATGCGGTTCCTAATGTTCCATTGAATGGGGTGTCATTTATAATATTGTTTTGGCTTTATCCGTTTCATTCAATACACAGTCACACGTCCAATTGTTTGAGTTTCAAAACAACGAATTGGACGTTTTCCGATTGTTGGAGAGGTCGGTGTTAGTGAAGTGGGCATACGAACTAATCGCCGAGGGGGACGCACATGAGGAAGTGCTGGCCAAACTGGCATCGGACCCGAGTTCGTCTCTTGCGGTGGGAAACTGGCGAAAAACCGACTGTTTGTAGGAATCTCCAATTTTTGTCAGGATTTCGACCACCCTGATCAATCTTGGTGTCTTCTCGTCCGCCCACTTCAAAGAAAGCGTCCCGGCGATTATGCGCAATCAGTTGTAGAGGTGAACAAATAAAACCTTAACAAACTGTGTCGAATTAGACAATATGTCCTTAGTTTCGTAGGTCTGTAGCTGTACTCAAGTATTATTATTGTGTATTTGTGATGTTTTTTTCGCCTCTCTCAGACTTATTTTTTGATTCTTTCAGCGATACACTGCCATCCCTCTTCTGAAAACCGCTCCGGTTGACCTAACTAATCCGCGGAATGTATTCACAGTGATCGAATTGTATGAGGGGACAACGGATGTGCCTAGGAAAGTGTTTTTTGGGCGTTTTGTAAGTCAGCCGAAGTCATCGGCAGGACATTCTTTCCTAACTTTTTGGCTTGGCGCGGGACGAGGACATCTGAAGGCACTATTTTCTCTGAGTCGGCGTCGTTACATCGGCAATTCCACGATGGACCCTGAACTCGCGTTCGTCCAAGCCAATTTGGCCGGTACTCGGCCCGGATCCCTCGTCATGGATCCCTTTTGTGGAACAGGTAAAATCAGAGTTGCGATATCTGAGGATTTAGCCTCATTTTGGGGTTTTTGAAGGGGTCGAAGCAAAAATTGATGACATTGATAGTTTCCGACGAAAATTGTTAATTGATTTTGTTTGCACTTTTTGATGTTTAAAAAATGTGGATTTTTAGTGCCAAATGAGGCTTTTTTTAAGGCTATGATGAGGATTTTATAAATTTTGAGATCGCAACCCTGGGTAAAACGGAGAATGACTCATGTTAAGTTAAAATAAATAAATAAATTAAGCTTCTTTTTTAGGCGGTTTGCTCCTTTCTGCTGCTTATTTTGGCTCCTCTGTCTTTGGCGTTGAGATAAAATGGGACGTCGCGCGGGCTAAAGTCTTTTATATGTAATTTTCTGTTGAAATTTTCGTTTTTAGGGAAAGTCATCTCGTGCCGGTGAGCAATGGTTGAGTGCCGACCATTCCATCCGTGCCAATTTCGAGCAGTACGCCATGTGCGATGGTCGCTTTTTGGGCGTTATTTTGGCCGACTCTTCGCGACCCGAATTTTGGCACCAATTAACCGCCGATGGCACAGTTGACGCGATTATCACCGATCGTACGATTATTTGAAAAAAATTCCCATTTCTATTATCTCTGTAAATTCAAATTTAAGCCCCTTATGGCATTCGTGAGAGGGGGCAGAGACTGGGCACTGACAAAGGAAAATTGGCGAAAGGGACACTCAATGGGCACGAAAACGGGCAATCGGAATATAAAAGTGCCAAAAGGAGGTGGGATGGTGGAGGAAGACCCTTTAAATGGAAGGGGGAAAAACATTGGCATCCCGTGGAATTAATTTTATCTGTTTAATATTGTGGTTTATCTTTGGTTTTCCATTTAAATTTTTTAAGTGATTTATCAGCCGAACTTTGCCACGGGAAAAGCGTCGGCAATGAGGACCAAATTGAGCAGTTCGGCGTTGGGTTTCCCGAAAAGCAGAAATATGCCATGTCCAATGTCTTTTTGGATCTGATGGATTTGGCTGCCCGTTTGCTCCGTTTGGGTGGTCGCTTGGCCTTTTGGTTCCCCATTTGCCGATCTGAGTAATTCAAACAAACCCGGTTTTATATAGGAGGGCAATGAGTCAAAATGTTCCTGATTCACAGATATTCCGACCGCCTTTTGCCTCGCATGGAATGCATGCGATTGCTGTACAATTGCGAGCAAACACTCGCAAAGGATTCTTCGAGGTGATATAAATAACAAAGGAGAAGTACATCCATTCCTCCTTTTGCCATTTAACTATTTTCCAGGCGACTTTTGGTCTATGAAAAGTTCCGACAACCTTTGGTTGGTGGTAACGACCGACAAAAGGAAAAAGCGTATTTCGAATTGGATTGTTACGCCTTGGAAACGTTCCATCAGAAAATGTTCGGCTGCAACAACAACGGCGGTAAAGGAAAAGATGTCGAAGTGCTGCCACCCACCGAGTGAAGTAGTGGCAGCTCCCAACAATGAATTAATCTCCTTTTATTTATTCCAAATTTAAACCATATATTGGACTGGTATTTTTCTTTTGCAATATTCGAAAATAAACAATTTTACCAAAGCAAAGGAAATTCAACTGCCTTTGGCTTCATTTATCTGTTTTTCGTCTCCCTGTTGATGTTCCTCCATTGGTCTCCAATATTTCTCCATTTCGTGCTGTTCCATCGGATTCTCATAGTCGTAGTACATTGCTGCCCACACTCCCTCCCCAATATTTTCCTTCATCATCCGTTGGTGCTCAAACAAAGGCTTCTTTAACCAATTGCTCGAATATTCGATGTCCGGATATTTCTCCGGTTCCAATTTTTCTCCTGGCTTCAGTTTAACCAACTTTTCCAACCGTTTGCGCTGCACTTCCCGCCTGACCGTTTCTGGGTTTCGGAACATGTTTAAATAACTGAATAGTAAAATATTAATTTGGATTCGTTTGACCACTAATTTTTGTCTCACTGGTTAAAGGGCATCGGTTTCAATGGAAATTCCTTTTGTTCCGGGGTCATTGGCGCATTCCATTCGTACCAATACCGAGGGGCTTTCAGTCCTTTAAATGGATAATCGTAAAATAATTTTTAGTCATTAAAAACACACCCATTCTGTGAAGTGTTTTGTCGCAACTTTCATCCCACTTAATTTGGCAAAATCTGAGAGAAGAAGGACTTATTTCGTCTTCGAATTGTTTGTAAAAGGCATTTGTGTTGAATGCGCGTGCGACCAAAGAATCGTTTCTTAAAAAAACCGTTGCGTTTGGAAGCATTAATTGTGTTTGGTAACTCTTTTAGATCGAACTCGGCGAAATCAATGGTCTGTCGATGACGAAAAAGTAAAAGAGCAAAACGATGATACCCAGTGCCTTAAACATCATTTTCAAACATGCAAGAAAAATTTTGGAGTTAAGACGTGCCATAGAAGGGGACAGGAGGTAAGTACGGCACCAATTCGTTTCCTGTCTGAACACCGTCGTTTCCGTCCGGGATGTTCGACACCATCCAATGGAGTAATTGCCGTCTCTCCATTCTGACCAACAGCTGATCTTGCGCAGATAACGGCCAAGGTGTTGAAGAAAGATTTATTCGCGACGAATGGTTATCAGTCGGTCCAATGGTTTTGTTGTCCTCAAAGGACTCCTGCTGTCCAGGGCCTTCCAAATTCAGCAGCAACACTAAAAAAAACAAAATCCCATACCAAAAATTGCTCTAATGCCCTCTGTTAAGGATAATATTATCACTCACTCGTAGTGAATGCTTTTGTGTCGGACCGAGGCATTCCGATGGTAACCACCGGAGGCAAAGCGGCACTTGACGCGCGGATTGTGTTACCGAATTGCATTTGCTGTTGTGAATCACACCCTTCAAAAGTCACTTGAACTGGCTGAACATTGTGGAAGAAAACGCCCGGTAAGAATAAGTCCTCGAAGACGTTGAAATGTTCCGCGAGACTCAGTTGGCAGGAGGAGTCAACAGAGTTCAAATCAATTGTTACTGGAAAAACAAGGAGGAGTCAACAGAGTTCAAATCAATTGTTACTGGAAAAACAAATCCTATTTCAATTGTGTTGGAGAATGTTCCGTTAATCACTTAATGCCCTCACATTGATTCGTTATTGCTAATTCCTCCAATTTTTCCACTGCTTCTTCCGTCAATTTCTTCGGTACTTCCTCTTTCGTTTTGAACCCAATGTCAATGGTGCGTTCCTTTCTCCCTTAACAAAACACATTAAAATGCAGTGATATGCAGACCCATCCCCAATTTTACGATGAATTGTATCCTCATAATTGTCAACGATCAAGTCCGGGTCGATGATGTGCAACTTGGGAAGCAGTTCGGGCCTCTGAATCCTTGCTTTATACCACGAATCGAGCTCATAAAACCTGTAAACAAGCAGTATAGCAAAAAGCGGAGAATGCCAAATAATATTGTTTTGTCAATACCTATCACGCGTAAATGCGTCAGGGCCGGCCCAAGCAATGACCCGCGGTCGCCACGGCCGTGCAACCCGTGGGGTGAATTTGGCACGACGACTGTATTTCACAGGTTGCCTTGCATAAATTGATACTCTATTCATTTTGTATCTTATAAAAAAGGGTCTAAAATAAAATCATAATAACAGTTATAAGAAAAAAAGAGGAAATGGTGTTGAAGACCATTAAAAATGATTTTAATTTCATTTTGATTAAAATATTTTATTTCTTTGGCAAAGTATCGTCATTGTTTCTGTTTGAATGTCTCTCTGGCTATCTCTCGCTGCAAATTGCCCATTCGACCTTGTAGTGTCTAAATGGTATTTTGGTCAAAAAATAAGTAGCCCCACCTCAGGATAAGAATTTTGTTTACTTGAAGTTTTTGGTTGATTCCATTGATTCTTTTCCGACTCTCATCCAATTTTCGCACATACGCATCCAAATCGTAAGGTAACAGCTGTTCATCAACCAAATTCTTCAATTCTTAATTTTTTCTTAGTTTAACAAAGGGTTTGCTAATTTAGAACTCCCGACTTATTGAATTACTAAGAAAGCGTGCAAACACCTCACCCGGGTTAAAACCCCTAAATCCTGGTACGCCTCTGCCATCGAGTATTGATGCCCAAGTGCAATAGGACTGACTATTCATATAGCATTGTCATAGTTTGATAACCTACTCGCTGATATTTGGTCGATGTGATTCGCCAGGAACAGCTGACTCTTCCTGGTGTTCTTCACCTGCTCGTCCATGCGCTCGACAAATATTCTGCTATTTGTCATTACATACGAATTCCAATTTTTAGCAAATCTGGTGCCTGTCTTGAATTTGGTGAAAGTGCTTCCGCTTTCCTCATCCGCTCTTAATATACAAACATACAATGAGAGACTGTCTATTTACTAGAGCCCGGAATTTTGAAAAACCCGGGAACGGGGCTCCTGGGGAAAAAACCCCCGTTTTCCGGGGTTAGTAGACGCTTGTATCCTTTCTAAATAGACTATTAGTAGATGGGATTATATTTTCTGTTTACAATTATCCAGGCGTCATCTCGGTAAACAAAATATTTCAACGCGCCATTGCGTAAAATTACTATTTTCAACAATTAGATAAGGCCTTTAAGCTTAACATTAGCCTCAGAAATGTTTTTATGGGACCAACGAAAGGAGGCTTACGCACAAGAAAACCTAGGAATATTTCTTTAATATCTTCTCAATAAATGATGACAATAACGAATTTTAAGTAACTAAATAATCGTACAATATATTTATGTGAAACCAAGGGAAATATCAGAATGTTAAAAATTTTTAATCGTCAAATTGCTACAAATCCATTCGAAGATTCTTCAGAGGGTACGATTCGCCAAACGGATGGAAACTTTTGGCAAATTCGGCATCGGATTTTTGTTGATGCATTTGACGGTGTTTCATTACCGAATGCACATATTCTTCAGTTGTAATGACCTGCCTGAGAAAGGGGAAAAGAATCACAGGAATTGGCGAATTAACTCGGGACAACGCTCTTAGAGGCGGAAGGGGAGGGGGGAGAGGGCGAAATAATACCTAAACTAACAATTTGAGCATTAGGCTGATACAATATTTACGAAAAATCTCAAAATAGTAATAAATATTTACGAAAAAAAGAGTTAAAATATTGACCAAAATATCGAAAAAGCCTATAAATTTTGGCAGCGCAAAAAATCGAAATCGCGTTTTAATAAACTCACAAGCATTTTATTCACTGGTTACAGTTGCAACCAAGGTACTTTTCAAAATTCTCAGGCAAAAAAAGAAAGAAAATTGTGATGAAATAAATACTTAACGGCAAAAAGACTAAAAACGATGAAAAGTCTTAAGTCATATGACAATCTGATGCCATGTTCATGACAGCGCGCCCCCGAAAATCCACAAGGAGAACTCAAATCGCAAAAATTTCTATCATTTTTAAGAGACCATTTTAAAGAAACGGTTTTGCACCGATTAGCATTTTCGTCTCGTTGGCAATGCCTTTTTCATTCATTCTGATCTCCTCCACTCACTTGCACATTCGCTTGTAAGTCTCCGTCACAAGAGCGATCAGATTGTTCAGCGTTTGTTGCTTTGGCTGCAAATTCTGTTCATCGTTGTTGCAGAAATTCGTCGATGCGTGTTCATTGTCCGTCGACTCGAACAGTGCGAAGGAATGCACCGATGGTTCACCGCTTCCTTCGCCGTTCAGCATAAAATTGGTGCTCATCGGTTGCTGCAGTAACTCGCGTTTCTCATCCATTTCATGGAAGAAGGAACATTGGTCACCAGCGGGACAGAAGCGATTCGGACCGTAGAAATTACGACACGGCTTAGTTTTGTAGGCGCCCTGACGACGACGGTGGCGTAAGTATTGGCTGTAGAGATGGCCGGGAATGTTTGAGAACTGAAAGACCAACGATGAGATAAAAGAACAGAACACACATTCTGTTTTCAACATTAAATTCGACCAGCAACACCCAGTCGATGCCTCCTCACCTGACAAACGAAGAGTCCGTTGATGCGTTTGCCTAAGCACTTCCCCAAATCGCAAAGTTCGTGCTGAATATGAAATTATCAACTGAATGAATCTTTTAGGAAATACATTACGTGCTGATCCATCAGATGACGCCATTTTTCTTCATCATCGCAATTGCTTTTCGAAGACAGAGACGGATTTGGAGAACTCGGTGGGAAGGGGTGTTGAGGTTGAATGGTGGCAATGGTGGTGTTAAACTCTTGGACCATTTTGAGAATAGATTAAAATAAAATATTTACTAAATTCACATTAATGAAAATATATTATAAACTTAAGTATTGCATATTTTGACAAAATTCAAAAAATCTATAAACTCTACATTTTTGGTTTTCCGGATATTACATATTAGTTCGTTTTCAGGCGACTGACACAAGAGTAAAAGTTTTTTCTTTATGTTTAAAAAAAATTATTCATATTTTGAATTTACTTCTTTTCGCCTAATTGGCGTTTAATTATCTGAAAAAATTTTATCCAATGAACAGGACGCTGCCCGACGTTTGGCAAACTCGACGATTGGCCTGCTCACAATCAGCAGGAAATCAATGCTGGGCGTATAGAAAAGTTTTTCATAATTTGCCATTGTGTCGAGTAGGCCAATCGTCAATTTTATGTTAAGTAGCTCGGGAAGAGACGGGAATTTTTCCGGCTCCCGGTCCCGGGTTTTCAAAAAAGCCAAGTCCCTGTCCCGGCGGCAAAAATAAGCACTGTTAAGAACAGGGTGAGTGCAAAAATAGGGGTCGGGGTCAGTTTGGCGCGGCCGTTTTGGCGCCGTCAACTTTAAAATGCCGTAACTCTTTTCTTAGTGTACCAATAAATCCAATTTTTGCTGTTTTTTGGCCTCAATTTATTTGTAGCTTATCAAATTTTTTTGAAATTTTGCAAGCTAATAGAGCTTATCAAAATCTATCAAACCATACCAAATTCTTAAATTTAGTTCGTTACAAAAAAAAAAAGTTATACCCCATGGCGCCAAAACGGTCGGCGGCAAACTGGGCGGTTCCCCAGAAATAGGAGATGAATTTGAGAAAAAATTGAGGCGCGCCGAACCAGTGGTCCCGCTTATTTTTAACTACAAATCTATTTTTTATTTTAAATTTTTTCATATATCAGCCCAGAATAGGAGTCAGAAAACATCCTTTTGAAAAAATATTCCAAGAGCAAATAAAAGGGGTCTCAGGCGGTGCCGATAGGCGCCGCCGGTAGAAACTTTGAAAATAAGAGCGTGATTTTGATTTTTCTGAGATTAAAATTTTGTCCATACCTTATGCACCAGTGATTTTTTGGGGTTGGTACAGGCGTTGTGGGATATTTTTTTTCGAAGTGAATCGGTCAAGTTGAGTATGATATTGGATAGGCCGTTTAATTTGGTATTAATACGCATTAATTTCACTCGTTTTATTCCTAATTTTACGTATTGATGAATTTTCTTCAATTTATTATATTAAAAACGCGTGTCCATAAACACACATATGCACCGCATCGAAATTTTGAAATGAGTATGTTTTGATTCAATAAATAAAAGTTTCTTGTCGTCCAAAACCTGGACTTTGGTATCATTCGGAAGCTCGAAAATTCAACAGTGTAAACAGCAACAAATATAAATTCACAGATTAAGAATATTAATCTAAATTCTGATTTAAAGTTAACTATTGGACTCTTAGTGCATTAGAATAGAATCTTCGTTGCGCTGCATTATGAATTAGGGCTTTAGGGACGGAATACGCACAAGTTCTTCATCGTTTGGGTGTTTCATCGCCAATTTTGCAGACAATTGACGTAATTGTTCTTCGCTGAGAATAGGCAATTCCGATTGGAAGTCATTCCTCCTCAGTTTTGCGGTTGGTTCCTCTCTTTCCTCCCTCTCCATTATTTGTCCAATTTGACTGTTTGACAGAATCCTCTTCTCTTTCTGCTGAATGATGATTTCTTCGGATAATTTGAGCATTTCATTTCGAAGTTTTCCCAAAATAATGGCGTTCGGTTGAAATTCTCCCTTTATTTTCCCTTCGTGGAATTTCTCATCTGAAAAATGTGTTTTGCCAATGGTTGAATTAATAGCCTTGTTTTGTTCACCTGAAATCCCTTGCAGTTTGGTCACGCTGTCCTTGCACTTCCGCGCTTCTTTCAGTTTCATTTGTGCCTCATAGCCATACAGTCGAAGGAGTGAGCCCCATGTTGAGTCCTGCGAAAGGGCAGATTCAATCACGCATTTAAAACAGAAAAATTAGGGACAAAAAGGTAGTTTAAAAAAGCATTTTGATGTTCAGTGATTACGTATATAAGAATTTTCAGTTTAACTTTCATTTTTAATAGTGGTTCTGCGTGATTGAGCTCACATTCGGGTGCAATTTCTTCAGCATCGCCTGTGCCGCCTTCTGTTTTCCTTCGCGTTTATTCGTTGACACAACGCGAACCCTTTCGCTGTTGTTTCCGCCAACACTCAGCGCAAATTCGTGCCTTTGGTGTCGAAGTCGACGCGTTGTCAATTGAATTGCAGTGTTTCCATACGTCGAACAACGTTTTAGGTACTCCTAAAAAAACATTTAATGCGTTTTTCTTCGGCCAAAATACATTATTACTAAATTAAAACGCCCTGAAAATAAATATATAAAATTTCGAATTAAGTTCGACTTCAGACACTCACTTGGAGGATAAGATACGGTGAAGGTTGTCCAGCTCGTGCAGAAAGCTCGGGGATTCGCGTGTCCGTAATGGTCAAAAGATCGAAAATGTGAAGAGGATCTTCAGCGGCATTCGTATTATCGTCAAATGGCTTCTCATTCGTTGGACACCTTAAAAACTGTTCAATAACATTCGACCGACTTGGACGTGTCGCAATTACCCCCTGTTGGCAATGCCTTCCTCGTCAAAGTCAATTCCCGGCACCAATTTTAGCAATGCATTTTTTGCAGCGATCAATTTGGCATTCTTTTTGCCAGCTCCAAAACCTTCACCAAGTACGATCAGCTGATCGTTTTTTTCATTTAAATAAAACTCGTTTCTGTCATTTCCTCCGTCACATTGTTTTTTTTGTTCATTTTGTCGTTGAATAAACGCCAATTTCTGGCGCACCAAATCGCCCGTAATTTGGTCAAACGAAGATGAAGACGGGCCGGTAGCATTTGGTGTTCCAGAATTTACTAACTTTGCAACACAATGAAAGGGAGTGGCGCTACTTCTAAATATTAATGCAACGACTAAAATTTGAAAAAGTAAAAACCTCGTCTCGTTGAAAAAGTACCTAACAGTACATTTGAGCACTTTTTGTACAAATTCTAAATATTTAATGACAAACATCAAAATCCCATTTATATTCACCGTGCAAAATGCTGACTGATGTCTTTCCCTGGGGGTTTAGGTAAAAAGTCCTTTGGTGGGGTTTTGAGTCTGCTTCCAATGCGGGCACCGTAATCAGTTTAACGGTGGAGGGAAGAGCTAAAAATTGAATTAATTGGAAAACAACAATGGATATGGAGGAGACAAAAGTTATCGAAAATTAATGGTCAGTAATGGGACTCACTCGGCCGCTCGCTTCCGCCGCTTTGCATCGATTGGTTAAGCGTTTTCCGAGCCTTTTTTGTTTTGTAAAAATTGCGAGCTTCGGACCATTTTCGGAAGCGAAATACGCATATATTTTTAAATTTGAAGCAATTTTTGGCATATTCGTACAATTGGTCGGCATTTAATTGAGCATTATGAAGGTCAACCTCAGTCTAACAATAAAAGATAATTAGTCAAATGAAAAAAAAATGAGAAGGATTACCTTAACCCGTACACTAGGTGCGCTCAGTTTGCATAAAATATTGTCATCTAAGGTAAAATATATAATACATATATTTTTAGTGAACTTCCTAGATGAATTACCCTCCCCCCCCCCCCTCCCTCACACTTTCGTTGCCCACCTCCTAGAACATCTTTTTGCTGTTCCGCTTTCTCCAACTCACTGCGAATTTTTCGCTGAAAAAGGCACGGTATGGCCGATTCGGGAACTCTAAAGAAATATTTAGGCTGGCAAACAAAAAATATTCTGACGAATGATTGCGAACGGATCCACGTCCAATGAAATAGGGACGAGAAAATGTGCAGCAACGCGATGGTCGATGCTAAATTTATTTGTTGCTGATGAAAAATAGTTAAAAAAAACACAATTAAAAAGTAAAAAAATCAAATTATTTTCTGACCAAATAAACTGGAAGACCACAAGCATGCGTTATTTCAACCCAGCCATCCGGCAGAACATCGAAATGGTCCATTCCTCGAAATTCTAGAACTCTTTTGAATCTGAATTTTTTTGTTTTTGGCTAAAAACAAATGCTTACTAACTTCTTCGAAATATGTTTTCGTTTGGTTCCTTCTTCGCCCGATTGTTCCATCGGTTGTTCCAACATTGTATCAATTTCATCATGTTTTAATTCAGACGCCGCAAAATCCATCAATGTGTCTTCGTCAGAAAACTCTTCCTCACTGAACCAATAAACAAACTCTTTATTCAACAAAATGCTTCATGGCGTGTAAATATTTGAAGATCTACCTTGTTTTTATTGAACTGCTACACGGAGAACGAATATTTCGTTCAAATTCTTCTCCTTGTCCATCAATCCCATTGCAATCGGATAAATGCTCATCTAAAAAATGGAAAATAAATAAATCTTATTATCTGCTTTACCTAAATCTTCTTCATTTTGTTCTTCTCTTAGACAATTTTCTTCCGATTGGTTTTCATCATCAGTTTGTTCCTCCTGTCGAAGCTGATTCAACAGACAATTGCGCATTTCCTCAAGTTTTGCCAAATCCTCTTCATCATCATTAGTAAATTCTTCATCCATTTTTTACGAGTGCGTTATAACTTTTTCAGAAACAACCAAGTTATATATATACCTAGCTAGTGTTATTCCAAGGCTCTCAAAGCTCTACAAGCATGCAATTCAAATATTTAAAACATGTTTTGACAAAAAAAAATTAGAAAATTTTTTTCAAAAGAGGGAGAGGGCAAACTAAATTATTACCGAAAAAGGTAGTTTGTAGGTTTTCAAAAACCAAAGATTTCGGTTTTCAAAAATCTGTGGGATACGGTTTTCAATAGTTTGGTTATTTTGGGATAGGGCCAAACGACCCCGACTCATTTTTTGCACGGGACGAGTGAGTCCCAAGGTTAGTTGACACTCCAGTCCCTGGGCTGTATCTTTTCCGGGAATTGTTTCCGCAATAAAGTTCCTTCGGATCCTTTCGTTACAGACCGAGCAAATGATATATCGTTTGTTAGATTTGGTGAGATACAACTACCTGTTCTTGAATTTTTCCTTTTCTTTAAAGATGGACTTCTTCTATTGAATTCAATTTTAAAAGCTGTTCTTTCTGTCCGAATGAAAAGCTCGATCTTTACAAATGCCCTCAATGTTCGGCATTTTATTGTTCTCTTCGATGTTTTCGGTGCAAAAAGCACATTAAATGTTCGGAAGGATTTTACCGCAGGCAATGTGAAAAACATATTGAAGTGGGGCTAATAGTTTTTTTCAAATTTTTATCCTTTCTTTTTTTAGTCTTTGACATTCGTCCAAACTGAGCAGTGGAAGAAAATTCATGCATATTCTCAATTCAACGATGATGTCAGCATAAACGATCAACAGTTTATGCATAAAATTAAAGAAAGGATGAAAATGGACAAAACTACTGACTTTGTTCCAAGCCAATCGATTCAACACAGGAAAACGCATTCCGCTCGACCTTTTAATTTTATCAAAAATACGTGGGTTTTATACTCGAAAAAACCTTTAAAATCTAGACTTTCAAATGACTTAAATAAATTTATTTGGCAAAGAAAACAGTCATATCAAAGAGCGTGATCTACTTCTCTTACTTACCACTGTCAAATATTTTAAAATTTAGATCGCACACTATCTGATAAAATCACTGGAAGATCATATCGAAGAAAAAAGCCTTCATCTGGCTTTAGCGTCTATGTTGGAAACATTCCATACAATGCGACTGAGGCGGACATTGACAACTTGTTCAGTCAGTGCGGAGTAGTCACCAACGTTCGCATTGTGTACGACCGCGCGACCAATCGTCCAAAAGGCTTTGGGTTCTGCGAATTTCAAGACCAACAAGGAGCTCAGAATGCGGTCACAAACATGAACGGAGCCGAATTTAATGGAGGTGCACTACGAGTCAATTGGACCAACAAATAAGAAGATTGTGAAAGTCGGACGGTGGATGATGTACTATAATGGTTGATGGGTAGGGCCGCCGGGAAAATGATTTATTATGAAAGAAATCGCATAATTGTTAAATTTCGGGGATTTCACGAAATCTGAGCAAAATAAGAACAATGTGCTCAAATATGATGACAACGAACAGTTTTATTTTGTCAGATTTGGACCCTCCAACTCAGAAGATATTCGATCCCTGATCTATTATCATATTAAGTATATTTAATTATATTTGTCGTCTGAATCCTTTCATAATATTTTCTTAAATCTTTTAGAATTGATACGACATGCCTTTTTGGTTAAACCGTAAAAACAAAGAACATTCTGAAAACGATACTAATTTTGAGACATTCACAAAGTCAAAAATTGACCTAAGGAAGGAGTCTGAGTCCGAGCAGATAATGGAAGAAGACAATAGTGAAAGAATTAATCGAACTAATAAAGATGAAGAAAATGCAGTGGGGAAAAATGCAGAAGTGACAAATGGCCATTATACACAGCGATATAATGAAGTGCATGTTACACGAGAACAACGGTTATTTCATTACATATTAAGAGAATTGTAAGTTGTATACCTTTACTATAAATGATTCACTCTTTTATTAATTTTTGTTCTTAAGTGAAGCTGTCGCTAAAAATCCCATCGAAGGAATTTATGTTACTTCAGGCGCAAATTCATTATTGGGTAATGATTGGTTTTTTTGAGCAGATAACAAGCTTTTTGCGACCAGTAACTTCTTCCTCTATGGTGTAACCGATTTAAAATCAGATTAAGTTGGCTATATTTTAAGGAAATCCCTTAAGGAATTAAAATTTTATAGTAGTTTCAGATTATTAGATACATTCTTTTAGACTGACCTATTTCACTAAACACATGTTTATTTATGACAGAGTGGTTTGGTTTGCTGATTGTGCGTACTGGTATTTTCTATGGTGGCATCTTCCGCTTCACTTTATTGTTGCCTGACGATTTTCCTGACTCAGAATCTCTGCCGGTAATTTTTTTTTGTAATTATGGTATTTTGTCGCTTAAGTACTATAAACAAAGAATTAAAAAATCAAATTTTTTAGAAGGCAGGAAAATTTAAAAGATCGCCGTCTTAGATCTTTAAAATAGTTTTATTATATAAGATTCTAAAATGTCGGGCATATTCGCGATCAAAGGCTTGCAGTTCCAAAAAAACTAAAAATCTGCTTATACCCTGATCGTTTTTTTGACGCGAAAACAAATTAATAAGTAGTGCTTGATATTTTAGTAAAATTACTTTCTTTTTTTTCGGCTGACCCCTGGGATGGCCTAAAACACACGAAAAACACCTTTTTAATCAAAAATGAAAATTGTGAATTAAGATTGTCCAATTCGAAGAACCTCTTTTCCATCCACTTGTGAACCCAAAGACAAATTGTGTTGACTTAAGTCGTTATTTTCCCAGTGGTTGGCAAAGAGACAGAAATCATATTTACCAAGTGATCATCGCTACGCAAGTAAAATTTACATAATTTCACTGTCTATATTTTAGGTGCCCTTATTTTTTAAAGTCCACAAATTCCTCACAGGGTTCGCAATATCTGGATTTAAACTTCATCAACCCATGTATCGTTTTTATTCTTTCTTTAGAGTATTTTCTTCAGCTGTCATTGTGACTCTATGCAAGCGGCTAACCCTGAAGCGGCCATTCTTTTAAAAGAAAATCGCAAGAAATTTGTTCAAATTGCGCATAACACAGTCAGGTGGTGTCATTGCGAAAAGAAATAAAACTTTATTTTTTGAAATAAATTACCAAACGATTATAGAAATAGTTGAATTGATAAAATAAAATTCTGTTCTGATCATTGCTTAAGACGGAGTCGGACTCAAGTGTACGCTCAGCCCAATTCTGATGATCTTAATGCAATACGGTAGTAATGTTTTTTTGTTGTTGCAAAACCTGCATTAATTATAAGGTTTACGCCGTGGGATAAGGCCAAAATGGAGCCATTCCGTCAATATCTGTTGGGCAAATCCGAATTTTTTTCAGAGCCAGGTGCACAAAGAAGAAACGGATTTTCATGGATTGACGTTGATACAAATCGATTTTTGACTGACATTTAATGTTCTTAACAAACTTGACAAAAAAGAAGTCAAAGCTTCATTTCTTGTGTAGAAGACGTTTTGCTTTTCTTCGTTTACTTTACCTTTTTTTTAAAACATTTACTAATATTATACGGTTTAAAAAGCTCCGATATCGTCTCACGAAAGAACGAAAGTTGTAATGAGTACGCTTACAAATGACTACATTCAAATTGATGACGAAACTGATGAGGAGGAGGCGGCACCCACGCCAAAATCAACTGTTGTTAGAACGAAGCAAGAGCTGCTGGACAATGAAGCAAATGACGAGGAAATGGATGTGAGGTATTCCTTTAGAGAAGATCAGCAAATGTTGGAAACGATTTTAGTTCCTCATTTGACGCGATGATTAATTCTAGAGTTTCAGAAAAGGGGTTTCTTTTTTATTTTACCTCCATTTATTTGATTCTAAAATGATTTTTTTTTTTTTGCCTTTTCATACAAAAAACAAAATTTTTGGAAACGAATTTCATTAGAAATGCTGAAAACTAGAATTTCCACGGAATCGGTGAAACATTTATGATAAAGGTATAGGGGCAACAACTCCGAGTATATCGTCTCTATACTTTGGGTCAGCAACTAACCGATGCTTGACCCTATCGATGGTATATATATTGTTGCTTCATAATTCATAAAACATCGTGCGTTTCAGTTTGCCTCCCCCCGATTGGTTCGAGGATGACGAGGGGTGGACGTCGCCACAACTAGAACAGAACGCTTCGATTCTCTGTGCGAAAGCTCGCTCCTTAGTTCAACGAAAGCGCAGAAAGGAAGGCCTAACGGAAGAAACGAGCAAAAAAGATGCATTGGCGCGATCATTGACGGAAGAGAAGCCAAAAACGAAGCGGAGGAAGAAAGTGTCGATGAAAAGGAAAAAGGCTGTTGAAGCACAGCAAAAGGTGGTGGTGGAGGAGGAGGAGGAGAGGACAGCGCCGGGTGACGTGTCCGACGGCGAGGACCTCGACACGGCACTGCCCGTCGAACGGAATGGCAGCGCGGAGGGAGGGCGCGTTACCGGTCAAACGCAAGACGAGTGCGGTTGGGCATCCGACAACGATTTGATCGTTTTGTTTGAGACGCCCCCTACCACTACTGCGTCTGACCACACAGTGACTTCATTCTAATTGCTTACTCCAATTTTTTTTTCGGATATTTATTTTAGCTTAACGGACGCCAAAATTTGGTAAAACGCGAAATTTTCAACAGAAGCAATTTTACATGTGCAACCAGCAGTGGCAGCATAGGACGGGACATCACCGTTCCAGCATCAATAGTTGTTTAATTAATCACAAATTAGCATTGTTAAGCGTTGTTTAAGCTCAACAAATACGGAGTCATTTCGAACGCGGACCGTCGCATTATGAAGTCGATTTCAGGCTGTCGAAACCAATTTCCGAAAGAATTCAATCAATTCAACAAGTCGATTTGGGCACACCTCACCACAAATCTTCAAGTAATTCTGATTTAATAAAAAGATTCAACAGAAATTCTTTTTAAGAATGACCACACATTCACTTGGTTGGCGTTTTTATGAATCGTTTAAAAACTTTGCTTTCAGGAAAATGCGTGTCCGCTTTGCCCTCCACAATCAAATCAGATTGGTCTGTTCTGTTCTTAATATTTTTTAGGCAGTTTTACTTTGATAGTTTAGGCTTTTCCCAATTCGCTTTTGCTCGTGGTTGGGTCAACTGGTAAATTAGTCGTCTTTTTCTCACAACATTACAACAGTTTAGTCAATGGTTGTGGTGCTTACAATTCCGACATGGACCTTTGCCTGGGAATTCCTTGTCCTATCGAGCAATATTCCACCTCAAAAAGGTTTGTTTTAACGCTCTCATAAAGCAGGTGAATTAAAAATTTCAGTTATGCGGGCAAACATTTGCGCAAAGTCAAGCGCATTTTGAGCCTTTTGGACATTGTGCGTTACGTCGAATATATTCCGGCGAAAGTGCCAATTCTGAAGATGAACTTCGCCCAGCCGTATTCGAACCTCGAAGTGGACATCAATGTGAACAACTTCGCCGGTATTTATTATTTGTCAGTCTTCGCCATGTTTTGGCAATCAAAAGAAGAAGTCAGGAGTACATGTTATCGAACTAAAAATAAAAGGATTTCAAATTTCCTTTTTACATTCATTAATAATCTGCAGCCTCTGCTGGTGAATTTTCCAGATGGAATTTTCATTTTGTTAATTTTACCCAATTCCATTAGGTGTCTACAATTCATTCCTTCTTCATAATTACTCCAGGTTTAAATGTTTTCCATTGGAAAAAATCTCTTTCTTTTTTCTCTTCAGAATTGACGACCGATTTCCTGCCATTTGTCTGCTCGTGAAGCATTGGGCGAAAGTTAAGGGAATTAGCGATGCCAGCGGGGGTTTCCTCAACAGGTGACGGACTAATTGTTTTATTGGACAATTCTGTTTCCGAGTAAACAAATTGTCTGTTCTCCTTTAGTTACTCGCTCATTCTGATGGTCCTCCATTTTCTTCAGTGCGGCGTTGAACCACCGGTTCTTCCCAACTTGCAACAGCTTTACCCGGACCTGTTCAGCCTTAAACATCCATTTAATGACTATGTCTTTTTCTCTGACTTGCCCATTCCCCTCCCGGGTGAAAGTGTGCTAATGTTTGAAGTTAATGGTTAATTTCTTTTTAGAAATAACGCAAAATGACAGGACAGTGGGCGAATTGCTGATCGCATTTTTCTCATATTATGACCACTTCGATTTCAACAGATATGCCATTTCCGTGAGAAAGGGCTGTCTTTTTTCAAGGTACTAACAATAAAAAGGAGGACTTTTATTGGAATAAGATAAAAAAGTAATCATTAATTTCTTTCCACAGAACGGAATTACCAGCAAATACCAAACGTTTTCGGCTGTTTATCGAAGAACCATTTGACCATCAAAACACGGCGCGATGTGTGACCAACGACGAGCAGTGGATGATTATTTTGGACACTTTTGGCAAAGCGGCGGAAGCACTTTCACCAAATTCAAGACAGGCACCAGATTTGCTAAAAATTGGAATTCGTATGTAATGACAAATAGCAGAATATTTGATTTTTTTGGTCACCCATAGACAATCAATTTATCAAAATTCTGATTTTAAGGATTTTGGTAAATGTCTATGGTTGGTTTTTCTTTCGCTTATTTTATATTCAGAATTTTTTTATATATTGTCTTTTCTTTGCACTTTTTGCTTTTCTGTTATCGCAGTAATTTTTATTTTCTGTTTTTCTTTGACAGTTTTGCTATAATAAAATTTTTTGGCGTTTTCCATTTTTCTTTGACTGGAATTCCTTGTCCACCTCCTCAGATTAAATACTTTTATTTCCACATAATTTTTAAATTAAAAAAAATCCGATTGCTTTTAATGATAAATACTTTTATTTCCACATAATTTTTAAATTAAAAAAAAATCCGATTGCTTTTAATGACTTCTGGCGACTCGAATATGAGCGAAGGTTTGTTGTACCATTTATGATAATTACTCGCTTTTGTTTTCAGCGATTATGCAAATGGTCCGTCCCGCTGTCGAGCGCATGGACGAGCAGGTGAAGAACACCAGGAAGAGTCAGCTGTTCCTGGCGAATCACATCGACCAAATATCAGCGAGTAGGTTATCAAACTATGACAATGCTATATGAATAGTCAGTCCTATTGCACTTGGGCATCAATACTCGACGGCAGAGGCGTACCAGGATTTAGGGGTTTTGTGAGGTGTTTGCACGCTTTCTTAGTAATTCAATAAGTCGGGAGTTCTAAATTAGCAAACCCTTTGTTAAACTAAGAAAAAATTAAGAATTGAAGAATTTGGTTGATGAACAGCTGTTACCTTACGATTTGGATGCGTATGTGCGAAAATTGGATGAGAGTCGGAAAAGAATCAATGGAATCAACCAAAAACTTCAAGTAAACAAAATTCTTATCCTGAGGTGGGGCTACTTATTTTTTGACCAAAATACCATTTAGACACTACAAGGTCGAATGGGCAATTTGCAGCGAGAGATAGCCAGAGAGACATTCAAACAGAAACAATGACGATACTTTGCCAAAGAAATAAAATATTTTAATCAAAATGAAATTAAAATCATTTTTAATGGTCTTCAACACCATTTCCTCTTTTTTTCTTATAACTGTTATTATGATTTTATTTTAGACCCTTTTTTATAAGATACAAAATGAATAGAGTATCAATTTATGCAAGGCAACCTGTGAAATACAGTCGTCGTGCCAAATTCACCCCACGGGTTGCACGGCCGTGGCGACCGCGGGTCATTGCTTGGGCCGGCCCTGACGCATTTACGCGTGATAGGTATTGACAAAACAATATTATTTGGCATTCTCCGCTTTTTGCTATACTGCTTGTTTACAGGTTTTATGAGCTCGATTCGTGGTATAAAGCAAGGATTCAGAGGCCCGAACTGCTTCCCAAGTTGCACATCATCGACCCGGACTTGATCGTTGACAATTATGAGGATACAATTCATCGTAAAATTGGGGATGGGTCTGCATATCACTGCATTTTAATGTGTTTTGTTAAGGGAGAAAGGAACGCACCATTGACATTGGGTTCAAAACGAAAGAGGAAGTACCGAAGAAATTGACGGAAGAAGCAGTGGAAAAATTGGAGGAATTAGCAATAACGAATCAATGTGAGGGCATTAAGTGATTAACGGAACATTCTCCAACACAATTGAAATAGGATTTGTTTTTCCAGTAACAATTGATTTGAACTCTGTTGACTCCTCCTTGTTTTTCCAGTAACAATTGATTTGAACTCTGTTGACTCCTCCTGCCAACTGAGTCTCGCGGAACATTTCAACGTCTTCGAGGACTTATTCTTACCGGGCGTTTTCTTCCACAATGTTCAGCCAGTTCAAGTGACTTTTGAAGGGTGTGATTCACAACAGCAAATGCAATTCGGTAACACAATCCGCGCGTCAAGTGCCGCTTTGCCTCCGGTGGTTACCATCGGAATGCCTCGGTCCGACACAAAAGCATTCACTACGAGTGAGTGATAATATTATCCTTAACAGAGGGCATTAGAGCAATTTTTGGTATGGGATTTTGTTTTTTTTAGTGTTGCTGCTGAATTTGGAAGGCCCTGGACAGCAGGAGTCCTTTGAGGACAACAAAACCATTGGACCGACTGATAACCATTCGTCGCGAATAAATCTTTCTTCAACACCTTGGCCGTTATCTGCGCAAGATCAGCTGTTGGTCAGAATGGAGAGACGGCAATTACTCCATTGGATGGTGTCGAACATCCCGGACGGAAACGACGGTGTTCAGACAGGAAACGAATTGGTGCCGTACTTACCTCCTGTCCCCTTCTATGGCACGTCTTAACTCCAAAATTTTTCTTGCATGTTTGAAAATGATGTTTAAGGCACTGGGTATCATCGTTTTGCTCTTTTACTTTTTCGTCATCGACAGACCATTGATTTCGCCGAGTTCGATCTAAAAGAGTTACCAAACACAATTAATGCTTCCAAACGCAACGGTTTTTTTAAGAAACGATTCTTTGGTCGCACGCGCATTCAACACAAATGCCTTTTACAAACAATTCGAAGACGAAATAAGTCCTTCTTCTCTCAGATTTTGCCAAATTAAGTGGGATGAAAGTTGCGACAAAACACTTCACAGAATGGGTGTTTTTAATGACTAAAAATTATTTTACGATTATCCATTTAAAGGACTGAAAGCCCCTCGGTATTGGTACGAATGGAATGCGCCAGATACAAAATGAATAGAGTATCAATTTATGCAAGGCAACCTGTGAAATACAGTCGTCGTGCCAAATTCACCCCACGGGTTGAACGGCCGTGGCGACCGCGGGTCATTGCTTGGGCCGGCCCTGACGCATTTACGCGTGATAGGTATTGACAAAACAATATTATTTGGCATTCTCCGCTTTTTGCTATACTGCTTGTTTACAGGTTTTATGAGCTCGATTCGTGGTATAAAGCAAGGATTCAGAGGCCCGAACTGCTTCCCAAGTTGCACATCATCGACCCGGACTTGATCGTTGACAATTATGAGGATACAATTCATCGTAAAATTGGGGATGGGTCTGCATATCACTGCATTTTAATGTGTTTTGTTAAGGGAGAAAGGAACGCACCATTGACATTGGGTTCAAAACGAAAGAGGAAGTACCGAAGAAATTGACGGAAGAAGCAGTGGAAAAATTGGAGGAATTAGCAATAACGAATCAATGTGAGGGCATTAAGTGATTAACGGAACATTCTCCAACACAATTGAAATAGGATTTGTTTTTCCAGTAACAATTGATTTGAACTCTGTTGACTCTTCCTGCCAACTGAGTCTCGCGGAACATTTCAACGTCTTCGAGGACTTATTCTTACCGGGCGTTTTCTTCCACAATGTTCAGCCAGTTCAAGTGACTTTTGAAGGGTGTGATTCACAACAGCAAATGCAATTCGGTAACACAATCCGCGCGTCAAGTGCCGCTTTGCCTCCGGTGGTTACCATCGGAATGCCTCGGTCCGACACAAAAGCATTCACTACGAGTGAGTGATAATATTATCCTTAACAGAGGGCATTAGAGCAATTTTTGGTTGCTTCAGCGATCCGGAAGTCAACAGTGTGATTCAGTTGGCACTTCCTATCATTAGTCCGTTCGGATCATCATTAGCATGTGAAAAACAATCGCAACAAACTATGACGCCAGATGGAACCGAACCCATGGAGAATTATATAAATTTTAATGAGATATTGAAAGCAATAGCCTTCATAAAATATCAATAATTTTTCGATGCTTTTTCACCTGTTTTGGTCGCTCGTGGGCAAATTGCCAACGCGGACAATGGGCCACCACAAAAAAAGACCTGGGCAGTCCGTTGATGGCACTTCCCTTGCCGGAGAACAAGACGGTCGAGAGTGGGCACTTAACATTGATTAATTCATTGGTAGGGTAAGGGGGGGGGGGGGGAGTGACTGCCTGTCGGACGAATGCCATCTTCATTTTTTCGTTTCAACCGGGGATCAATTGGCGGCGGTAAGCTGTCGAAAATGTCAACAACCTAAAGAGCAAGAACCTATAACAACAACAACAACAAAAACAACAAAACGACAGTAAAAATATTCAAAGAAACGGATTGAGGAAACATCCACCTCGTAATTGAAAGTCCGAGCTGTGAAGATGGGCACCCGGGCTCTGATGACCGAATGCCGTTCGCCCTCATCGTTCTCCCCGTTGTGTTCTGTCGTGGGCTGCTGTTCCGCTTCGTTCTCTGCTGGCCCGTCTCTTCTCCTCTCTTTGCGCTGTTTGTCCTCTGCTGTTGATCCATTTGTCATAAGTGTCGTTTCCTGTCGCTTCTCTGTTTCAATTTCGTTCGATTCCCCCCTGTCTTTTGCACTTTCCAAATTGTCCAATGAACTAAAAAACGAATGTTTGGCTTTGTGTTAACAAATTTTGAATTGGTTTTGCCTTTTCGATTTGCTTCTGCTGGCGACTGTTCCTTCTCCATTTGTTAGAGGTGGCCGAACAGCGAGTGAGGACGAAGTGCAGGGACGGTCAGCCGCCCATTGGAAGGCATTGCGTTGCGAAGACGGCCGAACCGAAGGCGAAGAAGGAAAATTGGAGGGGGACGAAACAGAAATATTAGCTCGAAAATTGACGGGGAGTTCAAAATCGGAGGGCTAAAAACAGAGGAAATTGAAATAATAATGTTGGCGGGGTTTTGCTGCTGCGGCGTTTGAGAGAATTTCTTGGGTATTTTGAACGGTTGTTGAGCGACAATGTCCCGTTGTTTGTCCATCTCCAAGGCAACATTCAGCGAATTGTTCGTTCGTCGTCCCATGCCCACACTGCTTTCACTTCGCTTTTCACTCAGCGATCGTTGCGCAATACTTTCAGCGACGAGTGAATGCAACCGCTCATTGTGTGTAATCGCTGGAAAAGCAATCAAAATCAGTGGAAACGCAATGCAAATGAATCAAAAAATACGTTTTTCGAATTTATTGAACGGAAGCTTGGGGGGACGTCCTCTTGGCCTGCGTGGTTCCTTTGGAGACTCGACCGATTCAGGGTTAAGTCGAGGCCGGCCTCGCTTTTTCGGCTCCTTGTCGACAACTTTCCGGGCGGGAGCTGTGAAAAAGGTGGCAATAAAAAAACAAAAAATAAGTAAAATTGCACCTTTTTTAAAGGAAAAGTCTTTTAAATTTTCAGGCACCGAACCGCGCACTTCCAATTCGACAGAGTACGAGCCAATCCAACGAGAAAGAGCACTGAATGAAAAAAAGAATATGAACTGCTGTATTGCATTATTTTCCAAATCCTTTTCATAATGTAAATTGTCTTTTTTTTTATCCAACCAATCAGAGCCATCTCCCCATAAACATGTCTTGTCCCATCCAAACCCAATCCTTCTGTTCAACCCCAAATGTAATCGTGCCATATCCTTTATTTTTTTGCCCGTCTAAATTTTAATCTTACTCCCCGTTTAATTGTATTATTTATTTTGTTAATGCTTTTCCTATAATAAATTCCTTTCCTAAATCCGGTAACCCAAAATGGCTTAAAGCCTCAAATCCGGGGACACAACACGAACTGTTAACCAAAGAATGACAATTGCGTTGGCTTCTTTCCCCTATTCCATTTGTATTCCTTCCCTCTTTTCGACCTTTCGTTGCCCAATTTGCTTTCGTCCACTTTCCTCCATCCCGTTGTCCTTTTATCTCTTTCGTCGGCCATTTCGCCCCCGGTAGAATGCCAAGCGGTGCCCGACAATGCTACACCGTCCACAATTCCTCCATCTTGACACAGTCCGCTGCTGCCCAGGGATGAACGTTCCGTCAGAATACAATGGGTGGCCGAGTCGTTATCGAGCGAATTAACGTCCTCCGAAATGGCCGATTCCGACAAAAGGCAGGGAATCGTCAGCGAAGAAATGGACGTTCCTCCGACTGTCGGCCCACCACCGATGGTACAAGAGAAGCCATTGACAGTGCCATCCGCTCTGCCAGAGCCAAGATAGCCAAAGGGCGAGCCGCTTTTTTTCGCCTGGGTGCGTCTTTTCACTCCACTGACTGTGCCCGTTCCCTCTGTCTGTCCAGGTCCGACGGCACCCAAATGCAGCGTCGCCTTGGCACCACCGCTCGACGAGGGAATTACATCGTTCTGCCGACTGAATGAATGAAATGATTTTTGGAAAAATCAGAAAGCACACCTTCTGAGGGATTTTTTGCCACTAATTGCCGTTAGCGGGGTATTAAGTGTGTTCGAGTAGTGTTGGTATTGGCCAGTTTGGTGTTGCGTGGCATAGTTGGTCGGCAATTCTTCGCCGCTATCAAGCGACGGCTGAATGGTGGCGATGTTCAACTGGTTGACTTCGCTGTCGATTATCCTTTTCTGCTCGTCCTGCTCTTTGGAGAATGACTCTTCAAGCTCTTTCAACCTCTTCAGATGAATAAAACAAAATGAGTGTCTCGTGAGAATGGCACTTGGCCCACCTTGGCATATTCCTGCTCAAGTTGGCTTAACCCCTCTTCGTATTCCCTACAAATGGTCGCCTTTTCTTCCTTAAATGGTCTCTTTTAATCTTCCAAATGCCTCCCTTTCCTCACCATCTCATCAATCCGAATTTGCTCTAAACGACGATCGAACCATTGTCGCGCATGGGCAATTCCCTCCCGATATTCGGGGTGTTCCCCCTTTTCCAATGATTGCTTTTCGCATTCCAAGGGAAAGCGCAAAATTTGAGCGAGACGAAAAAGAGAGAACAAATTTAATCATAAAACAAAAAGCGAAAAGAAGTCATTACCGGCTAATCACCACAGAGTCTCTTTGGAAATCAAACACTGTCCCATTGTCATCAGCGGACACAGCCATTTTACAAAAAAAGAAAAAAAAAAGAAAAGTAAAATTGCTTAAATGGATTAAAAAGAAAAATATCGGAATTAAATATTTAACCTATTGACACAATATGTCAAATTGCTACAAATCCATTCGAGAGGGTACGATTCGCTAAACGGATGGAAACTTTTGGCAAATTCGGCATCGGATTTTTGTTGATGCATTTGTTGGTGTTTCATTACCGAATGCACATATTCTTCAGTTGTAATGACCTGCCTGAGAAAGGGGAAAAGAATCACAGGAATTGGCGAATTAACTCGGGACAACGCTCTTAGAGGCGGAAGGGGAGGGGGGAGAGGGCGAAATAATACCTAAACTAACAATTTGAGCATTAGACTGATACAATATTTACGAAAAATCTCAAAATAGTAATAAATATTTACGAAAAAAAGAGTTAAAATATTGACCAAAATATCGAAAAAGCCTATAAATTTTTGGCAGCGCAAAAAATTGGGCTCCTGGGGGAAAAACCCCCGTTTTTCCAGGGCTCCCGGTACCGGCGTTGGCAGGCAGCACATCTCCGTGGGCGGGCGGCACATCAACATTGGCAGGCGGCTTGGGGGGGGGGGGGTATAACAGAACAAAAAATCCCTGTTTTTAGTATGCTCATGATTTTGTTTTATTTTTCAGAGTAAGATTTCACACAGTTTTTCTGGGTGGCAGTAATAACTAAGAGATTCTGAATATCCAAATGTGATTTATTCATGGTAACAATTTACAATACATGGCATAGATAGTTAACAGATACAATAAAACATGGTCACATGCAAGAGGATACAATATTATGGAAACATCATGTGATAAACATGTCACAAATGATCATTGTTGTGGTCGGCGTATTCATTTCTTCGGCTCATCCACTGGTTTGTCTCGGCGCTTCTTCACGGGCTGTTCTCCAAGGTGAGATACGGTGTCGAGTGGAGGCTCTTCTTCATCGGACTGCAGCACATCTCCATGGGCGGGCGACACATCTCCATGGGCGGGCATGTAGTAGCTTTTGTCGGACATGTGCGTTGTTGGTTGCTTGTTGATTGGAGAATGAAGGAAATTTGGAGAATGAAGGAAATTTGGAGAATGAAGGAAATTTGGAGAATGAAGGAAATCTGGAGAATGAAGGAAATTTGGAAAATGAAGAACCTTTTATACTCTTTTTTTGCTGCTTTATGATTTAAATTTTGTGCATACGTGACAGAGTTGGCGCGTCTCACCTTGGAGAACAGCCCGTGAAGAAGCGCCGAGACAAACCAGTGGATGAGCCGAAGAAATGAATTCGCCGACCACAATATTTTAACTCTTTTTTCGTAAATATCGTATCAGCCTAATGCTCAAATTGTTAGTTTAGGTATTATTTCGCCCTCTCCCCCCTCCCCTTCCGCCTCTAAGAGCGTTGTCCCGAGTTAATTCGCCAATTCCTGTGATTCTTTTCCCCTTTCTCAGGCAGGTCATTACAACTGAAGAATATGTGCATTCGGTAATGAAACACCGTCAAATGCATCAACAAAAATCCGATGCCGAATTTGCCAAAAGTTGTGTCAGTCGCCTGAAAACGAACTAATATGTAATATCCGGAAAACCAAAAATGTAGAGTTTATAGATTTTTTGAATTTTGTCAAAATATGCAATACTTAAGTTTATAATATATTTTCATTAATGTGAATTTAGTAAATATTTTATTTTAATCTATTCTCAAAATGGTCCAAGAGTTTAACACCACCATTGCCACCATTCAACCTCAACACCCCTTCCCACCGAGTTCTCCAAATCCGTCTCTGTCTTCGAAAAGCAATTGCGATGATGAAGAAAAATGGCGTCATCTGATGGATCAGCACGTAATGTATTTCCTAAAAGATTCATTCAGTTGATAATTTCATATTCAGCACGAACTTTGCGATTTGGGGAAGTGCTTAGGCAAACGCATCAACGGACTCTTCGTTTGTCAGGTGAGGAGGCATCGACTGGGTGTTGCTGGTCGAATTTAATGTTGAAAACAGAATGTGTGTTCTGTTCTTTTATCTCATCGTTGGTCTTTCAGTTCTCAAACATTCCCGGCCATCTCTACAGCCAATACTTACGCCACCGTCGTCGTCAGGGCGCCTACAAAACTAAGCCGTGTCGTAATTTCTACGGTCCGAATCGCTTCTGTCCCGCTGGTGACCAATGTTCCTTCTTCCATGAAATGGATGAGAAACGCGAGTTACTGCAGCAACCGATGAGCACCAATTTTATGCTGAACGGCGAAGGAAGCGGTGAACCATCGGTGCATTCCTTCGCACTGTTCGAGTCGACGGACAATGAACACGCATCGACGAATTTCTGCAACAACGATGAACAGAATTTGCAGCCAAAGCAACAAACGCTGAACAATCTGATCGCTCTTGTGACGGAGACTTACAAGCGAATGTGCAAGTGAGTGGAGGAGATCAGAATGAATGAAAAAGGCATTGCCAACGAGACGAAAATGCTAATCGGTGCAAAACCGTTTCTTTAAAATGGTCTCTTAAAAATGATAGAAATTTTTGCGATTTGAGTTCTCCTTGTGGATTTTCGGGGGCGCGCTGTCATGAACATGGCATCAGATTGTCATATGACTTAAGACTTTTCATCGTTTTTAGTCTTTTTGCCGTTAAGTATTTATTTCATCACAATTTTCTTTCTTTTTTTGCCTGAGAATTTTGAAAAGTACCTTGGTTGCAACTGTAACCAGTGAATAAAATGCTTGTGAGTTTATTAAAACGCGATTTCGATTTTTTGCGCTGCCAAAATTTATAGGCTTTTTCGATATTTTGGTCAATATTTTAACTCTTTTTTTCGTAAATATTTATTACTATTTTGAGATTTTTCGTAAATATTGTATCAGTCTAATGCTCAAATTGTTAGTTTAGGTATTATTTCGCCCTCTCCCCCCTCCCCTTCCGCCTCTAAGAGCGTTGTCCCGAGTTAATTCGCCAATTCCTGTGATTCTTTTCCCCTTTCTCAGGCAGGTCATTACAACTGAAGAATATGTGCATTCGGTAATGAAACACCGTCAAATGCATCAACAAAAATCCGATGCCGAATTTGCCAAAAGTTTCCATCCGTTTGGCGAATCGTACCCTCTGAAGAATCTTCGAATGGATTTGTAGCAATTTGTAGAGGTGCGCCGTGACTGATAAAACCCGTGAAGCGTGAACCGTGACCGTGACCGTGAATTGAGACAATAAAAACGAGTTAAGACAATAAAAACGAGTTAAGACAATAAAAACGAGTTGAGACAATAAAAACGAGTTGAGTAAAAAACGAGTCGTAACAAAAACGAGTTGGCCAAAAACGAGTTGAGTATTTACTAGAGGTGCGCCGTGACTGATAAAACCCGTGAAGCGTGAACCGTGACCGTGACCGTGAATTGACCCCGTGAACCGTGACCGTGACCGTGAACTGACCCCGTGAACCGTGACCGTGATAGAAAAAACCCGTGAAATTCACGGTAACCGTGACCGTGAACCGTGAATTTTTTTTTAATTTTGATTTTTTAAAATGTTTTTTTTGATTTTTTTTTTTTATTTAAATTCTGGGTTTTTAATAATTTTTTTATTAATTTTTTAGGGGTAAATTGAATAGGTGGGGGGACTACTGGGCCCAACCAATTTAGAAAAAAATTCTTTGACTTTTGACACTGCTTGTAGGGCAGGGCTGGGACGCGGGCTGAAAAATTCCGCGGTCGCGATACGCGGTTGAAATTTGCCGCGGTCGCGAAACGCGCAAAAAAAAAAAACGCCGCGATATGCGAATCGCGGACGCGATACGCGGTCCGCGTCCCACCCCTGTTGTAGGGGTACAAAAAATTGGGGACAAGTTTTTTAGATGGTCGGAAATTAGTTTTTTTTCTCCCAAAAAAAAGTGTTTATGCCTGAAGATAAGTAAGTCATGACTTCATTAACAATTTTATTTATTTGAGAATCAGCAAATCCATTCGACTGAATTTTGATAGCAAATTTGCACAAAAAACAAATTTTGATATAGATTTTCGGAATTTCAGAAACCTTGATGAGGGAATGGAAGCCGGCGGTGCCGATAGGCGCCGCCAGGAAAATTTTGAAAACTTATGGCCCATTTGTTAACAGATTTTCACCAAAAATGGTAAATTTTGTGTCCCTATTTTCAAAAGGATTGAGTGTCCGGCGGTGCCGCTAGGCGCCGCCGGAAAAATTTTTAAAAAATGAAATTTACAAAGAGAAATTGTCAAAAAACTTGGCAAATATTAATTATAATAGTTATTGGATCTCTTTATTTTCAAAATTTCGTTTAAACAAACTGATTTTTGGAAAAAACAATTTAAAAACTAAAATTTCCTGCCATGAGCGGGGGCGGACTTAACACAAAATTTTCAATTTTGTCTCCTGCATTCCCTTTTTCCTAATTTCTTTCAGCTATTATTCTTGGAAAATAAAATCCCGCAAGTTTTCCAATTTTATCCAGTGTAAATTTTTCACGGTAAAACCGTGAATAGACCCCGTGAACCGTGACCGTGACCGTGACAGAAAAAACCCGTGAAATTCACGGTAACCGTGACCGTGACCGTGAATCACGACGCACCTCTAGCAATTTGACGATTAAAAATTTTTAACATTCTGATATTTCCCTTGGTTTCACATAAATATATTGTACGATTATTTAGTTACTTAAAATTCGTTATTGTCATCATTTATTGAGAAGATATTAAAGAAATATTCCTAGGTTTTCTTGTGCGTAAGCCTCCTTTCGTTGGTCCCATAAAAACATTTCTGAGGCTAATGTTAAGCTTAAAGGCCTTATCTAATTGTTGAAAATAGTAATTTTACGCAATGGCGCGTTCAAATATTTTGTTTACCGAGATGACGCTTTGATAATTGTAGACAGAAAATATAATCCCATCTACTAATAGTCAATTTAAAGGATACAAGCGTCTTTACTAATGACAATACTGTTTTTAAAAGCTCTCTTTCTGGTCCTTCTTTTTTAGGATTTTGTTTCAGCAGAAACCAGATTTTCTAAAAAAAATGTTTTCTTTCCTTACTTGCCGCATGATTATATTTGGAGTTTATAGTCCTAAAAACGGCTCCTTAATTTAAAGGAAGTGAAAAATGCGACATTTGTCGTCAGTTTTTGTCTTGTATCCGACGCTAAATGTGAATTAAATCGAATAATGTTCTTTTTCTTTTAAATGCCAGCAATCTTTCAAATTATATACCTAATAATAAACTTATGAATTTTTAAAATGAAAAGTAAAAGCGCGATTTGACAGAAGATTAACAACAAGAGATCGATTGAGAGACGATAAATAGTTAACATATTCATTTAAAAAAAAGGGGGCGAAGCTCTCCGTTAATTGTCCCTTTAGTCACTTTCTTCCTCAAAAGTCCTGTTAAGTGCCGTCCCTTTCACCATTCGGTCCAACCCGTCCTTCTGCGACTGATCACCCGCCAAACTCCAATGGAACAACTAAAAGAAAATAATTTTTAACCATCGCCAAAAATTAGTTGGTTATATGAAAAGAAAATATAACGAAGTTTTGCCAATTTTTAAGAATGGGTGTCCCTAATTAAACTGCAAAATTCAACTGTTATTTTGGGTTAAAAATAGGGTCTTTGGAGGTTTTCAAGGGTGATGAGCACGCATCTGACCTCAAATTCTTTGTATGACAACACCTAATCTGAGATTTGATCAAATCTATGATTTTCCATCAAGTACGTACTCGTGTTTTCAATGAAAACATGGCGCTGCCCGGGCAACATAAAAGTTAGCTCAATAACAAAGTTAAATTATGGACACCCATTCTTAAAGATTGCCGAATTTTTGATTAGCCCCTCGAAGTTATGCGTTATTTATAATGATTTGTTCATAATAATAATAATAGAATACGTAATGCGTGTTATTTTCCCTGCCAAAACCCATGCCGTTTCGAGTCTCCTAAGGTTCATTCAAATTGGCTCACCTTTTTCTCATCGGCGCCCACCCCAATCGTTTCAATGTGGATGAATGGGCAATATTTCGTGACGAATTCCTCCAAATGGTAGACCGTCTCAAATGCTTTTTCGCAAGTGAATGACCCAAACAAACACAACAACATTTCGTAAAGATCGTCACGCTGAATTCACAAGAAAATGACGGTCGGAAAAGGGTAAAAACCTCCAAAGAGCGATGGAGAAATAGCACATCGTTTGTAAGAGTTGCCATTCGCAGAAAATCATGCTCGAAAACCTGAATAATAGCATTTAAAACACGAATTAGAAAGCGAAGTCCGAAAAAGGATTTTACGATTTTAAGGGTCCTGTGGCTTAAGTCCTATTGCGTGACTGTCTTTTATAATCCAGAGAAACAGTACCACCCTAAAGTCAGGGACGTATCCAGGATTTGGGTCTGGGGGGGTACCGGGGGTTGGGGGGGTACTGGGGGGGAAAAGTCAATTTTTTTTAGGGGTTTCTGATTTTTTTCCCTTACCGAGGGAGGGTCTTGGGGGGGGGGGGGGGGGGGGGGTACGTACCCCGTGTACCCCCCGCCCCCCCTGGATACGTCCCTGCCTAAAGTCCTAGGCCATCTCTTTCAAGTCTTTTAGGTGTACTATGGAAAAAAACGAACTACAAGTCAAAAACTTGACTTAACCAGCTAAAAATGAGATTAAGGTGGCTAAATCTTTAGGTACTCCTCAGGACAAAAGACAGTTGACTTACAGCTCAAGTACATACCAGATTAGCTTGGTAAAACCCAACTCATTCTCGGCTCGGCCAATTCGGTTTCCTTAGTCCTTTTTTTTGTTGGAGCGCAGACAGGAAGTCCTTAAACTTATTCTTAAAAACGAATCGAGGTGTCGTCAATTAGCTTCTAATCAGCATATGCTTTGTTTCTAATAGTTTTAAGTGGGGCCCCTAAAGAATGGATCCGCAGTACATCTTTTAAAATAAATCCGTTACCTTCTTTTTGGGCTCGTCCGAAGCCATTTTCTGCTTGTTTTCTTTGTCATGAAAATGTGCCATGGCGCACTATCGTAGGAACTTTTGTAAAAAATAGAACAATTGTAATGGATGTATTGATTCCGCAGATAATCCTTCAAGCCTTATTTATGAGAAAAAAACGGGCAAAAGATAAAAGTGAGATAGGTTCTTTTTTACTTTTTCTTCGCAAAACACTGCATTTCCTTTTGTAAATCATTGCTAAAAATTTCATCGGCTAATTCGGTGAATTTCCTCTTCTCTTCGCTTGTCAGTTGCTGGTAAAGGTGTTCCATCTGTTCTTGATTCGTTTCCCCCTTCGAAGATGTGTGCACGCTTTGTTCCTCTCCAAGTCCAATTGGCAGCCCGGCATTCAAAACGCGTCTGTTCAATTCTTCCTCATCCAACGAATTGTATTGCTCAAGGGTAGACGCGACCATTTTTAAGAGGTATTCCGGTTCATCATCGGAATCGAACAATATTTCCTCATCCGCTCTTAATATTACACCAAAGATCTTTCACTGTCAAGTGAATGGATTCTAATGAATATGGTGCCATTGGATAGAGTAGAATGTTTTCTATCGAATGGTACTATTTTTATGCTATTTTGACCAATTTTGGAAACCAAAAGAGATTAAAAAATGAGCATTATATCAATCGATAGAGAGTCAAAAGCTCTATTAGGCGGGTATCTAATCACAGAACTTTGCCGGATGAACAAAAAATTTTTTAATAACTGGTTTTTTTCATTTTTAAGTTATGTCGAAAAACCGGGTGCATTTTAAGAATTAAGTTTTTTTTTTAAACGGGGGAGAAACGAGCTGCTCCGCGAAAAAAACACATTAAAACTTATGCAAATCAAAATCTCTTGGGTTTGTGCATGAATTAGACAGTAATTTAGTGTTATTAATAAAACATTTTGATTTTCTTAGCAGAAATATGATTTTTGTGTATACCACCATTTTTGATACCTCGACTTAACTTGTCATAACTTTTTTTCAAAATTGGCTAAAATCGCACAAAAATCTATGTATTTTAGATCAAAAAACAAAGAAAGCAGTAAAGGGGGCCGGCGGTGTAGGCGCCGCCGGGAAAAATTTTGAAAATTTGGTCGGATTTGTTAACATATTTTGCCTCAAAAATTATTATATTTTAAGGTTTTTGTCAACCTAGTAATTTCTTAAAATGCATTTTTGGTGCGATTCTATTATATACAACAATTGTTATTTACCAACCTGACAGATATTTGAGGATTGATATCACTTTTTGCAGCTTTCCTACTATTCTGATTTGCCATATATTGCTCAAAAGATTCTATTTTTGCTTCCTTTCTTTTGTCGTCAGAAGAATTCGAAGCATCTGTTGACAAGGACTAAAAAAAGAAAGGATAAAATTTGAAAAAAACTATTAGCCCCACTTCAATATGTTTTTCACATTGCCTGCGGTAAAATCCTTCCGAACATTTAATGTGCTTTTTGCACCGAAAACATCGAAGAGAACAATAAAATGCCGAACATTGAGGGCATTTGTAAAGATCGAGCTTTTCATTCGGACAGAAAGAACAGCTTTTAAAATTGAATTCAATAGAAGAATCCATCTTAAAGAAAAAACATTTGACGAAAAAAAACTAGGTAAGTAGATCGGGATTTGCTCGTCAATTCTGCTTATAAACATGCACCATTCCAAAATTATAAGATCACCCCATTTTTTTTCTATTTCTTTGTGTCGTTCTTATTATTAGTCAAAGTAGGTGTGGTAAAAATTTTAGCTCGATTAATCCATGGGAAGTACAAAAAGTGACAAAAAAAAAAAATTCTTGAGTTTAAATTTTGGCAGACTGTATTGTAAATCTTTCAAAAATTTTAATTAATGAAAAAATTCAAATATATATTTGGGTACTTTTATAGCGGACGACACCCGACTCGTACGGGTACCCCGACTCGTACTTAGTTACCCAACTCGTACTAATTCTGAGTTGTACTCGGGGGTTTTCGGGGTCGCTGATCACGAATAGGGCATTTGTTTTTGCCAATTCCGAACCCCGGACCCAAATTCGAACAAAAAAGTCGAAAATTTTAATTTTTTCTAAGTCGCTTTTATCGACAATAAATGTTCGAGAATATCTGTTCAAAGCTTTATGTTCTGTTTTTTATGGGCTTTAGTAGGTTTTTGGACAAAAAAAAAATTTTTATGAAAAATAGAATTTACGACTTTTGTTCGAATTCGGTACCCAAAAACAAATGACATCATTCCAAATCGAATCTGGCCTATTGGAGTAATTTTGACGGATAAAAGCGACTTAGAAAAAATTAAAATTTTTCGACTTTTTGTTCGAGTTCGGGTCCGGGGTTAGGAATTGGCAAAAACTAATGCCATATTCGTGGTCAGCGACCCCGAAAACCCCCGAATTCACTTTTTCCCCTTCATTTTCATTCGTTTTTAGAATTAAGTACGAGTTGGGTAACTAAGTACGAGTCGGGGTACCCGTACGAGTCGGGGTCGTACGAGTTGGACCTGTACGAGTCGGGTTTTTACCTTTTATAGCGTAGGGTGCTAATTTGAAAACCAAAGAGGGGAGGGACCCTTTTATAATTTTTTTTAATTTTATTTTAGCCAAAATAAACTCAATTTTGTTTAAGCGACCTTAAAACATCCGGAAACACCTTTTTAGTGCTTTTAAAACATTTTTGAAATTGTTAAAAAATGAAAAAGGTCACCTTTTCGTAAACCCTCCCCCCCCCCCCTTTGGTTTTAAATTAGCACACTACTCTATACAAGATTAGCATCCTACGCTATAAAAGTGCCAATATTTGCTTTTATAAATAAGTCTCGGTCTCGACTCGAAAAATTAAAATCTCGAGTAGTGTACTATTCTTTATACTATCTTGAATTTTCTGGTGCCCAAAAAGATGAAAAATAAAATAAAAAAATTTAAATTTTAGGAGCAATAAAATTTTTCCATTAGTTGTAGAAAATATGGACGGCACCCGATTCGTACTGGGCCAATTCGTAGTGCCCCGATTCATACTGTTGACGTGTTACAGCCAGGTGCAAAAGTATTGGAGCAAAAAAAATATTTTTTTTAAATCCGATTTTCTCAAAAATGAATGGTGAGAAAAAAAGGGTTATTTACGCCAAAAGAAACATAATTAGTGTACTAATAAATAGCCAAATAATGCCCCGATAACTCTTTGCTGTCCTCGAGAAAATGGGTCATGCTCCAATCGACCCCCATTTTGAAGGTGCAAAAGTAATGGAGCAATATGTTTAATCAATATTTTGAGTGTCCAGAAAATCTAAGAAAATTGATGCTAGTATAACTTTTGGTACTGATCAAAAAAATTAACTACACCAACTCGACCAGATCACTCTTTCATAAAGTTCTGAAAACCCAGAAATGGCTTGAAATCTGGAAAATTTTTGAAAAAAATTCCTAGGGGGTTGGAAAAATTTTTCTGAAAAAAACGAGTAGGGCCATTAGAAAGAGCCTAAAATTCTCTACAGAATTGCTTTTGGGATGGTGGCTCTACCATTTGTCCCCATGGAAGGACATAGGGTGTCAAATACGGTTACCCCAAAAATGACTGATTTCTACAGTATTTCAGTGGAAAATGACCGAAAAATTTCTAATGGCCCTACTCTTTTTTTTCAGAAAAATTTTTCCAACCCCCTAGGAATTTTTTTCAAAAATTTTCCAGATTTCAAGCCATTTCTGGGTTTTCAGAACTTTATGAAAGAGTGATCTGGTCGAGTTGGTGTAGTTAATTTTTTTGATCAGTACCAAAAGTTATACTAGCATCAATTTTCTTAGATTTTCTGGACACTCAAAATATTGATTAAACATATTGCTCCATTACTTTTGCACCTTCAAAATGGGGGTCGATTGGAGCATGACCCATTTTCTCGAGGACAGCAAAGAGTTATCGGGGCATTATTTGGCTATTTATTAGTACACTAATTATGTTTCTTTTGGCGTAAATAACCCTTTTTTTCTCACCATTCATTTTTGAGAAAATCGGATTTAAAAAAATATTTTTTTTGCTCCAATACTTTTGCACCTGGCTGTATATGTAAGTATAAGGACTGTCTAACCTTCGCTGTCTGCGCTCCCACGCAAAATAGTACGAATCGGGGCAGCACGAATTGGCCCAGTACAAATCATCTTTTTACCATAAAATATATTTAAAAAATCTTGAAGTCACAAAAATTGCCAAAAAGTCAAGACTCCAAAAAGTGAAGAAAAGTCAAAAAAAGTCATTATAAAGGTCCGCTTCCCGTCGATTCGTCCCCCAAGCCAAAATAGCGATTCGTCCCCATTGGATTCTGTAAATGATTAAAAATTAAATTAGATTAGGATTAAATTAGTAAGCAAAAGATGATTACTAGGGCTGCCAATTATATGGAAATCCATATTTTTTTCCTGAACTCGGAACGGCCTAAAACGCATGTAAAACATGTTTTTAGCTTGGTTTGAAGCTTCTAGGATGGTTTTTTAAATCCATATTTTCAATATTTTTCCATATTTCGGGATTTATGTCCATATTTCCATATTTGTCCATATTTTGGCATTTTGCCCATATTTTATGTCCATATTTTGGCATTTTGGGAAAATTTCATGAGAAAAATGCAATAAAAACGAAAAAATACCTCTCTATAAATTTTTTTGAAAATTATCAAAAAATGCCCTCAAAAATAAAGAAAATTCTTTTTTTTTCTATTTTTTTTCTATATTTCTGATCAAAAAAATTGATATCGAAGGCGTTTTTCACCCCAAAATTTGGAAACATATTTCATTTGCAATTATAAACAACGCTAAATTTTTTTGAAAAAATTGCACTATTTTGATAAAATTTTATGCCCATATTTTGGTCCATATTTGTCCATATTTTGGAATTTTTCCATATTTATGTCCATATTTTGCGATTTTTGATCCATATTTTATGGCCATATTTCGCGATTTTATTTCCATATTTTTGGCAGCCCTAATGATTACAACTAAAAACAAATTTAATTATTAAAATTATTTTAAAATTTGGGGACGACTCGACTATTTTGGCGTGTGAGACCTAAAAGTCATCGTAGAAGCTTCAAACAAAGTTAAAAATACGTTTTTCGTATGTTTAGGCCATCCTAAGTCAGCAGAAAAAAAGTCATTGACTTAAATTCGTTCCCTATAATGAAAAGTACCATGCACCACCCCATATGTTTTTAAGAAATCTTTAATTTTATACTTACTAAACTTTACCAATGAGTGTCAACCAAGGACGAGGACGGGGAACTTCAAGACTTTACGAACATCCGAAGGCTGGTGTTGAAAAGATTACTAATGGCAGTCGTGGACGTGGTTCTTCTGCTTTACATCAGCAGCACTTGAAAGGTAAGGTTTTAGACCGCGAGAAAAAGCCTAATCACTTTTCTAACCATTTAGAACCTTTACAAATTTCTGACCGTGGAGGTCGAGGGCGTGGAGCTTCAGCTTCTTATCAACATAAGACGGGTGGGGGTGCAGTAAAATATAATCTATATATTAATACCTATTTGCAATTGTATAGATCTTGGTCATGGACATAGTATGGGCATGCAACAGTACGTGCACAGAGAGCTTTCGCCGATGCGTGGGCCTCGTGGCGGTCGTGGACACGGCGCCACTGTACCTAGTCTTGAACCTCAGCCTGTGCCTCCTTCTCCGATTTCTGCGTCCGCCATTCTTCCGACTCCCGAGCGTGGACAACGTCCATCCATGAGTCGCTATGGTGCTTATGCTGCGTTTACAAAACAACGCGATCAATTGGACGAGGCAAATTTGTTTTGGCATTCTCAACAGTATTTTCACTCTTCGTCAACAGAAAACTGTGCTCGAGAAAGTCGCATCTCGTTTGGAAGATCAGAAGCAAGTTGAGACTATTGGTAGCCAAGTCGAGGAAGCTACTGGTGCTCCAATGCCATGTGATGAACTTCATCCCGAACCTGGCGATGGAGAGCTTGTGCAACAAATGGTTGAAAGAGGACAAATGCAACAATCTTTTGAGGGTCAACCATCATCGCTTTTATCACTTTTAATAATGGTTATATATTTAGAAGACGCTCATGCTTCTCTTTGTGCTGCTTGTCAGTTCCGTGCGGAATGTGCCAGCTTGCTTCGTGCCTTCGGTGTTCTTTTGAAAGAATTCGGCAATGCCTATGCTACTTATGGACGACGTAATGGCGAAGCTTAAGAGATAAAACGAGTTACTGATCGTCATAACCACAGTTTTTAACATCATCAAAAAAGGTGTTTATTTTGTTGCAAAGTTTTTATCCATTAAATTTTCGTAAAGGAATGAACAATGTTTTTACTATTATTTGAGTTAGTTTCTGTTCTACTGTTTGCAACTATCCATATTTTTCATTTATGGCACAATCATTTTTCCCATTTTCTGATGCGGACCCATGTTATTTTGGATGTTTTGTTTGTCGTCTTTTGGATTTTCCTTTCGTCAAACTTTTCATTGGCGCTTCAGGCTCCTTTGTGGGTGATTCAGGTCCTTTTTAGGTTATGCTTTTTGCCGGATTCCACAATTTCAGCGTAAGAAGGATTTGTATGAACGTAATTCCGTTTGTATGGACTCAAAACGCAAAAAAATCAACGAATACGGAACGCAACCACTCCAAGCCATTGTGACTCCGGTTAATACGACGATTTGGCTCAAGTGCTTTGAGTGGTTGGTCTTTACAAACAAGGTGGCTGTTCCGATTTAATTATGTTGCAGTTTGCACCCGGATGATTCTGAAGAGTTAGAAGATGTGTGGAAGCCGAGTCCTTCGGTTATTGGACGTAAAATTCAACAATTTCTCAAGAAAATTCGTGAAGTTTGTTACACTAAATATAAAAAAAAAAAAAAAGCAATTTTAGAAAATAATAAAATCCCAACCGGATGCGACAAAGTTCCGGCGGGGAAATTTGGCAAAATACCATTGGGAAAGGCTGACTGACCAGAACAAATGGATAAATGCTATGAAAGCTTTTGATGAGGGAGGCGGAAGAAGGAACGAATCGGCAGTGATCAAATTTGTTGAAGAGTAAATTGGATTCCAATTCACAGTGAATTAGACTACGAGGGGTTTATTAAGAATTATGTCGAAGGAGGATGAGAACATGAAAAACTTTTTCATTGGTGACCATTTCGAGTTGGAAATACGCAATATTGACGCGTCAAAGAGTGGATGGTATCGATGTGTCAACCGCACCAAGACGAAAAAGAGCGAATCGTTGGATATTTCGCAGATTTACCATATCGATGTGCTAGACAACTTTCGTACTGTTATGGTAAAAAGGGTTTCAAATGAAAATTAATAAAAATAATTTCAGTATTCACTGGAACAAATACCAGAGGAAATGAGAAAAGCCGATTTTACTGAACGAGAGATAAATAAAAAACCGTCCATAAAATTGTTTTGGCGTGAGGGGGAGTGGACGCCGTGCAACAAATGTGGGGAGGTTGGTGAGAAACGTCGGACCAAGGCATGCTATCTGAAGGTAGTGTTTATGCTAAGATTGCCAGCCACAATTTCCTGTTAATCTTTTTATAGCGTAAATGGAAGGTCGCCGAGAAAGTTGACGACCCTTTTGATGTTTTTTCGTTGTTTGGTGAATTGCCCTGTCACAGCTCCTTAGTGCCTGATGAACTGAGACTTAAACTGAGTGAAACCCTTACGGTGTACGAGGAATTTGCCGAATGCGAGGTACGTTTAAAGAAAACATTAGATTATGATAGCATCTATAGAAGAAATGCAGTCTGTGGAAGAAAGAGAATATAGTACGTAATGTGACAATAAATGAGACGGGGCGCATGGAAACTTTGGATGTGTTGCCACCGGGTGAATTCACCACCAATGAACGTTTACCACCCTTGGCACCACCGATTATTCGGAGAACAATTTTCGTACGATTTTCATGTAAAAGGAAGAAAAAATTTCGTGTATTTTCTTAGGCTACTGAAGGTGATTGGTTGAAGCTGGACTGTACGAACCAAGACGCGTCGGCGCTGATTTGGCGCAAAGACACTGTGGAACTGAATTCGACACGTATTCTTTCATGGGAGGACGGGAAGGAAAGGCAAAGGCGGGTGATCACTTCCCGTGGGTTACTTGTGGTACGGTCCGCTAGACATGAGGATGCAGGTCTTTATTCGTGAGTTAAAAGAAAATGAACTATTGTACACCGAGAATGAAAAAAAATATATTAGATGTACTGCGTACCCTAGTGGCCAAATTTTGCGGACTTTTCGGCTTTTCGTCGATATGGGTGATCGTTCAGCAGAAGTCCTGGCTGCCATTTCTATTGTCGTGCGAACACTGCTTATTCTTTTCCTTTTGCTCCTTTTAGTTGACTTGTTAAATGTTAAGATCCCCAATGTATGAGAATATTATTATTTCGATTATATTATTGCCTTCTAAAAACGATCAGGAAAAATTCTCTGTTTATTTTAACCTTAAAGAATACTCAAAGGCACCTGCAAAACTCTGCGTATAAACTGATTTAACAATTTTTCAACAAGAAACAGATTGTATTCGTTCATGGAAAGCCGCCTCTATTACGATTATTCATCGCAACGTTCTGAAAGCCTCGAACCGCATTCCATCTTCCTCTTTGTTGTGAAGACTGACCCCGCCACTAAAAAAAAAAAATTATATTTTCATTGACATTAGTTTTTTTCTGGACTTCTAAATTTTCTGTTTATGATAAAACAATTAGTTTTGTCATATAATGAACCTGAAAATTGTAATTAAGGTTGGGGGATTGTTGGTAAGGATGAAAAGCGGCGAAACTCGTTGGCTGAAATTGAGCCGCAACAGAAAAAGAAACCTGCCAAATTGAAACGGTTTAAATTATTTTTAAATAAAAGGCTAACGAAATAGTATTATGACACATGTCTATTGTGGTGTACTTAGGCGTCCAATCGACTTGGGCGTCCTATTAACTAACCATCCTCCGTTTCTTGGGCTATAAATTTCTTCTTGATCGGTCATCTCTACATTCTTGGTATCACTAGAAAGCCTAGAGCCTGTAGAAGCTTCAACAACCAAGTCCATAAATTTAGAACACGCAAGTTCTAAAATTTCGAACGCCCGACAATTTTTTTTTGTAATTTAACTTAATTTTCGCTTGTTTGACTTTGTAACTTTGTTTGACGGATCCCTTTCGTAACTTTCTGGCTTTAATACATTCTTAAGACTAAGCTTTCTAATGATACCAAGAATGTAACCGATCAAGAAGAAAGTTATAGCCCAAGAAACGGAGAATGGTTGGTTGATTGGACGCCTAAAAAGCAGCAGAACCGCCGATTTCTTAGGAAACTTTTAACAAACCGGCCATAAATTTTAAACATTTCTCCGGTGGCGCCTAAATTATTTTTTTGACTTTTCGTTTTTGTCGTCCGGAAAATTTCGTTTCCTTCTTTGAAATTTTACTTTTTTCGTTTCGGGTTCGTTTCCGAAAATTTGTTTTTGGCTATTTTCACACATCCCTGCTTGGAGTGTAGCCGGTTGTGATTTTTTTTTTTGTTGAATCTGGACTGACCTGTCTTTGGTTTGGAGTCCAGGCGTTTACTCCGTCAGCGGAATGCCGTTGCTGCTGGTGCACGCTACCGCGCGTTCCTCTCCGACCTCTCCAATTAAAATTGGCTTTTCCCATTCCACCCAATTTTTTTCGTTGCCATTTAGGAAGCTCTGAATTTTAAAAATGGAAATTCATTGATTTATTAATAGGAGGAGACTCCAAAATGATTAAAAATAAGTGATGTAAGACCAACTTCTTTTTGTCGGGCTAAAAATTACGGTTCTCTCGTCGGTTTACCCTCCCTCCCTCTCCCTGCGTCCGACCGACCATTCATTGGCTGTACTTTCTCTTTTCTTAATAGCTGCAATTGTTTGTGCTCCTCCTCACTCATTAATGGTAATTCCAATTCGCCAAATTCTCTGCCTCTTCTGAGCACGACCACAAAATTCAGATGGCCATTAACCTAACACAAAACCCATTAATGCTTATTGTTAATTATTACATGTTCTTATTGGAATCTAGACATTTGATTTAATTTATTCAGCAAAGAAAAAGTCATCAGAAGGTTCTTGAAATCTTGAATAAACTCACATGTCGATTGCGCAAATTATCCAAAATGGACCTATTTGGATCGACGGAGTAATACCTATAAAAACAGACGTAAAAAGCTTTATTTTTTGTCTGACTACCTCACAAAATCTTCTTTTGTTTGTTCACCATTCTGTTTGTTTACAATTTTATCATTCAAAGACACTTCCAAATAAACCAGCAATTTATCAGCATTTTCATTTTCAGATGAAGTTGACGCGAACGAAGAAAAAAGCAAAGAATTTGAAGCACTAAATTAATTGAAAAAAAGGTAAAGTTTCGACTGAATAAACGAGAATTCAATTAACCCTATAGATTCACAATCTGAGTATTTTCATTACCTGGTGAATGGTCCCATCTTTGCCATGTCAATCTGTGAAAGTGTTATAACGGGCCCGTGGGGTTTAGGACGGAGAAACTGACGCAAAAGCGTTACAACGCGAATGTTTTCCGGGATATTTTTCACCTAACAAATAAGCGTAAAATTTAATTGCCATGCCAAATGGCTGACCGTAAAGCTCATCCATTCTAAAGGCCTTTGCTGTTCGTCGTCTTCAGAATTGTCAGAAGGTCCATCCGAAACTCCACTTTCTGCACTAATACCATCATGATGATGATCCATTTCCATTTTGCGGGGCTCTGTATTCGTTCGGTCTAAATTATCCCCTCCGCAATCTTCAATATCTTCATCATCCGATTCATTATAATCGACAATAGGCCCATTGCTAATCCCAAGAGATGGTGGAGCAAACGATGACTCCGCAGTTTCGCGCTGAAGTTAAAAATTAGAATTATAAATAAAGATAAAATAAACATCAGCAATGATTTCTGGCGGAGAACTTCTACTAACAAATCTCACAGTGCAAGACCAAAAAATAGTGTCAGAAAAACGTTCATAACGAGACCCCGCTGAACCTAAAACAATTACAAAGAAAGAAAAATTTTTTGAAAAAAACGCACTGCTTGCATCGTCCAAATAAAGCCAAATTCTACGCAAATGTGCATTTTGCATGAGAAATCGCTGGTCATTTGAAAGGCTGATTTTTGAAGGTTTATCTTGGTCTAAATATCATGATTTTTGATAACTTTGACACATATGTTTTTCGTTTATTTATTTATAACATTTAATTTTTATTTATGCGATCGTCCTTTGATTATATCACCTCGACGACTAAACCCAATATTTGACAGTCGTAAGATGAAAAGAATCCGCCCTTCTGATGGTTTTTTGGCGCTAGTTACAAAGGAATATTTTGAAGAACTATTTTTTATTTATTTATTATTATTGTTAATATACATTATTATGCTCTCTCATATTATTGGCTTTTTTTAGATTAATGGGACGAGTTTCATGACATTCTATTATATGTTCAAACAATCTGTCTTTAGGAAATGAGCCACACTAATGCAGTTGGTTTCTAAAACAAACACATTAAAGTGTCCCTTAGAATGAGCCACACTAAGTAGCCGGTTTCAAAAAATACATGTGCTTTTATTGATTTATTACGCCATAATTATAATTTGAATGCTTAAATGTTTAAAATACTGTTAGAGAATAAACGATTCGTAATAAAGGAAAATTAAAAAAAAAAAAATTGTTTTTTTAAATATACCACTTTGTAACTAGCGCCGCTATTTTTCTTTGCTGAATAAATTAATTTAAACCATTGTTTTTTTCTGGTCTAAAATCACGTATTTTGATACAATTAAAAGTTCGAGCGGAAAGGGTCCCTGTGGTGAACCGATTGGCTAAAAGTAGACTAACCCTTTGGAACGAAGTCAGTGGCTTTGTCCATTTTCATCCTTTCTTTAATTTTATGCATAAACTGTTGATCATTTATGCTGACATCATCGTTGAATTGAGAATGTGCATGAATTTCCTTCCACTGCTCACAATCAGTTTGGACAATACACTTAATTAGGAAAAATGATAAATCAAAATAACAAATAAAAAACAAACCGTTGTTGTCTCTTTGTGTGTTTTAAAGCACATAACTGAACAAGTGCGGGTCGAACAATGCGGGCATTTGTATTTGCCAGGATTAGAAGAACAGACAGAACAAGAAGATGACGGTTGTAGCAAAATGGATGAACATTTTGAACTTAAAAACGGTCGTAATAAAGCTGTTTCGTCTAATAGCATATGTTGAACAGGTTCAATCATTTTAATTCTAAACTGGAATTTGTTAATGTATTTCCCCCAAAATGGTCAATTCCTATTCAAATAACACCTATTTTTATTTACGTACTGTCCCTGGCTTATACCTCCTCAGCTTCCTTAACTCGGTGCCAGTTTTTCAAAAACAAAATTGTTTTTCTTTTAAAATTTTTCTCTTAGTTATTTTATTGTTTGTGTGTCGGACGACGAATCGGGATAAAAAAAGAATCGTCTGTCATCCCTAAAGAATCAGGTAAAACAAGAATTTCAAAAATTTCGCGATTTCTCCAAAATTTATTAACAAAACTGCAATAAAAACAAAAAATACGCCGCTAAGAATCGACCAAAAAAATTTCAGAAAAATATACCCCTAAGAATCGACCATAAAATTTTCAAAAGTTGACCCATAAGAAATGAAAAAAATTTGCTCCTCTGATATCTTGAGACTAGAACGGTTTTTTTCCGTTTACACAATTTTGGCTGTCGTATGTCTTTTACCCCCACAAATTTTGAAATGTATCTTATTTGTAACTGTAATCAGTGAATAAAATTGTTTTCTTTGTTTTAAATTATTTTTCAAATTAGAAAACAGCTATTTAAAAAATTACATCGCTAAATTTTGAACTTTTTCGCCACTATTTTTTCACTATTTTGCCGTTTTTTTTGTCACTATTTAATTAATTATTTTGGAGTTTTTTGCCACTAAAATCCCAGCCCTAGTCCTAACAGTTGATTTTTCGGATAAAAATGCGTTTTAAAGATTTGAAAGCGTGTTTTAAAAAATGCCACTATTTTAGAACCCCAAATCTTATTCTGAGAAAATGTAAGAACTCTGGGTAAAACTAATTAGGTAGTTTTCACCATTGACCCACGGCAAGTTTTTTGTTCTATTCGACACTCAGAATGATGGCACAAAAATAAAGTTAAAATTATAATTTTAGACTATAATTCCAATGAATGACATCAAACAATCTTTGTATGCGATATTAGGAAAACGTAAATTGGGAACTCCTAATTACACTGTCAAGCCTGAAAACCGAGGCGGTAAACCACGCTTCATCTGCCAACTGACAGTCGCCGGCCTTAATTATGGTGGTATCAAGAATACAATTTTATCTTAATCGCTTTTTAAAGTTGGGTTGGGAAATTCCTCTTCGAAAAAGGATGCACAGTCTAATGCAGGTTTCATTGGGAATCAAAATGTATAACAGGCAAATCCGTTAAGCAAGAGACTTTGGCCAATTTCTTGTGCGTGAAGGACTTATTAAAGCGTTGGAAATTCCACAATTACAGTTTACGGTTCCTTGTATATAAGACTTAAGAAGAGCATCTTTGTCAATTTAGGAACCAGCAGTGGATGTCAATGACTCCCCTCAAAATGGGGTTGACTTTGCGGATACAATGGATGGGTCTTATCACCAACAGCAAAATGTGTCGGCGCAAATGGATTTCACGGATGACAATTTAGAAACAGATAATATTCCTTTACCATCGCAGTGGACGAGTTATGGGAAAACCTCACATGATCAGTATGTTGAACAGAAAGCAGAAGAAATTATTCAGGTTTTAAAACAAAAATAAAACTTAATTCCAACAACTGGAATTTAGTCCGAATCTGTTGACATGACATCCGACATTCATGGTAAAGAATACATTTTTGGCCCTTTTTTTTACCTTAATGTACAAATTTGCAGGTGGATGGGCAATGGAGAATTGCAAACAAGCACTTAATGAATTCTGTCAAAAAAATCACATTCCAACTAACGAGTATCGCACAGTTGCAACTGGAGCAGACCACAACAGGTTTTCTATAATAAACTAACTAAAAACGTTCGCTTTTATCCAAACTTTAGAACCTTTGTATCCGAAAATGGCATATTCATTCCATCACTTAACAAGAGTAAATAGTACAATATTCAACAATTCTACTCTGAGTACCTGTTAAAATTTAGCGGTTAACGGACGTGGCGTTGGATCAAACAAAAAAATTGCAGAAACGTCTTGTGCACTTTCAATTGTCCGTCAGCTTTATCACATGGGTAGGCTATATTCAATAGAAAAATATTGCACCGAAATACGAATCAAATATTCTCATTTTAGGTATGCTGCCTGGTGCAAGTGGGTATCAGCTGTCAAAGAAAAAGACAACGCCTGAAAACGTGATGATGAAACCAATTGCCTTTTATATGAGTCGATTACATTTTCAGTTGCCCGAGATCAAAGTGCATGTCGACCCCTTTCTGGTGGAGCGTATTGACGCATATTTGAAACAGAATGGCATTGAACCGATCGATGTTTTTGATGATTTTACGCCCATTTCGCAACCTAAATCTTTGTTGTTGGAGAAAAAGGTTGAGGAGTTTCCTCCTTCGGAAGAAGTACTTGCCAACCAAAACATCGTATGGGCTCCGCCACAGGAAAATTGGAATGCATGGAAGTTGGTTAATATATGTTTTTGTGTTATTGGTATAAATACAATAAATTTACAGCGCTTCAAATATTGACAATCAGACATTGGCATTCCGTTCCTTGGAATGGATAAGCAAAGATTTGCTGTCGAGGGAAAATATCAAAAAGTATCCTGCACATTTGACTGCTTCACGCAGAGCACTCCCCGTTTTTCAGGTTTTCTTTTTGGGAAGGGATGGGATAATGAATGAAACCTTTTGAGCACCGCGATGAAATAGTGCAAACTGTGGAAAAGAATTCGGTCGTACTCATTAAAGGCGCGACCGGATGTGGAAAGTCTACGCAAATCTGTCAATATTTGCTGGAAAGCCATCTTAGCCAAGGGAAAGGCGCCCATTTCAATTGTATTGTTACCCAACCCAGACGCATTTCGGCCATTACTCTGGCCGAGAGAGTGGCACAGGAGCGATGTGAGGATGTCGGCGAATCCGTGGGATATTCCGTGCGCTTTGAATGGATGGGTCCGCGTCCCTATGGCGCGGTTATGTAAGTTGATAAGGAAAAATTAAACCAATCTCTGTCTTAAAGGTTCATGACAGTCGGCGTATTAATGCGAAAAATGGAGCACGGTCTTCGCGGGATTTCGCATGTGATCATTGACGAGATTCACGAAAGGGACATTAACACTGATTTCATGTTAATTGTTGTTCGAGACATGGTCAGGGCGAATCCGAAGCTCAAAGTACTGCTTATGTCCGCCACAATCGATGTAGGAGAGATCTAAATTTTCATAAACATTCTTTTGAATCACTGTTTAGACAACTCTGTTTACGGATTTTTTCGGTGTTTGCCCCATAATCGAAATCACTCAGCGTGTCCACCCAGTCCAATTTTTCTTTCTGGAAGATGTTATTCAAATGCTCAAGTACATGCCTCCCGTGTCAGAGCCTGAACGAAAAAAGAAGAAAAAAAGGAAGGCAGCCTCGGAATCAGCACCGGGAGAAGGAGAAAATGCGGAAGAAATGAATGATACTGAAGACTCGATGACACTTTCGGAGAGTTTAATGAGTTGTGGAGACGGATACGGACCTGAAGTGAACAAGGCACTCCGAAGGATGGATGAAAGGGAAATCCCATTGGACATCATTGAAGTGAGGTAATCGAGAGAAGCACACTACAAAAAGGAATTTAGCTGCTGCTCAGTGACATTGACGCCAATGGTCGCCCAGGGGCCGTACTGATCTTTTTACCAGGTGCTTTGCAAATAAATTCGTGCGGATAGTGTGACTTATACAATTTGTTAGTTAGTGATTTTCAGATTTCCTCCCAGGGCGGAACTCCTCACTCTGTCATAATTTTGACGATTTTCTTGCATATGCTAAAAAAATTTCATGATTTGCCTTAAATTTCCGAGAATGGGTTTTTAATACCTGAGCGTCGTACTTTTTTTCATCCATTTTACTAGTAGCATAAATCTTCTTCTTTATTTGTGCTTTTTTGTTTTCAAAAATATTATTAAACTAACCGTTCTCCTCACCCTTTTTCTATGCACACAGAGATGCACGAAATAAGGAAAAAAAAATTTACGAAACGAAACGAAACAAAAAAAAAATTTAAGCAACGAAACACGAAACGAAACGAAACCCGAAACGCCAAAAAAAGCACGAAATTCACGAAACGAAACATTTCGTGCATTTCTGATGCACACTCCTCTCTCATCTGATTACGGTTCTGGATTGTTATTACACACCAAATAAAAACTAATATTACTAGGTTGGAACTTGATCTCTCTTTTGCTGAACCGTCTCACTTTGCACCATCCCGTCTTCTCAAACCAACAACGCTTTCTTGTGCTCCCACTTCATTCACAGTTGACGGCACGTGAGCAGCACCGCGTTTTTGAGCATGTCCCTAACGGAGTTAGAAAGGTGCAAAATGGCATACAACCAAATAACGGGCCATACAAAGTCATTTTAGATAATTCTATCAACAAATATTGCGGAAACTTCTGTGACTATTGATGATGTCGTTTATGTTATTGATTCTGCCAGGTTTCCCTTTAATGTTTCTTAAAAATATTTGTTCAATATATTAGGGTCCGTGAAAAGATGTATACTTCACGCAACAACATGATCCATTTTGCAAACGTTTGGGTATTTGTTTTGACAGTAGGGATAACATTGAATTTTAACACCAAAAGGCTTCTCGGACGAATATGATTCAACGGCGGGGAAGAGCGGGCAGGGTACAGGAGGGCTTCTGTTTTCATCTGATCACTAAAGCACGGTTCGACGCATTGGAAGAGCATCGAACTCCGGAAATGCTGAGAACGCCATTGCACGAAATTACGCTGACTATCAAACTGCTTCGTCTGGGTTCAGTGGGAGCTTTTTTACAGAAAGCTGTCCAACCACCGCCGGTGGACTCCGTCGTGGAAGCAGAGGCATTCTCTTTCTTGCAATTTATTTAACTCTAATGAGCGTCCTAGGTTCTTCTGAGAGGCATGAATGCTTTGGACAAGAATTTGGATCTAACAGAATTGGGTCGGATTCTCGCCCGACTGCCAATTGAGCCGAAAATGGGCAAAATGATTGTGCTCGGTGCTGCGTTGGGAGTGGGCGATCTGATGATTACTTCTGGTCACTTAAAATGAATAAACCTATGAATGAATCTATTGCTACTTTGCTCTCATTACAGCTTCTGCCACCAGTTTCAATACGCCATTTGTTCCACGCGATCGGATGCACACAAAACTGTCGCATATGCACCGCTCTTTTTCCGGCAATCGTCCTTCCGACCACATTGGCCTTCTGAATGTGAACCAACAATTTGCGCAAGAATGCGAATCGGATTTAACACAAGCCGAGAACTTTTGTCGCCGCTATTCTCTTAGCTTCCCATTACTGAGCATGTCGAATGAAGCCAAAAGGTGGGTTTGAATTCGTTGCTATTGAAATAAATTCGGTTTTTCTCACTAATCTAAGTTTGCATTTAGACAACTTTACGACGTTATGGTCAACGTTTCTGGTTTTCCAGAAAAATCATTTCAAATGTATCCCATTGATGTGCATGGCAATGATACAAATTTGGATATATTTCTTTCTTTGATGGTTTGTTAGCTTCTAATTGTATTTCGTTTCTGCACTATACATCAGATTCTTTTTCAGATTGCCGCATACTACCCAAATGTCTGTTATTTAAAGTTCGTTCAATTACACAATGTCACAATTCGTTTGTTTTATTCCGGTCTGTTAAGGGATAAACGTCGCGTGTTCACCTTGGAACAGACGACAGCCATTCTCAGGTTAACCGATGCAAATTACATTTGGCATTCAGTAAGCAAAAAGTTTTTTTTCCAGCAATATGTCAAATTGCGTCCCATTCAACAGAAATGACATTTTCGACTTCCCTTCGCCTCTTTTTATGTTTTCTGAAAAGGTTTGTTTGGTTTGGTCAATATACCTACTTATTTGGGCTGACCATTTTTAAATTTCTGGTTTTGGTTCCTTCCCCTCCCCCCCCCCACGTCAAAAAGTCATTGTGTTTGATTAGGGAGTTAGTACAAAAATTGTGTTGACATTGCAAACACAAGTATTTTCTGATGCTTTTTAGACTTATTCTTTTTCTTCGCACTATGTTGTTTCGTTTTTCACTAATTCTGAATTTTCACGGGGGTCAAAAGCAGTTCATACAATGGGAATTCGTACAATTTTAAGTCGGTGTTGCTATAACTTTTTTTTTAGTCGGCCAACTTCAACTTAGTATCATTCGAATGCTCTTCATGTTTTGAAGCGATGATTAACCAGAAGCTAAGCGACTAAACATCTCGCAAAAAGTTATATTTTAAAGAACATTATTTAAAATTCATAAAAGCAGACTTTTTCGCAATTTATAAATTATAACTTTTTTGTGAGATGCTTAATCGCTTAGCTTCTGCTTAATCATCGCTTCTAAATATGAAGAGCATTCGAATGATACTAAGTTGAAGTTGGCCGACTAAAAAAAAGTTATGGCCACACCGATTTAAAATTGTACGAACTGCCTTGACACCTTTTCACGGTACCATGGTGCTGGTTAATAAAATTTTCTCTTCTGCGGGTATCCCCTCCTCTATTGTTGGTGTGTTGTGCTCATTTTGAACCCATCCTCACTCATCACGGTTCTCCTTTTCATTATCTTCTATGCCTGCGTCAATTCGTTGTTCTGATTTGGATTGCAGCTTATTACAATGTTATAGTGTCAATTCACATTATAGCTCCAATACAATAACAATAAAACCACGGTGGACCAGGACTTTCTCATGAAAGATTTAGAAGTGAGCATATTTTCTTCTTTGTGTGTCTTCCTAAACCAGACTTATTGTTAGTCTATGATGTTAAACCATGACCGGTTGTTCTGGGGACTCTTTTGCCAATTAGCTTCTTCCCCCCGTTCTTCTCGATTTCCAGGTTTCGACCTCTAACGAAAACTCTGAAATTCCCCGTCACAATATGTGCTCCCTTCTCGCCTCCATGTCCCTTCACCATTTCCAGCTTCGCACCTCTTGTATCTCCTGCAAACAGGCATCAATGGTCTCTCCGTTGCAATTGCTCCTTTTTGGAAGCAGAAGGGTGGAGGCAATGTCGCCGGAAAGAGTCAAACTGGATAACATGTAACACCAAATTATTATTCATCACTGAACATTTTGTTAATCATTTTTTTATAGGATCCCGTTGGCTATGTCCGCCAATGTTGCGGCCAAAATTGTGGCACTCAGGCTGAGCATTGAGAACATTATCATCCGTACATGTCTCCACCCAGAACAGTTGGGGAATCAGCCTACAGAGGTGAACACTTCAAATTTTGCTAACTTTACATAAGTTAAAGGACAGGGAATTAGTGGAAATTTTGCGAAGTCTCTCTTCTGCTGTGGAGTGGCAACCGACGGGAGAGGAAGGGCTTGCGCCTGATGTTCAGCCTCAGGCGTTGAACGCCATTGGCAATGTCGGAGACACTCCGACTTCAAAACGACGTCGTTCATTTAAGCAATCTCCGGGCAATTCTGTCGGCGAATCTTCTTCCTCTTACCGATACAACAATACAGACCAAGCTGACTACGCAAATGCCCAACGGCCAAATTTTTCATTACCATCGACAGGTGGTGGAGGCGGCCGGAGAAGGCCATTTTCGAGAACAACGCCAGGAATCGGAAACAAATTTGGGTCGCACCCAGTTGCTTACGGTTATTCGTATTTTTGTCTATTTGATTATTTTAATATTAATGCAGCGGGTGGACCTCCAAATTGGGCGCAAGGTGAAATGTCAGGCCACGATGATTTCACCCAGGATTACAGTTCGTTGGCCGGTTATGCGGCTGGGAGTTATTATGGCACGGGAACAGCGCAGAGCTTAGCGCCGCAATCGTACCAAAGGGGAAGAGGCAGCGCATTTGGTGGTTTTAGGCGAAGCGGAGGACGGAGGCGCGGATTCAAAAGATGAATTATTTGTTTCATCTAACGTTGATTTGTCAAAAAAGGATTTGGTTTTTTTTAATCGTTATTGTTTTTGTCCTATTTCTTCGTCAGGATACAGTTGCCCTTTCTTGAGCAATTGGTAGTTTTATGTTTTTCTTTCATTCTTCTTCACAAACTAATAGAATTATTATTCATTTTTCAAATTCCTTCGAGTATGCCAATTTGATATGCTCAGCTTTCCTGGGAATTCTTGTCAGTTACTAATTTTCCGTCCGATTAACTCCACTCTCAGTTTAACCATGAAAACGAGAAAAGTAATTTCAGGGAAAGCACTCCTTTTTATGCAAATTGTTTATTATTATTATTATTATTAAAAAGAGCAAAATATTTTGCCGGGCTTTGTTAACTGTAAATCTGGTTTTAATTTGCTTATCCTTTTAAAGTCCCTCGCTTATCTCACAGTATCCCTCTTCTCCCTCCCCTATTCATTCCCTCCCTTCATTCCCCCGGGAATAATTAATCCAATTTGTGCCCGCCGGCCTCTTTGTGCGGAGATTGGCCGATTTTTAATTAAATTTTCCATTTTTGGCTATCAGTGATTCTCCCGACTTGGCTTTCATCACTTTAATTTTTATGAAAAATTCATTAAACTCATCTTATCTTATTGTGAGTTTATCGGGTTGTGAATACAAAGGGCGGTGCCCCTTCCCCCCCCCCCCAATTTTTTGAAAAAAATGAATTTAATATTTTCGGCGGTGCCGGTAGTGAAAATTACATTTATTATGGCCAATTCTGGTCCCCTGGCTCATGCATTTGAATCAATTTTGAGCAATAACTGAATTTTTGGAAACTTAATTCTGACTTTTTTCAAGTTAGGGTACTGGTTTCCGATTTGTCCGGATTGGATGTCTCACATTCGTGAGGTCAGCTACCCAGAAAAGCAGGAAACATTTTTGCACCATTTCAAATACCCCATCTTTAATATTGCCGTTCGGTTCGCTTCCTTCGTTTCCCTGCTCCAAACAAAATTTTTTCTCCTGAAATTCATTGCCTCAAGGATTTGAAAAACGAGCTCAAATAAAAAAGAGAATGGAGAGGAATGCCTCGGGGGAAGGATGGATCAGTGAATGACGAGTGGGTGGGAAGAGGAGTTTTTTGGAGGGAAATGGGAGAAAGGGAGGGAATGGGGCGGGGGGGGGAGAGTGACCTCTCCCTTCCCCTGGTGACGTTTATTGCCCGAAAAAATGCGCGGGGAAAAGACGCCAAGGAAAGGGGGAGGGCAGCATTTTTTTGGGGGTTTTGGGCATTTGAATGGTTTGGATGGACTCAACAATTGGGGCAAAAAGTGGTTGATGGACAGACGGACTGACCAAAGGGGTGGGGGGGAAGAATGAACGGCATGGGATTTGAGTGGGGGGGGGGACGGACGGAGAGAGCGAAGGAAGGAATGTTTTATTTGAGTGTTTTGCCCGACGAAAGGACATTTCCAAACCTACCAAATGGTCGAATCCAAATAAATACATTATTAATACCTTGATTATTTTCTTAAAGCCTCAGTATTTTATTTTTAAATCTGCGCGGCAATTTCTTGCTTAATTGGAAAATGCATAACAAATGACAAGGGAGGAGAGAGAGAGAGAGGAGTGTTTATTGGCCGAGTCAATTTGCATCGGTTGCTCCACTCCTCTTAGTATGAGTTTGAGGAGTGAGTGCTGCTAATTGACAATTCCCCCGGCATCTTCCTTTTATGGAACGGTATCGGAAACTGAACCATAAACTCAAAAAGAGAATAGCAAAGCAAAGAAACAAGGGGTCATTAAAGTAGCCAAGAGGGGCTATCCAAAACTCCAAAAATCACTGCTGAACTCCCTCTCCCTCTCCCCCCCCCGCCCGTTTTTCGCTTGACATTTCATCTCCCCCTATTCCCTCCACAAATTGGCTTTATTTCTTCCCTCATTCTTCCCATTTATTACCCAAAATCATAAATTGCGCTAAATGCCTTCCGCCTCCCCCACCATTTTCTGCGTCATGCCCATCAAAAAGACTGCATCCGATCGGAGGCGGCACATCTGGAGCTCATTTTGGCCATCAGAGAATAGGCGAAAGGGGAGGTGGGAATTCGGAGTCGGTGAATTGGCGAGAAAAGGAATCGATATGAATTGTATCGCTTTACCCCCTCCCCTCCCCTCCCCCTCCCCTCCCCCTCTCCTCCCTCGAGCCCAACCATTCGGCCCATCCGTCCTCAAATGCTTTGCTGCTTTATCCGATCTCAGTTTGCCACCCTAAATTGGACCCATTACCCCACCCCGACAGCAGCTGAGCAAACCTTTCTCATCCTTTCTTTCTCACGTATACTCAAAATTACTCATTGAATCCGATCCTGTTGGCCTGGCGTAATCCATCAATTGCTCTCCCCGCCGATCATTCGTTTAACGCACCGCCAAACGCCATAAGTCGCCATCGCCACTTACAGTCTCTGCAATTCGAACTCCTCCCAATTTCCCTTTGAACTGTTATTTTTCGCAAAACTTTATCGTTTTTGGAAGTTTTTCACTTCCTTTTTTTCTTTCCCTTACCACTGTCCCTCTCTTTCTCTCTCTTCTCTCTCTCTTTCTTTCTCTCTCCCTCTGTCCCTCTCTTTCTCTCTCTTCTCTCTCTCTTTCTTTCTCTCTCCCTCTGTCGCTCTCTTTCTCTCTTTTCTCTCTCTCTCTCTCTGCTTATTCCGTTATCCCTCTCTCCCCGTGTGCCCATTCCTTCCCCCTTTTGTTGCGTGATCGGTGCCAACGACACAGAAATATGGAAATATGCTGCTGAGATTACGATGATGATGATGATGTTTTGACGAAGCATTGTTTTGAATAATGGGCTCCATGTTGGATAGGCTTGGCAGGACGAACGGTGACAGTCGTGGAAACCCTCCCTAAATTATGCGCCGGGGGGGGGAAGGGTTGCGCCGATGTTCTCCTGTTACTCTGTTTTGCTCATCAACAGAGCCTGGCAATCGATCAGCAACCATTTCTTTAATTCAATCACATCAATTCACCCGCCAATTTCATATTCCCCCCCCCCCTTTTTGTCGTCCCTTTCCCTTTGACCATTCATTCGTTTTTTTTTTTGTTGAAAAGACTCAATCGCACAATGCAAATGCTGCTTATTCGCGCCCATCATTCACTGCTCAATGAATGTCCAACAATCCTTCCTTCGTCTCTTCTCAGTTTAGCACATCTTTTGCCCACCCCCTGGCCCTCCAAAGGGTTTTCCTTTTAACCCCCCCCCCCCTCCCCCTCCCCTCCGATTTCATTTCTTTTTGTCTCATTTTCCGCCATTTCAATGAATCCGCAAGTCCCTTTATTTGCCATTGATCGATAAGTCCCTTTTTTAACTTTGATCATCAAATTAAGCATTTTGACTTTTGTATTTCTTCTTTTATTGGGTCGTTAAACCTTTTGTCCTGACATTTCTTCGCTCTTTTTATTCTCTCTAACCGTCTTACCATGGCATTTCTTTTCTCTCTTCATTTACTCTCATCGTCTTGTCATGCCTCTTCTTTTCTTTCTTCACCCTCTCTCTCTTCGTCTTCCCTCTCTTCAGTCCATTGGGCTGTTCTTCCTCCGTCTACTGTAATAGCGAAAAGCGAATAAACCGACGGAGTTTCGGCTGGTAATAAATTGTTCGAGAAGACAAAAAGTCAAAGAGTGAGAAAAAGGGGCGAATAGGAGGGAAAGTTCAGTCCCTGGAGCAAAATTGAATTATCGTTTCAGCGATTAAAAAAACATTTCCCGGGGGGGGGGGCTAAAAAACGAATTTGCCTTGGAAATTTATATATTTGTTTTTTGTGACATTATTCTTCTTCCTTCTTGTCCGAATGCTTTGTTTTCATTTGTATCTCCCTCCCCATCTTTAGTTGCCCTTCACTCCCCTTATTCTATCGGCTCTATGAAAATCCAACAGCGGAAAATTCGAAACCGGCAGAATATCCGACATGAATATATAAACTTTAAAAAAAAATTCAGAATTTTTATTCAAATAATAGGACAAACAAAAAAGTGCGAAAACTGAACCTATTTAATTGCATTTTAATTGAATAAGATTTTATTTTATTGGTTCTGCCATTCGGTAGTATATTTATTGTACGCAAATACTGAAGAGGGTGTGTCGATTGTTCCTAGTTCGACAAATCTGGAAGGAATATTCACCATTTGCAAAAACTGAAGCATATTGTCATTCTCGTTTCCCAAGGGTCACAGATTGTTTCTTTGTTATTACCTCTCTTTTTGAATGATCAAAAAATGAAGTGTCGGATATCGGATATTCCGGCCCCCTTTCTATCGCCCTATTAACGTTTGGTCAACTAAGCAAAAGAATTTAACGTGCTTTCCTGGAAAATTTGGGCTTGGCCTGAGTTGGTCCTAATGAGCAGTTAAAGGAATAAATGAAAATAGAAACGCTATAAATTTTCATTGGCAAAAGATGGCTTACTGGTTGAGTTGGCAAAACATCACTTTTTGGCTGAATTGACTAAACGTGGGGAGACGTAAAACGCTTATCGGCACCACCGGGTCCCATTCGGTAGCTTTTCTCAAAATTTATTTCGAAAATCCTCAAAATGGTTTTATTTTGCAGATTTGTTACCAAAACTCAAATTGAGAATTGCCCCCGGCGGCGCTTATCGGTACCGCCGCGCGCCCTTGGTGAGTGAAAAACTCACTTTTGCAATAAATGTCACTATTTATTGTAAGATATCCTTAGTTCCCCTTTTCCTCCCCCTTATCCCCCCACCTCTCCTTAGTGTCCCTTCTTCTTACTTTCCCTTATCCCTCCCCTCCGGTATTTCCCCTTTTTACCTTCCCACTTTCCCTTATCCCCACCCCCTCTTTTTTCTCGTCCTATACAACGCATAACAAATCCTCCCTTAGCCCACTCATTTTCTCAATCGATCATGCACTATCTCCCATCTCGGCCTCCCAAACCAACAAAAATTGGCATGGACGCCAAAAAGGCTCGGGGAAAGGGGCGGAGTCGTTGAGGGGGAGGGGGGGGGGGGGAGGGGCAGCACATTGAAAACAGTGGGGGAGGGGCGGGGGACAGTCGGAGGATGGTTCGGTGGACAACGGTCCCCCACCCCGCACAGTCCGGGCAAAGGGGTGATGAAGATGGGTGGGTGAGTAGGATGAGATGGGAAGAATGGGTGATGCCCTCCTCCGTCTCCCCCCCCCCCGCCCATTTCCCCTTCTTTCCCTTCGCTTTCCATCCCATCCTTTGCCCCTCTCTTCGCCAATTCAGCGCCCCAAGGGCCTTTTGTGCGCGTCCCTCCAGGGGATGATGACCCGGCCCGTGCGTCCCATTGCCGACCACCACCAGCAGAAGGGCCGTCCGTCCGTCGCCGTCCCCTCCCTTTCTCCCCAACTTTTTTTGCCAATTGCTCTTCTTTCTTTCATCTTTCGTATCATTTGTTAATTTCGCCCCCCCCCCCCCCCCCTCAGCTCTCTCCCTCTCCATGCAGCAGCCTCCCCCCGTCCATCCCTCCACAATCCCTTCCTCTTCTGTACTGCTCGACCAACAGCAGCTGCTTCCCCTGCACTATCCGTACGGTCTTCAACCGTCCCAACAACACGGCACTTCCTTCTCGCTGATTCCCTCTCCCGCGGCAATCAATGCCCCCGTGTCCTCTTCCTGCGCCCCTTTCTCCGCCCAATTCAATCACCTTTATCCCCTCGGGGGCCCACTCGCTAATTTCCAAGACGCGGGACATCAGCAATTGCAGAAACAGCAGCAGCCAAATTCAGCAGCATTAACAACGGGAATGGTAAGAAATAGACGACCAGGAAGGGGGAATGGTAATAAGCGAATGGAATTGCTTTCAATCGGAACAGCCCTGGCGCCGATAGAGCCAACTGTAGACGGGCAGCCACAAAATGTTGGCCAAACACGCGTCCCTACCCCACTCCCCCCCCCCCCCTCTTCCTCCTCCCCCTCTCCTTTCTCCCTCTAACCCTCTCCCTCCCCCCCCCACCCCAGTCCCTCCCAATTCTTTCTCCCCCCTCCCCCCCCCCACTCCCAACAGTCAAAATTTCCATTTCGCCCATCCTTGCGATTCATAGAAAATTTATATTTTTAAAGGAAAGAAAAGATGAACAAGGGGGAGGCAGCAAGTGACCTTGGGAGATTAACTGAAATGGATGAGGAAATGCGGGGGAAAAGGGAAAAGGAAGTGAAAGTGAAAAGAAAGTGGCAAAAGGAGGGAAAAGGGAAGAAAAAGTGGGGGGGGGGGGGAGGATGGGTAATTAACAATTTAATGCAAAAACAAATTTAATAATTTTTCAAATTTCGCGCAGATGGCACCGCATTTGTCGGAAATAAGCGAAACGGTGAAAAATGAACAGCAAAAGCAACAGACAAACGGAACAATGGCAGAAGCGGAGCAGCGGAATAACGTCGATGAAATGGGGAAGAAAAATGGGGAGGAAAAGGGACGCATTGAGGTGGGGGAAGAGGAAAAGAGAGCAATGGAAGGGCACACAATGTTCAGTGCCCATACGGACCCATCGGGGGAATGTTCGGTGCCATTTCGGCCGATTACGGCGGATGGATGGGCACAGCGGCGGGCCAAGCACTCGTGACGGGGTGAACAAGCATAACCCGACTGATCACTTTTGGCTTTGATCCAATCATCCTTTTGTCTTTCAGCTATCCGCCGGTGCCCCCTGCGCTCGCCCCTCAAATGCCGCCGCCTCCGCCGTGCCCCGTTCCTTTGGGCGCGGAAGAATTGGGCGTTATGTACGGACCGAATGGACTAATGAATGTTTCGGCATCGGGGGTCAGTGGGAAAATAGTTTTGATTGATGTCCCTTCGTTGGTTCAGTTGCACTACGAAATTGACCCAACAATGGGCGGATACGAAGGCGTGTGGACGGGCGGAGGGTATTATTTGGTGAGTGACCCAACGGAATGATGGGCCAATGGAAGAAAACGGCCAACAATTCAGGGCGCCGATCAGCAGGCAAAGATTTTGACGGACCACCAACAGTATTTGAATGCAGCATCGGATTCTGTAGACGGACGATACGGTGGAGGGAATGGCGGAGGGGCGGGCGGACTCTGTGCCAACGGGGCGAACGCATTTTACACTTCGCTTCATCAGCAGGTGAAAAGCATCGGATTATGCCAGAATTTAAATGTCCAAATAAATGAATAATGCCATTTTGGTTTGACTTTCTTTTTCACTTACAAAATGAGTCGGCAAAGTTTCCCCCCCCCAAATGTGTTGTAAAGTTGCTCCTAGTCCGTCAACCATCATTTCTTTCAACATTCAAATTACGATGGGCAATCATCCCCTCATGCCCGTCCTTTCAAACTCCCTTCCCCGCCCCAGCCCCCTTCGGCATTCCCTTTGATGGCGCGCGACCAATTTCATCCGCCAATCTCTGTCTAACACTTACTTGCCCATCCCCCAATTGGTGCCGTAAAGAATAAAGGCAGTGTGGCTGAGGAAAAAGGGAGGAATGGGAGGGAGGGGTAGTGGAGCAGTGAGAGGGCAACTGAGAGGGGGAGGAAGGGAGAGGGAGGATCAAAGGGAAGAGCCGAAGGGAGAGATTTACTGATGCTGAAGTTAAATGAGGGGATTGGTACTGAAAAGGATGGCACTCGGAGAAGTGCAGAATTATTTCCCACACCCTCCCCCAACGATTGGCTTCTCTCTTCAGGGCATTTCGCCTTCGGCTTTGGTCGACCAGTCGCTGTTCCATCCGAATTCAGCGCTGCCCCCAGTCCCCTCCCAATTGAGCTCTGATCCGCTTTATGGTTGGTTTGGCCGGTGTTTGCCTCCCTCCTCCATGGTCCCATGCCCAGGCCAACCCGCCACTTTCGTCCCTCTCGGTGTGCCGCCTCCCTCTGCTCAAGCACCCCTTCCCCCCACACTTTCGTCCTCCGAATCGGCCATTTCTTCCAACGCTCTGTTCACCTCTTCCCAAAATGGTGCGCCCGCACTGCTCCACCAAATGGACCCCTCCCCAAGCCAACAACAGCCGAATAACTTTTATCCGTCACAATTTGGCGAAAATGTGCCATTGGTAACACCAAATTCATCTTCCGCCGACCCAACCACAACGAATTTGGTTCAACAGCACGCGGGTGGACTGGCGAAGAAAGGGAGCCAACAAAAGAACGGCACAAATGGTAAAAAATTAAGGCAGAAAATAAATTTAAACCGTAAAATTTAGCAAAAAAAGGACGACTGATGAAAACGGCAGTCGGTGGAGGGACGACGCCGTCGACGATGGGCACGGGAAGACCGAGCAGTTCACAGGCGACGGAGAGGGAGGAGAGGACAATGGGCGAAGAGGGAAGCAGCGGAAGAAAGACAAGCAGAGCACGAAGCGTAACGAAAGAATCATCGGATGACGACAAATCGACGGAAGAAAAGGAGCAGGAACGGCGAAATGCGAACAACACGCGCGAAAGGTGAGCAGCAAATGGCAAAGGCAAAAGCAAAAGGCAATCGGAGTGCCATTCGCAGAATCCGAGTGAGGGATATCAACGCGGCATTCAAAGAGTTGGCACGCCTTTGCTCACAACACATGCCAAACGTGGACGAGCGGGGGCTGACCAAGCTGAACACGCTTCTGAAGGCAGTGGAACTGATCCCGCAATTGGAGAAAAGGGTGAAAAAGAGGGGGGGGGGGACAAAGGTATCACTAATCACTGATCAATTGTAAAGGTGGAGGAGAAGAACCGGATGATGAACGCACGCAAAGACTGGTGAGTCAAAATGGACGTGCCAAGGAATTGGCAACAAAAAAAAAACTTCTTTCAGCATCAAACATCGCCTCAATGGGCCCCCAATTTGCCCTCTGCCGACCACGGCACATCCGTCCCAATCGTTTGACCTCTCTTTGGACTCTTCGCCACCACTCGGCCATTCAGCAACGACCAATCTCAGCACATTGCAGGGAGGGCATGGATAAGCGAACAAATCGCGTGTCAATGGGTGAATGAATGGCATTTGTTGGCATTGGCAGTGCCATCGACCGATTGACCGATTGCTGCCGTCGCTCGTTGCTTCCCTTTTGGCATTCATTGGCCTTTTCCTTTCCCAACATTTGTTCTGTTGGCCATTTCGTGCACACTTATGCATCACCATCACATTATCTTCATTTGCTCTTCTAATAACCCAAACATATTCATTCATTTTATTCATTCGCCCTCCTCCCCCCATTAATGAACAAAAAGAGTGCCCTCCCCTCCCCTTGGCCCTTTCTCCTCCCCCTCTCTCCTTAAACCACAAAAAGTGTCTTCTTTCATTTCCTTATTATTTTATTATTAGGTTAACCTATTTTTTGTTTCTCTCGGAAACAAAAGCAAAAAAAAAGAAAAGAAGAAAGAAATATTTAGCTGATTTATTTGTCGTTGTCAGAGGGAACATTCGACAGACCGTTTTTTGAAGGAAAAAAACAATTGGAAAAGCGGAATCATTTTGGTAAAAAAAGAAAAGTCAAAAGGAAATGAGCGGACAAACGAATTAAGTTCCTTTTTTAAAGATATTTGTTAAATTCGGTCTGTTTAAATGCAATTCAATTCCCTTTGTTTTTATTTTTTGTAATTAATTAATTGTCCATTCGTCCGATTTCTCCTCCATTTTAATTTTTCATCAATATGTGCCTATTCTACAATAACAATTTTTGTGATTTTTTAATTGATAAAAAATTTTATTTGTTAATTGAAACAAATCTTTCAATGAATGAGGCAAATGCCCAAAATGGAGAAGAGAAAAGCCAAAGGCCATTCCCCACTCCCCCCGGGCCAATCATTCGCCCAAGCCAAAGGCCATTCCCCACTCCCCCCGGGCCAATCACTTGCCGAAGTCAAAGGTCATCCCCCGCCCCTACCCCCTGGCTAATCATTCATTCTTTCAGTTGGTTGCAATAATCAAACATATTTTGTCTTTTATTAGTTTCCCATTTTATATTTAATGTTTATTTATTTATATATTTTTTTTCATTTTTGGCAATTTGCCCGTTATTTTCTTTTTTGAGGCTATCATTACTCATTTTTTGATGGCTTTCCTTGCTCAAATTGCCCTCCTCTTCCCCCTCCCTCTGTCTTCGCTTTTTCCTTTGCTTCTTTCATCCCTTTTCCCACTTTGTTTTTTCCTCCTCCCATTTTCCGCCTTTTGCAATGACTTGGCCAACATTTGCACGGCACAATTTGACTGTGACTTGGTGACCAATGGTTGGCACTTTCTCTTCCAATGAAAGTGCATTTGGCCATAAGTTGAGGCATTGCGTTGTTCGATGGGCCTTTGCGTGCCTTCCAAGTGCCATCTCTCATCCGAATGTCCCACCGGTAAATGCCAAAAGCAACCACAAAAAAGGAGGTGCTTTTTCAGGGTGGGCATGCACCAGCGAAATGCAATGTATGAGAAGTTGTTTTTCGGACGGCGATTGCGCACGGATCGGTGGGAAAGACCAAAGGACGAACGAACAACCAACTGCTGCTGGTGGTGATCAATCACAGCACTTTTCAGGTTGGCTTTGTACGGCGCAAAATGTGTGTGAGCAGGGCGATTGTGGAGAGTGCCGAGTGGGGGAAGAGTGCTTGGAGGGACAATGCATGCCGAGATGGGTCATCAGAGGAATGAGGCAGCGATAACAGAAAAAGAGGAGGGGCGAGAGGGGGGGGGGAAGAGGGGTAAAGAGAGTGAAGAAGAGAGGGAATGGCTGGCGATGAGACGACGGATAATTGCTGATCAGAGTTAACCATTTATAATTATATACACAAATCCAATAATAATAAATAAAAAAATAGTCAAATGCGTTGTCATTTCTTTCGTGTGTTCTTCTCCCTCCTTTTTGTTGTCGTACTTTCTCTCTCCCTTCGTTACTCTTCTCTTCCCTATCTCGTTCTCTTTTTCTATTCTCTCTTTATCTCATTCTCCCTCTCTTGTCCTCTCTTTTCTCATCCCTCTCTTACCCCTGCTTGTTCATATTCTCCATCGCCATGTCGTCCTCGTCGATGTTCTTTCTCCCCTTCGAATTTCCTCCTCCTCTCCCTCTTCTTCTGTCAGAATTCTCGGCGCGATTATCCTTTGCTGCGGTCGATTAGCAAAATGAATTGAAATGTTCGATGAAGCAGCAGGGGACGGCGAAGAAGGAACAGCTGATGAGGCAATTGGCAAATGATCTTCGCGCATCGATTGGCTTGGCATTCCGTCATCAAATGCCGTCGTGCGCATTCGCAACGAATGGACGCGCTCCTCGGCTTCTTCCATGAGTACGGTAGGCGTAGTTGAGATGCCCTTGATAAAAAGGATATGTGGTAAAGTGTAGGCGACGATGCCTTTTTCTCACAGGCCTTTAGTTTTACAGTAAAACAAAGAGAAAGACAGTATCAGAAGAGGGAGAGAGTGGAGCGGGGGGACTCACATCATTTCGCCGATTCACCGCTGCTGAGCTCCAATTGTGTTGGGTTAGTGCACGGATTCGTGGCGATGGCGAGCAGAAGCTATTTCGACCCTGGGCAAATGAGTCCCTTCCAAATCCGTCTCGGCGACGAGAACGGAGACAAAGCTAAACTTGGCGAGAAAATGGCAGAATAAGAAAAACTAATTGAACTTACGAAGGCACAACAAGGGATGAGCAGAACGACAAAGGCGAAAATGGCAACGGAAATGAAAAGCACTTAAAGGGAAAGCAAAGCCATGGCCAAATGGAAACCGACCGATTTTAATGGGAACAAAAAATCAGGGAAGAGGAGAATCTTCGGTAATTTTCATATCTGTCCCCCTTTTTCTCATCCCCGCAAACGAAGGGCCCCCTCATTCTATCCCCGGCCGGAACCGAGATGAAAATATACTTCCTTAAGATCGGTTAATAATTAGAAAATTTCTTTAATTAATTATTATTTTTTGTTTCAAATGTTTTATTGCTATGCGCCGACATAAATCAAAGTGATTACGTGGTTGAACTTCTGTTTGCCCATTAAAAGAGACCAACCGACCCCTTTTGGCTCATTTCACATTTAATAAAAAACATTTCCGGCGGCATCATGCCGCATCGCCTGAGAAATAAAAGATTTTCCTCCTATAAAATCATGTGTTTTTTTCTTCCCCGGTGTCGTCCCCACCCGGTTTTGTCGGGCATTCCATCCCGTCTCCCCCTCCGGCTGTAATTATGCTCCATCCCCCCCCCCCCTTTCCCGACTAACCCCAAAAAAGCGGAATTTGTTCTGTTTCGATCACCGCCGTTTTGTCCGTCGCTTGACCCTCGTCTTCTTCCCCCTCCTCTTCGTCTGCTGTTTTTCTCTTTGTCCACCATCCCTCCGTTTGTGCCTTTACCAAATTGCCGTCGTCAAGAGGAAATTGAAAGTGGCCAAGTTCCAACTGAACGAACGTTGAAAAAGTATGAATGGACAGAGAATGGATGCAGCGGATTTCAGAAGAACGTGAGATCGGAATTGTGATTTTCCAAAGAATTAAAAAAACGGAAAAAACAAAATTATTTACAAAAAGATTAATGCTATTCTTTCTAAGGAAATTGAATATATATTTTGTGAATATTTTTTGGATCTTTCTTTTTGATTAAAATATTTCTGAAGTTCCAATTTCCGTTTCACAGTGTTTTTTTTGGATCGGAATTCCAATTTTCCGATTTACTGTAAAATTGGGGGCATCGGAAAGTGAATTTTCGGCTTTTAAATTCGAATCAGCTGCATCCCCGGCATGGATAAGCGGACCGTTTCCGAAATTCGTTTGGCCTTTTGCCGTGCGTCAGGAGCAATCACTGTGAAACGCATTTTGCCTTTGGTCGGCCAATCGACGCGCACTTTTCGAATTTGTCCCTCCGTTAAATCGAAAACCCTTCGCAAATAATCGCGCAACGATCTTAAAATTTAAATTCCAAATGATTTGCCTTCTCTCAATTTTCTTCTCATTTCCTTCCTTTTTACCTTTCCATCGTCCAAAATTGGCCATTTGCGTCGGTCACAAAACCAATCTTTGAATTTATTTAATTGTTTAATTAATTTATTTATTATTTTTAACCCACTTCAATATTTTCCATCCCTTTGCATTTCTTTTCGCATTCGTTTTCCGTTTTAAAATTATTCGCATTTCCACCGCAACCGGCGAACAAAAATGCCTTAAACGCAAATTGATAAATGATTATTTTCTGTTTTCACCTCGCATTTGTCCGTGTGCGAATTGTAAAAATATCGCATCTCCGAGTGACTTTGGCCGCATTTGTCCATCCGATTGCCCTGATGGAGGGGCAAATGGCAAAAGATGGCTAAGGGGGGGGGGACAATTAAGCAATTGGGCAATGAATGGATGTAAAGGCATTTGGCAAAAATGGCCTTCGGCTTTATCTTTTCCCTAATCCCAGCCCCGGGTTCAATAAGGGAAAGTGATTAGAAAGTGTCGACTCTACCTCTCCCTCCCCTCTTAATCGTGATCATTAATTTGCCTTTTTCTTTTCCATTTTCGCCCATTTGCTGCTTTCCGACCACATTTTCCACCGCGGAATCGTTGCCATTTTCCTCCCGGGGACAGCAAATGCCAATGTGTGTCGTTTCGGTCGGATAATACTCCCTCTGGCGGATGCATTGGAAATCGGCAGGACATTGAGGAAGCGGCGGTGGCCGACTGTCAGCATTCAATTGGCATTTTTGTGGCACCAAAAATGCCGCGTTTAACAAAGGCTTTCGAACGCCGCCGCAAGGAGAAGGTTCGCCTAAAAAGAAAGGCAATGGAACGAGGGACAACCGTTTATGGCATGGAAATCGAATTAAAAGACATCAAATTGAATTCCGAAGCTTAAATAAAGTTGGAATTCCGAAGAATAAACTGACAAATGTTAACAATAAAAGCACAATTAATACTTACAGATCGGCACGGGAAGACAATTTGTGCCAACAAAATCAGTCGGAAATTGCTCAGATTCGACACAATCACGCTCCCGAAGTAAACAAATTTGACCAATTGGACATTGAATTTGGTCACAAGGGCTGTGACAACGGCACTCGGAAGAGAGGGGACACCCATCCGAGTCAAATTCGACGCCGAAAGGACAAACGGAGGCGGAACAATGACGGAGAAAACACACTTTTGGGGCTAAAAGGCAAAATAGCGAAAGGCAAAAGACAAATGAGTGAAAATGAAGACACGACATTATGATGGACACAACAAAAAGAACAGCATATGTACCCGCATTTCCCAAAAGAAAACTACAAATTAACAGCACTTTCACAAAACAATTCTCCGTCGGTGGGCTGAAAGAGACGCGTGCCGAGGAGCGGAAAAGCGGACGAAGCGGACCGAACGCACCAACACCAACCGAGACGATCGCATTGGACACGCGAAAAGGCACCTGAAGAAAAGGGGGGGGGGGCGAATGAAATGGCAAAGGGAAGGAAAGGAAAAGCGAAAACGCATTGAAATGCCAGCAAAGAAAGCACCAAATGGAGAGGGAGAGAGAGACAGAGAGAGAGTCATAGAGAGAGAGACAGAGAGAGAGACAGAGAGAGAGAGACAGAAAAAGAGAGAGAGAGAAAGAGAGAGAGAGAAGAGAGGGAGAGAGAAAGAGAGGGAGAGAGAAAGAAAGAGAGAGAGAAAGAGAGAGAGGGAAAGAGAGAGAGAGAGAGAGAGTCAGAAAGAAAGAGACAGAAAGAGAGAGAGAGAGAGAAAGAGAGAGAGACAGAGAGAGAGAGTCAGAGAGAGAGAGAGAACCCTTTTAAGGAAGGGAATTTAAAATGGTATTTTGAATTGCTTATGGTCAAGAACCAAATGGAGAAGCTAATCCCAATTCATTGCGATGTTCGAACCCGTTTTTGGGTCACAGTTCGGCTTCGGGACTGAGTGTTCGATTTGAGTCGCGTCGAGAGAATGGACGGCCGAGAGCAAATTCAGACAATCTGTTAGAAAAGCGGAAGATGGCATCATTGGCAACACAACATTTCGCCACCCCGACATTTCGCCACCCAAGCCAAAATCCGACGTTTCGCCACCTAAGCACAAATAGGACGTTTCGCCACCCGACCTTTCGCCACCCCGACATTTCGCCACCTAAGCCAAATACGGACGTTTCGCCACTTAAGCCAAAATTTAAATTTTAGCATTAAATGGAGTAGTGATAACACATTAGAGTTTTTTGAAGGCAAATGGGTGGCTTTTCTTAGAGGTGGCAAAACTGGTGGTGAGACGTCCTAATTATGCTTAGGTGGCGAAACGTCGGATTTTGGCTTGGGTGGCGAAATGTCGGGGTGGCGAAATGTCGGTACACGGGCATCATTTATTCGCTGTCCTTTCGACTCACTTGTGGTCAGAATGGGCTGCACACATTGGCGACATCCGCCGGCCCTTTTCGCACAACACTTTCGAATACCGACACAATCCGAATCATCCGAACACAAATCGGAGCAGTCGGTTTTTTCAGATTCTGTTTAAATGTTAACTTTGCTTCTTCCCCCGTGGCATTTCTTCCCCCGTTTTGGGCTTCGTTCCCCCCCCCCCCCGCCCTTTGCTTTTTCTCACTTTCGCCTGTCCTCCCCCCGTCGGTTTCTGTCGGGCACAGTCCCTGCTTCAACTTGGTCCTCTGTTTCGGTTTGTTTTCCCCACTTCCCATCCCTTCGCTTTTTGCTTTTCCTTTTGAAATTTCGCCTTCGCCATCAATGGACTGCTCTTTGAACAAATGGACGGAGGGAGAAGCTGAAAAGGAGAGGAAAAAGAAGATTGGTGTGTCATTTGGAAGTGATCAAACAGCAGCAAATTCCGATTCGATCGGTGGGCGAATTTGAAAATGCGAATTGACACTCGACAGATTGGCCATCGGCAGAGTTGGCCAAATTCATTTGGCATTCGGAGGCACTCGAACAGACGAAATCACCGACGGGTTGGGAGCCGAAACGACGGCAGACATTCTCAACACCTAAAAGGCATTTGAATGCGAAATAAGGGGACCAAACAACAAGTCGGGATCGGCGGACAAAATGAGTCGTCGACACATTCGACCACTTTCAAAACGCAAATTTCCTTCCCCGGAAAGGAGCATTTAAAGTCCTAAATGAAGTTGGAATTGGTTTTTCGGTTTTGAAAATTGAGACGGCACTTCGCACGGATTTCGGCATTGGCACCGTTCGTCCAAAGGACAGCCGCGATGGTCCATCCGTAATCCGTGTGGACAGCCATTGGAAAAGGTCGTTGAACAATTGAATTTGCACAAGTGGCGGACATTACAGTCGGGAGGACTGACCGGGGCGAGAGGGGAGGCGGAGACGCGGGAGCCGACACTTTCAACGCCGGTCGACGGATCAACGCACCAAAACTGACTGAAGCGGCAGCATAAATAGAGTAGGGAAGATGATGGGATGGGATAAAGTGCGGTAAAAGAAAACGCCGCTTCAAAGCCGGGCAATCCCTCCCCCCCCCCCGCCCCACCGCCTTTGCCCAAAGGCTATCCAACTCATTATTAGGTAGTGAAGGCCTAAGGAATGACCGACCATTAATTATCCGTTCTTCCCTCAGTCCTTTCCATCGGCATTTTGTTCCAATGCTTTTTCCCTCATTAGTATTGCATATTCAGGTACGTTTTACACTTACCCATTTATCGGGTCGAATTGCACTTTCTCGAACTGTCCTTCCTCCGTGCATTGCACCGTCGGTCTGCCAATGCTTTGCGGCACTTTGACCAATTTGTCCACCTCATTCAGATTTGTGGCCAACAGATGAACACATGGCGTTAGTTTGTCTCCAAATTGGCACTGCATGCCACACCCGACGGGACAACAACGGAGGAAGGGACTCCGTCGGGCACAGTCCGCGTCAGAGGCACAATTCGAAGCACAATCAGCGGAAGAAACATTCAGCAGACGGAGCGGACAATTGGCCAAATGCCTTACTGAAGGAGCATAACTTTTGCATTTATGTGCATTGTCCTCAACACTTTCACCTCTTTTATCCCTCGGGAAATGTTCCGTCTTGGATATTTCGGATTTTTTGTCCCATTCATTGGGCCCAAAATTTGAAATGTTTGGTGAAGTTCGAGTGCACCGAAGTGAGCATCCATCTGAACAGTTTGCCCAATGCGAATGCTTCTTCTTTGGCTCCTTTTACCTGAACAGCACTTCGTTTCTTCCGCACAATTTGTGTCTTCCAAACATTCGTTGGGTGCCGTCTCTTCGCATTTAATCGGACGGTCGCGCAGCGAAGGGCACTCCCAAATTTTCTCATGGGGCTTAAAAAGATTAGCCAAATTTGCAATACAAAATAAAAAAGCATTAATGTGTTTTTTTCAAGTAGTTTGACACCCACCAGTCGTTCAGATTTCCTCGTTGTCTCTCCCATTTTGTCCTTTATCTCTCCCATTTCTCTTGTTGTCTCTCCCATTTTTCCCGTTGTCTCTCCCATTTTTCCCGTTGTCTCTCCCATTTGCCTCGTTGTCTCTCCCATTTCCTCCGTTGTCTCTCCCATTTTGCCTATTTCTCTCCCAGCTGATAATTGCTCAATCTCTTCACTTCTGCCCTTTGTAATGTCCGCTTCGCCTGTCAATTGACAGATCATTCCGCACCCATCGAAGCAGCACTTCGCCACGGAAGAGACGCAATCGGAGTCGGACCAAAAATTGAACTTTGTCAATGGATCATTTTATTCAGTTTCCCTTTTTCCACAATTTTTTGGGCATTTCCTTTCCCGTCATTTTCCTTCTGTATTTTCTCTTTTTCATTTATTTTTTTCTTGTTTTTCTCGTCCCCATTATTCTCTCTCCTCCATTTTTCCTCCTTTTTCATATATTTTCGGCATTTTCTATCCCATTATCCCCCCCCCCCCCCTCTTTTCCCCTCCCCATTTTCCACCTGCACTCGGCCGTACAATTCGTTTTCGGTTCCCACGCCATCATTCGCTTTTTCGTTTGTTTTGCTTCGCATTTTCCATTTTTGATCAGCGATGGAATTGGCAAAGGGCAGCAAAAACCGAGGCCATTATAGCCAATCTGAGCCAAAAACAGTACCGTCATACCGTATCCTTTGGTCACCTTGTGGCACCACCCGTCCAGACACTGTCCGTCAGTGCGACAAAGGGCGGTCACGCCATTGTCGGGAAGTCGCATCGGCGTGCCGTGAGGGCACGGATTTATCAGACCTTTGCAAATGCCGGAAATTACATTGTTTTATCATTGTCCGATTTCTCTCCTATCAATCGGAAAATTATGCTCCCCCCTTTTCTCATAGACTATTTACTACTAATAATTGCGTATTGGAAATTCACATTTTGCCACCGGAGGACATGTTGTTGTTTTTTGCTGTTCCGTTGTTTTGGAGTCGCAGTCGGACTCGACCAATTGGCACCGATGGAGGGGACTCTCATCGCAACTAAAGCGGCCCAATTTGTGTAAAAAGGGATATTACAAATGGCATGCCATTAGCAGTTTTCGGGTTTGACCCAATTTATTGTCATTTTGAGTATTTTTACGTCAGAGGGTTGTTTAGTGACAAATATTCCATGGTCATTTTTGTTTTTCCCCATTTCATTTCTTCCCCGCCCCCCCCCTTTTTTTGGTATTTTTTTGATTAATGTCTCTTTTTATGGCCCTCTGCTGCTGTTCTCTCCTCCTTACGTGATGCCTTCGCATGGATCGTTCTCCCCTTCGTTGTCCCCCTCAGTTTGCTTCTCCATTTGCCCTGCTGCTGTCTCCGCATTTTTGCGATCATTTGTTGCGCTTGGCCAATGTTTTTCCAACGGTCGAATCGGCAAAGAAGGCCTCAGGGGGACGACATTCACCGGAAGGACCTAAAACAATGGCCAAATTGGCAAAATGATCACTTTTTTTATCGAAACACACCGTGTGAGGTTTTTGTGGTCGAACCGATGGGCCAAAAACTAAGGGCAAATGAAGCAAAATTAGGAACGAAAATGAACTGCCGATGAGAACCTACCGGAATTAGATGCCAATTCCGGGACACAAGTAATTTGTCCATTTTGGGTAGTGCAACGTTCATCCGAACGACAAAGCAAACGGCCGTAAGCCTAGGGGGGAGGGAAAATGAAACAGAGAAAAGGACAAAAGAGAAAGAAACTGTTTGAATAGAGAAATGATTAAGATTAAGTTGTTTTTCTTTTTGTTTTGATCATTCCGCCGTACTTGACAATTCGTTGTCTGAATGGGAGGGCGGCACTGGCAAAGGCAACGCAAATGACCATTCGACTCAAATTTCCCCTCATAGCCCCGGGGGCAATTGAGAGAACAGTCCGACGGACGAGCAACACATTGGGCATCCCCGGAGGGGGAAAGCTGAAAAGAAGAGAAAGGAAGAAATAGAAAAGAGGTGAGAGGGAAAACGAACCAAGGAAAGTTTGAAGGACGAAAGGGACGGAGAGGGCCGAGACAAAGGGGCAAAATGAGAGGAGGACAAATCAGAAGGGACAGATTGAGAAAGAGAGGAAGAAAAAAGGCAAAAGGAAAGAGAGAGCAAAGCCAACGACGGAGGGACACAAATGGTGCCAAAGAGAAGGAAATCAAAGGCACTCATTGGAGGCAAAGGAAAGCATGGGAAAAGCAGGAGACAATTGGGCAAAATATCGGATAAATCTAAAAAAAGACAATTTAAAAGATCAAACTTGAAAAGGAGGCGAAAGATTAATGGAAAGGGAAAGGGAGAAGGGAAGAGGGAAGAGAAAGGGGTGAGAGAGAAGAGGGGAGGGGAGAGAGGGAAGGGAAAGGAAGAGGTAGGAGGAGGACAGGGGAGAGAGGAAGGGGAAAAGTGGAGTAAGTGAAAAAAGGGGAGAGAGGGAAGAGAAAGGGGTGAGAGAGAAGAGGGGAGGAGAGGGAAGAGAGTGAGCGGAAAAGGAAGAAGAGTCGGGGAGAAGAGGGGAGAGAGAGAGGGAGGACACGGCAGTTGATCATAGCCAACAGCAGCAGAGCCAATGAAAAATGAGCAACCAGCATAACAACAACGACATCGGCAACAACAACCAACCTGATTGGGCTGCTTCTCCCTTCCCCGTCCGGTGTTCGTCATTTTTGGGTGAATCCGTCTCTCCTCTCTCTTCTTCTCTCCCCCTTTTACCTCTCTTTCCTTCTTCTCTGCTTCTCTCTCTCTCTCTCTATCTCCCTTCCTCTCTCTCTTTCCTCTCTCCCCATTTACTTCTCTTCCCTTCTTCTCTCTCTCTCTCCCACCTCTCGTCCCTCCCTCTCTCTGTTCCTCCCTCTTTATCTCTCCCCTCCACTCTCTCTTCCTCCCCCTTTTCGTCGTTCCCTTTTTCTGTTCTCAGTTCGCCCTCATCATCAGCAGTATTATCCCAAAATCACCGTCGCTGCAATTTGTGCACAAAGCGCCCCGCAGCAGAGGGAATATTTGTGAGTTATTTATTTCAGTTTTGGGCGGAGGACGAACAATTAATTGCCCGCACTCCCTCAGAATTAAAGGAAGGGAGGGGGGCTGAGACGTCGCTTTTCCCATGAGCCAACTTTAACTTCGTGGGGGGGAGGGGGGGGGGGGAGGAGGAGGGTCATTCATTCGTTTTGGATGGGGAGGAGGGGAGAGTGAGTTAATTAAAGGGAGCAGAGAGGTAAATTGAAAGTGGCGCGATATTTGAGGGTACGACATTTGAAGACTTGAAGGGTTAAAATGTTTTCTTTTTATCAAAATATAAATAATAATGCCTTACCCAATGGCCAACAAGAACCTCAACAAATTGTGTTTGATGGGTAAATGATTCCTTTGAAATGATGGTTTGAAGGGTTTTGAGGCTTTTTAAGGAAATTTGAAAATGGGAGCTTAGAATTACAGTAGAGTGAAAAATATAATAATTGATTCTGTTTACCAATTTTTTTACTCTTGGAATCAAATTTTTAAAAATGAGGCTTTTTACCCGAAGTGAGGCTTTTTGCCGCCCCCGAGACATTTTGAAAAATTTCGTCTGACAATTTCCCGTTACTCACCCACTGCTAAATATAATTTGGAAAACATTGGCAGCTTCTGCAGTGTTTCCATGTCTTCTTGGGTCATTTGTTGTTTTTCGAATAATGAGCATTTAACAAGTTGTGAACTTTATCGAAATTGTCCGTTTACATTTCAAATTGAAATTGACAAAGAAAAAGAGGAGGAACAAACAAAAAACAAAATGAGGCCAATGAGACGATAAAGGATGAACAATTCAAATTCCTTCAATTCGGATTGCTTTCCTCGGCGGTGCAATTGAAAAATGCGAGTGCCTTTCTGAAGGGAATGGCATCTTTGGCCCCCCTTTGGGCTTCGCTTAGTCTTTTCAATTCGACGCCAAACTTTTGGAAACGAACCTAAACAAAAAAAGAAGGGAAGGGCCATTCATTCAAAAGGTGCGTTTACGTGGGGCAAATCGGCATAAAAAGGGCGCTTAAGTCGCCCCAAGGATCGCCCCCGACTCTCAAAGTGTGCCCTCCGGTGCATTTCCTCCCACCAGCAGAGCAAAGCACCGAAGTCGAAGTCGGGCAATAATTTATTGGCGAACAAATTGGGCCAAACGGCCAATTTGTCCGACAGATCCTCCAGCCCTAAGGGTTAACAAAGAAAAGCGAATTGAATCAATTAACAAATGAATAAACAAAGTTTACCGAAAATGCAAATTGCATGACGCATATGACGCGAGCCGCACTTTTTGTCGTCATACCAAATGGAAGCCCTCCCAAAGGGAATGGATTGATTATTGTTTTTGTCCTCTGTGGAAATACACGGGGGGGGGAGGGGGTGTAAAACTGTAAATGTCCCACCCGAGGAAAAGGGGAAAATTTTATAATAAAAATAGGCCGAGAAAAGGTAATACCGGTCCTCAGGCCCAGACCCAATCCTGCATATGTCCCTCCCTCTATGGTTTTGCTTCTCCTCCCCTCCCTTTCTCTCGCCCCCATGGCTCTTCTCTTTTCCCTTTCCCTCTTTCGTTTGCCCCCCCCCCCCCCCCTCAAAATGCAATCAGTGAAATTGCCTCGTTATGTGCTGCACTCGGATGCCTTCCTTTCTTTCGATGCATTCCCTTGTGAATCCGCCAGGTGCTCCAAGTGCATCTGCAGCGTGCAGAGTCGGGATCAGAATCTCATCGATGCCGAATCCGCCGCTTTCCAATCGACGTACGGTCTCCGTCAAGTCCAAGTCGTACAGCATGAACTCCTTGAAGGGAATTTGCACGATGGCAATTGAATTTTAATTACGGCCATCTTTCGACTGAGACTGCTCTCCACGTAACCCTTGGAGAAGGCCAATTTGGGCGGGAAGCCGCCAAAATCCAGCAAATTGCGACTTGCTAAGAAAAAAGAATCAATGAGAAAAATTGGTTCAGTGATTTGTGGCATTTCGAACCGTTTCGAAATATTCGAATGGACTCGAAAGTCCAATCCATCGATTCATTCACTCGATCACCGGGCAGCCAAGTCACCTCAGCAAAAAGGAAGCGTTTGGTAAGCTCGTCTCAATGTGTTACTTCGACGTCATTCGCTCCGTTAAGCCACCGATAGATTTGGACCATCTCCCGATTGGTTTTAATCGCAACGTCATGGTTCTTAATTAATCTACTATAACAGAATGTTTAATGATTCTTAATAATCTAATGGATTGTTTTAATGGGTTTCTTAATTAATTCTCCCGGTTTAATTGACTCATTTTACAATTTTCAACTTTCGCATTCACCTGAAGAAGTGCCACGTATTCCCAACGCTTTTCCGGCACAGTGAGCAGACGGAGACAGTCCAAATGTGCCCGTGTTACGTTGTGCCCGCCTCCGTCGACGACCCATTGGCGCGAGGGAACGACGACATTCGGAAGACACGCGGAAAGACGGGCCAAGCGAAAGCGGAACAAATTCTGAAGGGAGCGCAAAGTGCGATTCCGCAGAAGAAAAACTGACGACAAACATCCGATTTAAGGTCGACTGAGTAGCAGTACCAATTGTTGGGCGAATACGCTGCAGCCAATTCCTTCTCCAAGAACACATAATCCTTTCCAATTTTATTTCGTTAATTTCAAATTTAATTTTCCCTTTTTTCAATTTTAAATCCCTCGAGGCGTTCTTCCTTTTTTTTTTGACGCTCACTCTGTAAACAATCCGCGCTTGCGCCAGAGGGAAATCGCCATCTTCCGGGCCCCTCTCGCGCGGGAAAAAGTTTCTTTTCCGAATGCCCTCGACACAGTCCATTTCCAACCAAATTGGGTCCTCAAAGGTCAATCTTTTGTCGGTGACTTGTTTGATATATTCGATGTCATTGACGAGTACTCGGGGGCATTCGAGACGATGTTCAGTGGAGTTGAGGAGGTCCCATCCATTAAAAAGGGGCGGAGAAACGGCGGAAGGCAATCGGACAATTAAACGAACTGAGAAAAGAAAACGAAAATAAATGGAAATTAAAGGGAAAGTGCCAATTGGAAATTAAAGAGACAATTGATAACTTTTCCATGTCAGAAGTTCGCTGTCGATTATCAGCAGAAAAAGTGTGATCAAAGCGCAAAAAAAACAGCAAAAAAATAATACAAACGAACGACGGCACTCAATCAGCGACATTTGCTAAGCGAACGGAAAAAAAGAGAGGCTATTTATAGTGGTCGAAGTTTTTATGATTACTCAATGCCAATTCAAGACAAAACTGATATAAATAAAGCCACAAGCAAATATTAATAAAATTTTAAACTGAAATTGCAACAAAATTCGAAAAATTCCGAAAATGCCGAATTATATGGGGCCATAATGCTTTTTTTTTGTTTGGTATTTTACAATTTTTAAAGGAACATCGATCGATTAGTCATTTTCTGTGTAAGTGGAAACGGAATTTTGCCTTTTGGGATTTGTTTATTGTGGCACATTGAAAAGAACGTAATGAAACAATTCTTTATCACCAGAGAATAGCGACGGGGGGGGGGGGGAGGATTATGGGACGGAGCGATTTGAGCAGATTAGCCTTAAAATTTGTGTATTTAATTATGTATTCTATTTATGAGCTCCAAATTTCTCTCTGGTCTTTTTGTTGGCCAATTATTATTTGCTCATTTGTTTCAAATTCAGTGAACATTATTTTACAAAATGTGATTGGATTTGTTCATTCCGCAGCTGTGTCAAAAAAGGGTCAGTTCGGCGCAGCCCAATTTAAAGAGTCATTTTTAGTCAGCCAATTTAAGTATAATTGACATCATTTAAAGGGCATTACATTGTGCATTATCTTTTTAAAATATAACAGTTTGAACAGACCCAAAAAGTGATTTCATAATTAAAACCGAAGAAGTGTGGCAACGGACAATCAGATCAGTCCCAATACGTTTGTCACCTCAGAACGTTCCCTTTCTCATCGTTCTTCTTCCTCCTCCCCTCTCTCTTCTCCGTCATCTTTCTCCTCGTCTCATCGTTCTTCTTCCTCCTCTCCTCTCTCTTCTCCGTCATCTTTCTCCTCGTCTCATCGTTCTTCTTCCTCCTCTCCTCTCACTTCTCCGTCATTCTTTTCGCCCCTTTCTGTCGCTTCATTTGCCTTTTCCGTGGTCACTCTGTCGGCCATTTCTCCGATCACTTTGACCGCATTTTCGACATTCGTTTCGCAAGTTTTTGAACTGCAAACGGCGAAACGGAGGAAAAAAGTGTCATGAGTGAACGAAGCGACCAAATGAATGCGGCGATCGTCGTTAATGGCCAAACAAAGGGACTCATTCACTTCATTACTTCCCTTAAAGGAGAAGGAAGTGGACAAAGTGACAGAATAACGGGGCACAAAAAATGCTGTTATTGATTTACAGTAACCCAAAAAATTAAAAAATGGTTAAAAAATGACTTACTAAGCAAATTACCAAATATGGTAAAGTTATAAAATGCATTTATTTGTTATGACGGACCTTCATCCGAAAGCAGACCAAGCCCAAATGCTGAGGGACGAACAACTCAAAACGGTCGTCTCTGGTCAAAAGTTGCGCGAACATTTTGGCCAATTCGTTTTGCTAATGGACAGAAAAAAAAGTATAAAAATTGCCGAATTTGTCAATTGCCAAATGGACGCACCATTCTCAAAAACTGCTGAATTCGCTGAATGCCAAGCGCACGAAACACAAACCAAATTTTCAATGCTCTGAAACGACGGCCGAGCGCGACTTTGGAGATGCTTAATTAAATAAAAGTGCATTTGGACGAACGGCAGAAATCTGGCAGAAATCACCCGAAAGTCGTAGGCCTCCCTTTGGTGTTCGTGCTTAAGATAGACCGGGTCCACGTTGAAAAATGCGATGGCTTCGTCCCCGTTTTTAAACCTCAATGACAAAAGTCAAACAATTGGTCCTTTTTCTAGGCCCACCACATCGGAGAACAGTCAAAATTGATCATCATTGCTTTGTGGGCGTTGAAATTGAACGAATCGGCGAATTCAACTCCGTCCGACAAATAACGAAATTCATCACAAATCAAAAAACTACCTAAAAGGGATTAAATATGAGGGCAATTGCTACTACTGCTGAGCTGATCAGAATGCTTTTCTGAACTTTTTGTCGTCAGCATTGGTTAGCTGATCAACAATTGATGATCAGAACATCAATTGATTAGTTGATCATGAATTAATTACCTGATCATCAACTGATTATCTGATCATTAGTTGATTATCTGATCAATTAATGATCTGATCATCAGTTTATTATCTGATCATCCGTTGATTATCTGATCATCAGTTGATTATCTGATCATCAGTTTATAATCCGATCATCCGTTGATTATCAGATCATCAGTTGATTATCTGATCACCAATTGGTTATCTGGTGATCAATTGATAATTGATCAACAGTTTATTAGCTGATCATTAGTTGACTATCTGATCATCAGTTGATTAGTTGATCATCCGTTAATTATCTGATCAACTCTGCTTCCTCACCCGCATACGCCGCGTCCACGTGCAACCATATGTTTTCTCTGTTGCAAATCGGTCCTAACTCGCGGCACGATTCAACCGCACAAGTGTTTGTCGTGCCGACAGTGACCACCAAAATGAAAGGGGTCAGTCCATTGGCGCGATCCTCCTGACAAAATGAAAATGCCAATCTCTTCCGATTTATCGTTCGATTTTGTCACTTTTATCGCTGACTCCAATGTTTCCGGTCTCAGCAGAAAATTTCCGCCCTTTTCTCTGTTTGTCGGCAATTTTCTCATTTTTATGCCGCTTAACATTATCCCCTAAAAACACTTGAACAATGTGAAATTGGGAAGCTTTTCATGGGCTTACTTTGTCAACGGAGGAATGAGACTAAAAAAAAAGTTAAAAGGAAATGAAAAAAAAAATGGGAAACGAAAATGCCATGGCAAATTGACCAGGGGCGGGGGGGGAGGGAGGGAGGGGAGTTACCTGATCAGAACAATAAGCGACCAATCGGCTGAAACACATTGGGTCATGGGCTTCAAAGGTGGTCAGTTGTCCATTTGGTGCTGCTGTTTTGTTAGCACTATTCTCTTCATCACTGCACCCTTCCCTTTCTTTTACGGTCGCTTACCGTAATTTTTGTCCTCTTTCGCTTCAATTCCAAACATTCGCGTCAATACATTTCCGTTCGTTTTAATTCTGTTCCGAAGCGTTTCGCCCATCCCATTCAATCGACTCACTGCTTTTGCGATTGGATCCCTCAGCAAATTCGGAATCACCGAACTTTTATTGACACTTATCGATGCTAAAAGTGTGCTGCTGCTTCTACAGTCGCGCTTCATTTTCTGTTTGGCAATAGCATTGTAAGAGGAAGTCCACAATTTAATCTCCGAATGGTCTCAGTGAAATCAGAATGCCTGTAAGCCTTTGCTTTGCCCGTCATTCGTTGATTGTCCCCCCCCCCCCTTCCCTCTCTGTGTTGGCATCGCTTTGGCATTTGTCGTTCATCTTTCGCCCCCCCCCCCTCTTCCCTTTTTTGGCATTTCGTTGGCACCGTCATTCTTCTTTCGTCCCCACCTCTTTTCCCACATACCTCCACGGCTCGTGCCCTCGCACTGAGCAAAGCGACTAATGTTGCATCGCTAGCGGTGCTTAAGGGGCTTTGATCGTCTGCCTTTGCCTGTCCCTTCATCCGACTTGCCTTTGGATCATTCCGATGCCTGGCCCGGGGTCGGCGTTCCAAAAGGCCGGCGGCAGTCCAATCGCCTTGGCCAGCCAATCCAACATTCGCTGCTCCAACTCCGTCATGGCGGGGCTCGACTTCTGAAGCAAAGAGCAAACAAAGGTCAATTAAGGAACTGTCCACCTACCCATGTAAAACCAATTGCTGCGATCCCTCCGCTCAGAATGTCACCGATTACCCCGGCGTAACTGCACGCGGTGGAATAATAGGCGAAGAAATTGGGGTGATGCCTAAGGGAAGGAAATTTCTATTTATTTATTTTGCAAATTATTCCTTTTGCCATTTTGGTTGCCCATTTATTTGCCTTTTCTTTTTTGCCCAATTTGCGTTTAAATTTAATTTTGGCATTTTGTTTTGCCCTCTTACCAATGCGTGTTCCCTCGCAACACAATTGGCTCAATGTCTGCAAAAATTCGTTCCCATTCTTCAGCCGTTTCCGGTGGTTCTTCTGGGATTAGTGCGTGGATATACCCCGGCTAAAAAAAATTGCTGTCCAAATTTTCTGTTTTCTGTACACCAAAAGGCTCTTACTTTAATGTCGGGCAATGGCATTCGACTGCCATTGTCCAACGACTCCCAATAATTGGCCACAAAATGGACCTAATGGGGAGAGGGGGGGGGGGGGGGGAAATGAAAGCGAAAAAGGGAACGAAAACAAAACAACGCACCATTTGACAACCGTAACGGCGCAAAGAGTCGGCATCCATCGGAAAAGAGGGAAAAATGAATGGGAAAAAAGAAAGAATGAATAAATGGACAGATTAAGATTAATGAAAAAAAATGGGCAAAGGAAAGGCAAAAAAAAAAAAGGTAAAAAGAATCGCTTATCAGAAAAAGACAAATAATCGACAAAAAATCAGCGGAAAATGGGACTGAAAGTGAGCAGCACAAATTGTGAATATTCCTTTTCAATTCGGCCGTTCTGTCGTTTGACTTTCGTTTCATTTACAGTTTCAATTCAATGGTGTCAGAGACAAAAGACAAAAAATGGCGACAAAAGTCTCACTTCCGTAAGCCATAATTAAGGAAACAATTAGGACCAAATATTTCTAAACTGGCATTCGCACATAGTGTCCTTATGTCTAAGACTGTCCTTATTTTGAGGGCTGGGGAAATTCAGTGGTCGCAACATTTTCGGCAATTTTCGTTGGAATTTATCCTAAAAATTTTCATTTGATTTTCCAAGATTAAATTTCCAAAAATTTAAATTAGTTTTTTATATAATGAAGAAAAATATCCATAATTTTTCGGTTTTTTGACTATTTAATAAACTTTTTAATAAGATGAGGGACAAAAAAGGAAATCCCACCTAAAATCTTTTTTTGTTTTGCTGCGTTTGTGCAATTTCTTAGGAAAATCGGTAAATTTTCCGATTATCGGTCGATTCAATTTACCGCGGTAAAAATAGTAAAAAAAAAGCACTCTTAAGAATGGAGTCAGAGGACAAAAATTTGAGAGAAGAAGAAAATTAAGAGGAAAAATGCGTAATAAATAACCTTTTTAGAACGTTATTTTTTGATTTATACAATTAGTGTTAATGCGGTCTGCTGGTGATATGGCTATTGTTTCTTCTAATGTCTTTTGCTTGTGTTCGAATCCCTCAAATTTTAGGAAAAAATTTTAAATTGCATTTTCCAAAATAATTTTAAAAGTTAACATGGATAATCTAAAATTCACTAATACTTGTAGAAATCGTCTTAAACAAATTTGTGAATTTGTTAAAAGAAAATGAATGGCAAAATGCAAATTAATTTTTATACATTTTGCTCTATATAGAATATTTTAGGGTAGCACGGTTCCGGTACCGGTACCGGTTTTTGAAAAAATGAAGTACCGGGTACCGGTTTTCCAGTACCGGCGGTACCAGTACTAACCGGTACCAAATAAGCACTGGTAAGAATGGGCTCTGGAGTAAGAAATCGTTGAGAAAAATTGGAGAAAGGGAAAATTTGGAGGGAAAATTAAGTATAAATTTATTTTTTAAAATTAATTTGCCCAATGCGAACTCGTGTGGTTGTATTAATTTTGTTTTACCATAATAGAAGATGATTTTTGATAAAAAAAAATTTGGGTTTTTACATTTTGAATTAATTTTTTTTTTGAAAAAAAGTACCGGTTATTACCGGTACCGTGCTACTCTAGAATATTTCATTTAATTTTTGAAAATTCCCACTGCCTAATTAATATACGCAATAATTTTTACGTGCCGAACATTATTAGTTAGCAGATTATCACTTTTATTTTCTTCCCCCCCCCCCCCCCCAATTTCCTCCGTTTCATCGCCCCATCCAAAAGGTGAATATCTTCCAGGCTAAATGCCCTGCTTTATCCAAATTAGAGCATCAAAATAAAGCCTTTTTCAAATTGGAGAATAACAAAAGGGGGAGGGGGGAGAATGAACGAATGAATTGGCACAATGTTTTGTTGGGATAATGCGGACGGGGCAAATAGCATAACCAAAATGTGCGTCTGGCCAGCCAACCCTCGACAAAAAGGCCCACTCAGTGCCATGAAAGCTGAGCGGATTTTACCTACCCCATCAGCAGCGGCAAATCTTAATGCCGTGGGGAAGGAACTCATAAATTATGCCGTAAGGGAATTTGAGGAGGGCCTGCCAAATGAATGGAGGGGGCGAAAGGCGTAAAGGAGCGGGAGGGGCGTGAAATGGTGGGGCATGTAACGGAGAGGCGGAAGGGAAACCTGAGGGAAAGGGGAGGGGGGAAGCGAGGGGAGGGGAAATGTGAGGGAAATAGAGGGAGGAAAGGGGGAAGAGGGAGGGGGAAGGGGAAATGTGAGGGAAATAGAAGGAGAGGGAGGGGGGGAGAGAGGGGGGGGGAAGAGAGGGGGCGGGAAGGGGAAATGTGAGGGAACGGGCAGGGGAAATGTGAGGGAAATAGAGGGAAGATGGAAGGGACGGTACAGGACCTAACAGTGTACCGATTCAATGCGGTAAGGTACGTCTCCTCAATAATGACATTTGCTGCGCGGGACCCAGCAAAAATCGCAGAATGAACTAAACAACGAAGCGGGCGTCGAGTGGCGAGACATCAGCAGTTTTGGCGCAATCGCACACTTTGAAAAAAATTACACAACTCAAGTAATGCTGTGCATATCTCAGAAGATTTATTTTATAATGGTTAAGCGATTGTTTGATTTATTGGCCACGAAATCAAAGGGACAGACATTTGTTGAGCATTTGGTAATATACGTATTATGTAAAGAGGGAATTGTTCCCTTCTGATCATGCCTCTTCTCGTCACTCCTTCTGATCACTCTCCTTGCCCACTCCCTTTCTGATCATTCTCTCTGACCATTTCCCTTCCAATCACTTTTCCTGTCGCCCTGATCACTCCCTCACTCCTTTCTTTCCTCCGTCATCCGCAACTTTTCATCCCTGAAGACAGTTCTTAAAGCAGTACTTTTTGTTAGGTTCTCTGAGACGTCCGCAGGTTGAAAAGCAATCTGTGAATCTCTTTTCCGTCACGTGGGGATGAGAGACACTGACAAATCGAACAAATTTAAAAGAAAAAACAATTGGAAATATTATCACCTACTGAAAAGATCACTTTTTTCGACATTCGTTTGAATATTTGAAGTTGCCGAAAGAAAAATGAAGAAAAGGAACAGAAGAGACGCAATGAAAAACAGAGAAAAGGGGCGAACGCGGAACAGAAGCGGCATGAATTAATTGAAAAGAAAGAGGGAAAGAAGAAATTGGGAGAAAAATATGAATGAAATGAGAGGGGTGGCCAATCACTTAAAAGGGAAATGACAAATTAGGGGGGGGGGGGTAAAGTTAATGGGGGGGGGGGTATGGGGGGGGGTAAATTATGGGAGGGACCGACCGAACCCCCGGAGGAGGGGCAAAGGTTAAATTGGCGGGGCGGGGGAAGAGAGGGGGGGGGGAGAAAGGAATTAATGGGAGGGACCGACCGACCAAAGCCCACCGCCACTGCCAAAGGCAATGAGTGATAAAAATGAGGTTTAAAATTACAAACCAATTGGTCTAATAAGCGCGAACAAAGCGACGACAGTGAACCAATAAAATAAATGTAAGGGACGGACGGAGGCGACAAAGAAATTCCAATGAATCGGCAAAAAAAAGGAGAAAAAAAGCGAGAGAAAGAGAGAGAGGGGAAGAGAGAGAACGAGAGAGAGAGGAGAGAGGGAGAGAGAGAGAGAGGGGGAGAAAGAGTGAGAGAGAGAGAGGGGGAGAAAGAGTGAGAGAAAAAGAGAGAGAGAGGGGGAGAGAGAGAACGAGAGAGAGGAGAGAGGGAGAGAGAGAGAGAGGGGGAGAAAGAGAGACAAAGAAAGAGAGAGAGATATGCTAAATGGAAATAAATTGATAACGGAAAAGAGAATGTCAACTCAAAAGTGAGAAGAAGCAGCATTTATTTGACATCCATTTCAATTGTTTCGTCTTTTCCCTTTTCATTTTTTCTTCGGATTTTCGGATTGAAAAATTCCAAAGCGACGAAAGAGCAAAAACCGACGGAGGAACCGACGAACCAACTGAAGTCGGAGAGCAACGGCGGAAGATGGGCATGGAGAAGTTTTGGAAGGACAACCTTAAAAAGAAGAGAGGCAATGGAAGAAAAAATGGGGGGGGGGGAAAATGAAAAAAAAGGTAAAATGAGAGGGTATAAAAATGAAAAAAAGAGGAAAAAATATTAGTTAATTGATGACAAAATAAAAAATGTCCATTCTCAAAGTTCAATTGTTTACCATTGCAATTGCCAATGTCCCCGAAATTGCAGTTGCGAATAATGCGTTAGCATTGCATCCGTTTCTGAACCAATATTTCCCCTCCGGGCCATTATTGTACAATTCGGACACCAAAATTGGCTCATTCCTTCGTACCTTTGACAAAAAAATATATTTGGTAAATGATACCGCTGCCGTACGATTCGTCCGGACGATGATTCGTCCGGCCAGCTAACAAGTGCTAAAATATAAAACTATTTAATTTTTTTAACATTCGACATAGCTAAATAGATAATGCCAAAAGAAAAACTACAAAAATTTAAAATAATATTATTTTTTGGCACTTTTTAGGTTGGGCGGACGAATCGTCCGGACGAATCGTCATGTTGCCAATGATACGCACAACGAAATGTCCGGCGATCATAATGCCATAAAAAGGTCCCATCAGAGAACCGATCACTCCCAAAGTGTAATGAATGGTGGTTGGGTTGTCGTACCTTTATTCGGAACTGACTGTTTTGATATTGCCCACTTTACTGACCAATTCCATGGAGTGATTAAAACGGCACAAATTGCTGTTATTGCGCCGCCTTTGCGCCAAGAAATGTATTTGGGCGCCAAACTGGCCAAGTCAAAGGCGGGGCTTATGAAATTGGCGATGTTTATACCAATGGAGGCGATCAAAAAGGAAAATGATTGACTGACTAAAAGAATGGGTGAACAAAAGCGGACCGTGAGAGTCAATGCGCCAAGAATAACGGCCAAATCAGTATCAATTAGGGCAATCTGTTCGATAGGGTCAGTGATCAGATGGCCAAACACCGATTTGGTGGACGAAATGGTGAAGACGGTGAGCGCAGAGAAAAACATGAAATTGACGGGCAAACCTTGGCAGCAGAATTTGCGTTTAAATAATTTAAGGGAGGAAAAAATTGACCGAAAAAATTTGCCCAAAGAATTGATTTCCACGAAGTCGCAAAACGACTGAAATCTCCAAACACCAAAATGGCGACCGACAAAGAGGAGACGACCAAAGCGATGGCGGAACACATCGGCGGGAGGGACTCCGCAAAGTCCTGCAGGGGTTCGCCTGTGGTGTTCGAATGCGCAAGTCAATTTTGGGGAGTGGTCGAAATTAAACGGACCGTCACTTAAGCGCAGACTCAGTCCGTCCCATCCACTTTTGCTTAGCATGAAGAAGGCCAAGAGCAGCATGACCACGTAAACTGCGGGACCCGCAAAGTCGACAAACTTTTTGATGGCATTTAATCCCATGAAAAAGAGGGCGCCCTGGAGAAGCCAAATGAGCGCGAAGGAAAGCCAACCGAGCAAAGAGAGGCCGACAAAAGAGAAGCCATGGACAAACAATCAAACATTTGGAGGACTAATTAGCCAAAGTGTCACTTTAATGTCGTTAAATTTGCTGAGAGATGGCCAAAATTTGACGAACACCAGCAGAAGGGCCCTGGAGCCGAGATAAGTCTGAACACCGTACCAGGCCATCAGAGTGACTGCACAAACGATGGCCGGCACTTTTGCGCCACGAATGCCGAAAATAGACCGGTTCAGTACCGCGTAAGGAACGCCGGTCATCTGAGAAAGGTGACGAGGAAAAGAGAATAGAGGTGAAGGTGATTGGTTACTTGGCTATGTTTGCAACCGAAATTGATGCAAATGTTGACAATCACAATGCCAATGAACAGAGAGACAAACACCTAAACACAATGCCAAAATTAAATGCGATTTGGCCTAATGTGCAATGATTGGAATCGCCTGCCAACTGGTCAACCGCAGGGAGAACAAACTGCCCGCTGTAACATAACCAGACACAGAGTGCACAACTAACAAATGAACAAATTGCTGGCCATTTCTCACTTTGGCATTGTCCTATGATCCCACCGGACATCCAAACGGCGAAAATGTTATATGCCGTCCATGTCTGTGCCTTCACCGGTCTCAGATCGTCGTTGCAGAGATTCGAATTGTCGACAGATTCGGCTGATGCCATCCGGCCACTGTACACATTTTTTTTTCCGTCGGAGTTCGAATTGGAGTCCATTCAAATGATTTTTAAAAATTAAAAGAAAATTGGGAAACGAATGGACGGGCAAAAAGGGCCAATTCATTTTGTGAGGGCAAAAAGAAGAGGGGGCACAAAAAGTAAAGACATTTTGTAAGGTTTTATTCTGGAAAATAAGCTGAGGCTGCTGCTGGTCGAGTGCCCCTTATTTTTGTTATAATCATTTAAGGCTTATAATGGGCAAATATTTAAGTGATCGGCGTTCAAATCAATTAAATGGGCGGGCGCACTGTCGCAGTTCACTTTCATTCCTTCCCCTCAATCAATTTATATAAAATCAAAAAAAAAAAATGAAAACTTGCCATTTTTCTACATCATTTTATTGAAATTAAAAATGGATTATTTTATAACCAAAAATATGAAAAAGGGAAGGGAAGAGGGGGGGGGGGGGGGGGGTAATTAACAAATTTTCGAGATTTAATTGCACTTTTGCCTATCGAATTGACTTCATTGGGATTACTATGCCTATTTTTGTTTTCATTCGTTTGTCTTTCATTTCGTTTTCCCCGCCGGTCACTTTTCTTCCCCATTTCCATTTTGTTGCTCTTTTTCGCCTCTTCCGCCTTTGCGCATCCAATCCTTTTGCTCGTTTTTGACATATTCGGCCAAAGTCCACAGGGCAGGTAACACCTTAATTAGTTAATTAACGGTCATTGCCATTGGGCAGCCTTTGTCCGTTTGGCCTTTGTTCTTTTCCACCTGTTCCGCTTCTTTGCTAATCCCTTCCTCCGGGTACACAAATCCAACATATTTGCCGTTGTACCATCCCGAAGTCAGTTCCATTGTGTAGGTGTACCTGATCAGCAACAGTGACACTGTCATCCATTGGTCAATAATCACTCACTTAATGCCCTGACTACGCGCATAATCGTCGCTGCTCCCTGACACCTTATCTTTAATTAGGCATGATTAGTTCATCATTAAAAAACTCATTAAGCATAATGAATTAATAATTGCCAATCCTTCGCTAACAGAGAATGTCCGGTGCGCTTCCCACTTTGAATTCTTCTCCGCCCGCTTCCACGATGGCTTTGGCCATTGCATTGGCAACTTTTCGCTTAAATTCGCTTTCATTCGCTTTTTCTCCCCCCCCCCGCCCCCTCTAACAATGTCCGCCACGTCGTCCGGGTAGAAATGTTGTTCGAATCCGTACGGATGGATGATCAAATTGCTGTATGCGTGCAGTGTCACATACGCTCTGATGCTGTCTTTGTTGGCACTGATGAATTTGGCCAAATTGGCACATTCCGGCTCCGACAGGGGTCTCTCTCCGCTGTACACTTGGCTAAACAAAATCAATCACTTTTTTTTCTTTTTGAGTTCATTCAGTTTATTCGACCTGCACGGGCATTTGCTAATGCCAGCTTCGCCCTGTAAATTACAAGGATTGTCAAATGGCAAATGCTTTTCGTCACCCAATGGAAAGGGAAGTTTCGATTCGGGTCAACGCCATAACAAAACTCCTCTTCCTCCGAGTCGTCTGACCCACAAAGTTTTGGGTCCGCTTTTTTTGGTCCCGAACGCGTCCTTCGCCATAGCCCTCAAACATCCAATGAGTGTTTTAAGTGATATTCTTCTCCCATTAACTGTCTTTGGTCCACGTGTGACTGTACCCGTCGGGGTTAAGTGACGGGAGGACGTGAAAGTCAACGTGAGAGAGCAGAGAATGGAAGGAGGGCACGTTGATCAGCTAAAGCGAAAGCGGATCAGCAGAAATAGTGGGAGAGGGGGGGGGGGAAGGACGAGAGAGAGCGGATCAGAAACAGTGGGAGAGGGGGGAAGAGGGACGAGAGAGAGCGGACCAAAAGAGTGGGAGAGGGGGGAAGAGGGACGAGAGAGAGCGGACCAAAAGAGTGGGAGAGTGGGGAAGAGGGACGAGAAGAGGCCGAGCAACAGTAGACACAAACCAACCGCGTTGATAAAGTGGAGAGCGGTTGCCGGCGCAATCCATTCACGGGCGTGGATGCCGGCATCGAGAAACAGTGCCGGCTTTTTGGAGGAGGAAGGGTAGCCGAGCTGAAAGGCATTCGAAGGCATCAAAATGGGAGAGGGATCAAATGATAGGAGGACCGTCAGGAAGGGAATGTCACGACCCTCGGAGCTTTTGCCAATGGATTTGAATTTGATGAAATTGGGGTGGGATTGGGCCAACAGACGGAGGTAACTGACAATCTGAATGGGTCATCACAAAATAAGCCAGTTTTAGTTTGGATTGAACACAAAAAAAAGAATGACCGATTCGAACGGGTGGAAACGTTTCAAGTCGAAGTCTGACGGACTTCGAATTCGCTCTGCGGGGTCTTGAAGAAGGAATTTTCTCTGTGACTCTCTGATCTGTCTAAAGGCGAAAATTGAACACATTTTTTGCTTGAGCCTTACTTTCCAAAGTTTTCGACGATAATTTCGCTGGGAATTCGGTTGGCGTCAAAAAAATTTATAAATTTTTCGGCATCGTTCGATCCGGTAAAAATTTCGGACGGTTCGCCAACAAACGGGCGAAAGTTCCAAACTTCAGCGTCCGAACCAGGCTGAAGAATGGCACGTTCAGTGAAGTTGCGAAGGGTGACGAGTTGTTCCAAAGTTTGAGGAACGACACTAACCAATTGAAAACTGAGAAAAAGTGGGAGGAGCCGATAAATATTGCGACAGAATGCGAATGAACCCATCGTAGTGGCGAACGACAGACGAGGCGAAATTGGACATGGCCAAAAGCAAAAGGACAGTGAGGGGTAAAATCGGGAGAAACATTGCACTAATCAGTGATCAGAGCAAATGGACGATAATAAATGGGAAGAACAGCCGATCAGATTGACAAGGAATAGCAATGGAAATTGGCCAAGAAATGGTCAGTCACCGAACAGACGAAGGAATGCGACAATTGGCAGACAAAGCGCGCCTTTTATAATGGATGAGCAAAGGGAAGCGAAGGGACAACAAAAGCTGAGACCAAAAAACGTCCAATGAATGCCAATAATTGAAAAAGTTACAAAAAGGCAATAAAATGGGCGATGAATGGCGGAGACGAAACAGCGCAACAAACGGACGAACGTACGGAGGGAAAGACTGACGAGCGATGAATGAATGGACGGAGGAGAACAGGGCGAGTCATTTTGTACGATTTGTCCGTCGGACAAATGGCAGTGAGCCGAAATAGCAAGCAAAGGGCCATCCCAGCAGCAGCAGTGAACAGACAAAAATAAATTCCATTTTTTCTTTAATCTAGAGCCCAAGGAAAAATCTGCCCAAATATCTGTTCATTCAATCTTTGGAAAAAATGAACTTCCTCCCCCCCCCCTTTTGCAGGGACTGTGCCAGGATTTCGGGCGGTGTGCTGTTGGGCTGGGAGGAGGGGGAGAACTAATTATTTTTTGAAGAATTTGTTCGGCTGAAGGTCCGTCTCTTATCAGCAGCACTCATTGGCTTCCTTTGCTTAACATTTCCTTCCATTTCTTCCCATTCATTCATTTTAAAACATATATTTATTTTAAATAATATTCATTTTCGGATATGTCCTTAGAATCAAAGGACGTCCTTTGAAATGGGTCTCGCCGCTTAGAAAATTGTAAGTGTCCTTATTTCCAAAGATATCCTTTGAAATTGGTATTTTGCTCATTAAATGTAAAAAAAAAAGTCCGTTTCATGAGAAAATTAGGTATTTTGTCCAAAATAATTCTTATTTTTTGCAAAAAATACTTTAACTGACTATTTTATAATCAAAATCTGTTAACAAATGACACCAAAATTTTCAAATTTCCCAGGCGGCGCCTATCGGCACCGCCGGCCCACAAGCACTAAGACATGTTCTAATAAAGCCTCAAAATAGAATATAGTAAGAGATAGGCAAAATGTAAGCCCCGAGTTGGTCTCGATCCCATGACCTCCGGTGCGGCGATTAGCTTCTCACCCAAACTAGTGCTCTCCCGACTGAGCTACCGGGGCACATTAGCCGTATCTCTTATGGATCTTTTCAACCTCCGCCTTACGGCGTTTGAACCGTCCAGCCAGAGCAGCTCTTCATTACAATATTTTTGAGATAAAATCTGTTAAATAAATTCCCCCACTTTCCAAATTTTTTCCCGGCGGCGCCTATTGGCACCGCCTCCGCTTCCCCTTGGTGAAAAACCTAAACATTTGAATAAATTAACTCTTGTATCCTTGAATTCACAAATTCTCCCCCTTATGTCCTTTGAAATTACATATTGGTCCTTTGAAATCGATCTTGGCAGATCCGAACCCTGTCTTCAGTAATTGTATTTTTTTTTGTTGGCACATTTGCCTTTTTTTTGCCGGCGGTTACAAATGAACTACAGTACGACCATTCTCCTTTCCGACTTTGACTATACGGTGACCCTCTTTTTGCGAATGTTTTACCCATTTTCAGTCTGCCAAGCAGTGGCTGTCCCTTCGCCGTCCCCTCTTCCTTCTGCTCGCCCTCCTTTACCCCCTTTTAGCATTCGCTGTTCGATTTTTGCTCATTCGTTTTCCGCACTTCAGGCATTTTTTACAATAAATTGTATTTGATAATTTTCATGAAATAATTAAGTTAATTTAAAATTTTAATTGTAAAAAATGGGGGTAGGATTTGTGAAGGAAAATCGTAGCTAAAGACGAACACAAAAAATAATAGGCATTAAACTTGGAAATGAATAGAAAAAAGTTATGAGGTTCTAAAGTTGGTTGGTCCGCAGTTGAGGTACACCTCATATTTAATGCCCTTTCTGTGCATTTTAAGCATATACTTCGTTTTCTCTCGGCCATTTCAGTCCCAATGTTCGATTTCCACTGATCACTTGGAATGCCTTGTTGGCCCTGTTCAGTGCCTTAGGCTTTTGCCGGATCACTCCCTTTTTGTTCCGACTTGTTTTGTCGCATGGCATTGTCTGTAAGTCTCTCTCCCCCCTCCCCGTTGGTTTTTCACTTTTTGTCCGATTAATTCGCCATCGTCAGACACTTACACCCAATTGACCATTCTTCAAACTGATCCGATTGCCGGCTATTGGTCCTTCCTTTGGGTGCTCTCCAAAGTGCCTGAACTGCTCGACACTCTTTTCATTGTTCTCAGACGAAAACCGATTCGTTTTATGCATTGGTTGGTGACCGAATTAAACTTACTTTTTTCTAATTTGGTTATTCATTAAAATGGCAAAATCTCAAGCTCGGATTTTTAAAAGTAATTAATTTTTATTTTCATCCTTTTTATGTTTCACCATTCCATGAGCATTTTGTTCGGCCTCGTCAATTTCATCGGGGACAATGCGTATTTGGTGTGGGTCGTTTGGATGAATTTTCTCGTCCATTCCCTCATGTATAGGTCAGTCACCGCTCTTCGTACCCCTAATCGGTAATTGCTTCCCTTTAAGTTATTTTTTTGTCACTTCGTTTGGTTTTCGTCCATCCAAATCAATCGCACAATTTGTCACTTCGCTTCAGCTTATCCAAGTCTCTTATTTTTAGTGTTTGAGTATAAAAATTGTTTCTTTTCAGTTTTTCGTCATTCTCTTCCAACTCGGACACATTTTCCTTCTCCATTATTTATTGGGAAAGGAATGCGCAATTTCTCGTGAAGGATTGGCCGTCGGAGCGTTTACCACGACAATTTACACAAAATTATGGCTCAAATATTACAACGAACAATATATAATGAATGCGAAGAAGAAAGACGCATAGAATTAAATTATAGAGTTCGAATTTGTGTCGAGGCGGAGGGGGAGGGGAGGAAGGGGGTCTTCTCAAGGGGGGGGGGGGGGTAGGCTAATGATGCCATGCCACAAAAAAGGAAATGGGTTTCGAAGAGTAATCCAAAGGGCGCTTCTTCATCCTTTCGTCGGTTCATTCCCTATAAATCGGACCAAGCGAAAGAATGAATTGGATGAGGGCCATTTGAATGCGCAAATCGTTCACATCATCGGAATTTTTGAACAGAGGCAAACCGGCACAGATCAAAGTGCTCTGCTGTTCATGAGCGATCTGTTGACAAAAAATTCAAATGGCATATTTCTGACAGTTCAATCGGACTTATTTTATTTGAACCACCAAAAATTACAGCAAATCACCCAAGAGTTCAGTTTGCCTAAAAGAACCCGACTTTTCAGTCCCAGCGGGACGAGGTAAAAAAAGCTGGTAGAAATTAAATTATAAAGGCATTTATGAGAAAAAACAAAATAAATATTTTAAAAATGAAAGAGATTATTAGGTTCACTGTTTTTGGACTAAATAACACCAGTAAAAAGGGCAAAAAAACTGAAAAACAATATGGATTAACCAACCAAATATTTTAAAAAATTATTAAAACAGAATAAAATGGCTATTTTATATAACAAAAAATAAATAATTTCTTAATTATACGAAAATCATGATTTTAGAGGTATAATTATCAAACAAAAAAATCCTAAGTGCCAAAACCGCCTGACACATTTTCCCTATTTCTCGCAAGTTATCTCAAATCCTCCAAAATAGTCCTTTTTTTTGGTACATCTATTAACAAATCACATTCATTTTCAAAGAATCGGCGTCTATCTGCATCGATCCGATCATCGCTCCCCCCCCCCACCTTCAAAACAAATTTTTTGATTGCCCCACTTTATTCTGTTAAAAAAAACGAGGAATAACCTAAAATTGAAAGAACACTATGGGGTTGCGTAATAAAAATCTTTTTGTTTAATATTTAAAATGACTTGTCTTAGGCAATTCCCGACTCATCCCCCCGTTTCCCGGTTTGGCCCTAATTTCTCGCCCCGCCCCCCCCCCCGCTACTCTTCTCACAACCATCCTTCGTGCCCTCCCTTTGTGACTGCACTTCGTCAATGCGTTCCAAAATGGTTCTGTCCTCTTTTGTCTGCCTTTCCTCCTCCTCTTCGTTGACAATTCCTTCTCTCTTTAATTGTGCCATTTTCTCTTCGCGTTGTGTCCACAATTGCCTATATTAAAGAAAATCCAAATTGGTCATTAAAACAATTTAAAATTCCACCGTTGAGGCTTTGTCTTTCTTACTGTTCTTGGATCGCTTGCAAATCTTTCAATGAGTCGACGATTGAATGGACAGTGCCGTCGAGCAGTGATTGGGCCAACTGATCGCGCACTCTCTCATCCTTTAAACGGCCCAAAGTGACGGAGTCAATTTCAAAGGGAAGAGGGGACACTGAAGGGATGGAAGACAATGCCGAAACTACCAGAATTATAGAAATAAATACTATATTTATTAATTGGGATCTACTGGCAAGAAGCCACCACCCCCCCCTCCCTTTTTTTGGGGGGGGGGACCAGAAATGAAGTAATGATTTGAATTCAAACAATAAATATGTGACTAAGTTATCAATGACTTAACAGCAGGGATGTTTCGAAAAGAAAAATAAAAGCGAAAAGAAGAAAGGGGAAGTTTTTTTATATTGAAATCATAAACTCGTTGTTTTTTTAACTTCGCTTTTCACGCCAAAAGTGAAACTCGCAACATCCCTGCCCACAATCAGCAGTTCTCTTCCCCGCATTTCCCTCTTGCGGGAAATGCTTCTTCATCCGTTTTTTAAATCCCCACATACTTTCCAATTTGGTCGATCCCGTTGCAATTGTCGTCAAAAAATTGTCCCACCGCTGAAGTATAAGCTGACGACGAATATCCATCAAATTCGACAAGTTACTGAAGGAAAATGCTAATGAAATAAATTACTGGTAATTGTGGCCAAAGGGTGAGTCGTACGTAACCCGTCCGTACCCCTTCAGCTTCCCAAAAAGGTAAGGAATTTTGATGCTGAGAAACGATGCGAACACATTCAGAAGAGGGGGAGGGGGTTTAAAGTTTTCAAAGATACACATGAAAAAAGGTTTCGTCATAAAGTAAAATTTTTTCCCTATGAATTAATGTAATTTTTTTGTTATTAAACCGAAAAATGCCTAAAATTTAAATACTTGAATAGAAAATGTGATAAAAACTAGACATATTACTCCCCTCTAATTTTGGGATTGTCATTTGTGGATGTATTCCGATATTAAAGAATCGGCACCATGTCCTTATAATGTAATTTATTATATTGAAATTGAACTTGATTATGAGCTCGATACTCCAATCTGCACAAATGAAAATTGTGTCACCTTGTGTCGGTGTTCGAAACAGAAATTGGGCGGTCTTTGGTCCTGCCAACGGCTTTCGTCTGCTTCCAACAAATAATTGAGTTCCGAATCTTGGTCCGGTATTTCTTTGGGTGGGATGGGAATGTCGTCCTTAATTAAAGGAAACGGTCAAGAAAAAAAGACGAATATTACTGTTGGTAATTTGTGTCGAAACCACTCGCGATTGATGCCCTTGACGACAAGTTCGTATCCGATTCTGGCAGAATATGAGGTGAAATTGGATGTCATAAACTAAAATAGTTAAGATTAGATATGTCCAAAAATCCCAATATCAAAACAATTAAAATATTCAACCGCTAATTTTTGGTAACAATTTTTTTTAGCTTTGTTTGATGCTTCGGTAATAGTGCAGTTTATCCCCCCATTTTTCGAAAATTTTTTTTTAAAGTTTTAAAAGTTATAAAAACATGTTTTAAGAGGTTTTCGGGGTCGCTGATCACGATATGACATATATTTCGTCTAATTCCGAACCCTGGACCCGAATTCGAAGAAAAAGTCAATAATTCAATTTTTTTTTTTTTTTGAACTCGATTTTTTTTCTTCGAATTCGGGTCCAGGGTTCGGAATTAGACGAAATATATGTCATATCGTGATCAGCGACCCCGAAAACCTCTTAAAACATGTTTTTATAACTTTTAAAACTTTAAAAAAAAATTTTCGAAAAATGGGGGGATAAACTGCACTATTACCGATGCTTCTACATAGCAAGGACGTTACGGGTATTCCGAAACTCGATACCCGGCTTTTTTATCGTGCCGAAGTCTGAAACTCGACCCGATTTTAGTCGAATTTCGGGTTAGGCGACAAAATTTTTACATTTTATTGAAACGTACTTGATGTTTCTTTTAGCAAATTACCTATCCGGCACCGCCGGAAATGATTCTTGAGGCTTTTTAGAGAAATTGATGAATGATGACGGTTGATTTGGGGATTTTTGAAAAAACCCCTCAAAAGACTTGATTATTTTTTTGAATGCCGATTTGCTTACATTAGTTTGCTAATTTTTAGATGAAGATTTTTATTCTTTTTGGGTTTTTTTTTGAGAAATAGAAGAAGTTTTGTGATTTTTCGGTTCAAATTTATTCGCCAGCAGCCTAAGCCTTTTGTCTTCCAGTGGCAACTTGACTCATAAATGAAAAATAGACTTATAAGGCCTTTTGAAATTTAAAAAAATATATCCTAAAAAGGAACATTACTATAAAATTTTTGCCGCCTATTTATAAAATTCTGATTCTTAAAATTTTCTCATTTATTTTTTGAAGTGAAATTTTTAAATGAATTTTCCTCTTCATTTTTTAAGAAATTTGCAAAAATTTGCTGTTAATAATCGCATTGTTTATAATCAGCAATCCTAAATAGTTCGGCAGAAAACTCATCTTTACTTTGCATGTTTTAAAAATAATTGAGACGACGCAATTTGATAAGTCTAATGGAAAAAAACCAAAAAATACGACGAGCGTGCAAATGACTGTAAAAGCGAGTTACAAATTGACTTTCTCTTTGCTTGATTTTCTTTTGTCAAAGTCCATAGTCCGGCGCGAAAAGGGCCGTGAGAATATTCCAACGAAACAAACATTTGACCACCACCAAAAGATTGGGGGATTGATAAGGAATACAAATGGACTGAGCATGTCTTCCTTCACTCCCTCCCCTTATCTCTGAGTTAATTTCGGTGCATCCGAACCCATTTTACCCCCAAAAGAGCAAATGTCCTTGGGCACACTCAGCGAACAAAAGTCTTCCATCCATCAAATATTATTTCTGATCAGTGCACTTCCTCGTCCGTCAACTGCGCACTGCATTCATTTACTGCCTTTGTGGGTTTTGTTGATGGATGGGTGCGAAGAATGAATGGTTTGGGCGTAAGCAAAGAAATCTTTTTTGTGCAAGTGGCGGGGGAAAGAGGGGAGAGAAAAGACTGAGTGATTTGTAGAGAGGGGGAAGAGGGGAGAGAAAAGACTGAGTGATTTGTAGAGAGAGGGGGAAGAGGGGAGAGAAAAGACTGAGTGATTTGTAGAGAGGGGGGAAGAGGGGAGAGAAAAGACTGAGTGATTTGTAGAGAGAGGGGGAGAGGGGAGAGAAAAGACAGTGATTTGTAGAGAGAGGGGGAAGAGGGGAGAGAAAAGACTGAGTGATTTGTAGAGAGAGGGGGAAGAGGGGAGAGAAAAGACAGTGATTTGTAAGAGAGGGGGAAGCAGGGGAGAGAAAAGAACTGAGTGATTTGTAGAGAGAGGGGGAGAGAGGGGAGAGAAAAGACTGAGTGATTTGTAGAGAGGGGAAGAGGGGAGAGAAAGACTGAGTGATTTGTAGAGAGAATCAGTGCTGTTGCTCGCTCGGTTTGTTGTTTAAGGGTTCGAACGAATTTAACAAACAAATGATAATTCATTGAATTAATTCTTCTTTGAATTTTCAGTGGTTATTTTTTGGACCCACACAAATCTGTCCATCGTAATCTAACCTAAATTTATTAAAATGAATAAAAATTTCAGTTTTTACTCGAAACACTTTTGATATCGTCGTCTTCATCGGTCAGCAGCAGTGCTCGTCCTTCATCGTGATTGGTACCCTTCACTGTCCGCTGCGCCCTCCTCTCTCTATCCTTCGGGCTTCCCCTTCCTTTTCACGACTCCTTCCCCCTCTCTTCTCTCCCTCTCATCTTTCTCTCTTCTTCTCTTTTCCGCTTCCCAGATCCCTCCTCTCTCCTCCACTCCCTTCCTTTTCTCTCCTTCCTTCCTCTCCTTTCCTTCTCTTCCCCCTCTCTTCTTCTCCTCTAATCCCTCCTTTCATCACCCCTCTTCCCCTCTCCTCGCCTCCATTCCCTTCCTTTTCTCCCCCCCCCCTCTCCCCCCTCTCTCATCCAGTACTCTTTCACTCCCTTCCTTACGCCCTTCCCCTCTTCCCCTCCCTTTCCCCTTATCTCTTCCCCCTCCTCCTCTACTCCACTCCCCTTCCCCCACTCTTTCCCCCTCTCCTCTTCTCCATCCTTCCTTTCACCCCTCTTCCCTTCCCCCTATAATCTCCTCCCGCCCTTCCTTTCCCCCCCCCCTCTCTCCCCCCCCTTCTCCCCCCGCTCTCTTCCATTACTCTTCCACTCCCTTCCTTACCCCTCCCCCTCTTCCCTCCCTTTCCCTCTTCTCTCTTCCCCCTCTCCTCTCCTCCACTCCCTTCCTTCCCCCCCCTCTCTCCCCCCTCTCCCCCCTCTCTCTCCTTACTCTTCCACTCCCTTCCTTACGCCCTCCCCCTCTTCCCCTCCCTTTCCCCCTTCTCTCTTCTCCCACCTCTCCTCTCCTCCACGCCCTCCTTTCCCCCACTCTTCCCCCTCTCCTTTCCTCCATCCATTCCTTTCACCCCCTCTTCCCCCTATACCCTCCTCCACTCCCTCCTTCGCCCCCCCCGCCGTCTCTCTCCGCCCCTCCCCCCTCTCTCTCCATTACTCTTCCACTCCCTTCCTTACGCCCTCCCCCTCTTCCCCGTCCTTTCCCCCTTCTCTCTTCCCCTCCCTTCCTCCACTCGTCCTGCGTTGCTTTGCCTTTGCCCACCGCCAAACCACTGACTTTACGCTGCTCCGATGGAATTGCCGCCACTCTCCGATGGAATGCGCACCCATCCATCATCAAACTGTGAAGAAAAGCAAAAGGGATTGCTGTGCAGTTGTGGCGGACAGTTTGGCGAAGACCGAATGGAATTGGGCGGGTGCGAGTCGACATCGACTGATTGCGAAGGATGGACCCAATGGCGCCCTGTGGGCGCGGGAAAAATGGGTTCGGATGCACCCAAAAATCGCCCCTGAGATAAGCCCACTCATTCAGTCATTCGCCAACGGAGGGGAAACACCCGCCACAAACCCATTTTGGTGATGTGTCACTGCAGCAGCACCGTTTATAAGTGACGACTCGCCGAAGATAAGGCCCCCATTTGCACATTTATTCCGCCGGTGCCCAATTTTCTGCGATGGTCCGATTATTATATTATTATTTTTTGCATTTTCTTACTTTTATTGGTTGCTCCTAATTTGTGGTCATTCAATCATTTCTCTTTCTTTGCTTAAATGGTTTAACTGATCATATGCTCACTTTCTTTCATTGTTTATTAATTAATTATTTCATAAGCCTTAATTTATTTTTTTAGTAAGCCCCAAATATTATTGTTTATTATTAAGAAAGTAATTTAGAAGAAACAATTAACAATTTCCTAATTCTTTTATCACTCCCCCCCCCCCCCTCCCCCCCCCCCCCCTTTTTGTGCGTATTTTTAAAGGGCGGCCCATGAGAAGACGGCGCGCGGGCGGGCAAAAGGGAAGGGAGGAAAAGAACTCGTTTTTGTGTGTTTGGTTGTCCGTTTGCCCAATTCGACTGCTGCTGATATCGCGCAATCACTTCTCAAAAACATTCACTTCGTTTCGGTGTAATTTCAATGATAAACTGAACATTTGTAGAGAGAGGGGGAAGAGGGGAGAGAAAAGACTGAGTGATTTGTAGAGAGAGGGGGAAGAGGGAAGAGAAAAGACAGTGATTTGTAGAGAGAGGGGAAGAGGGAAGAGAAAAGACAGTGATTTGTAGAGAGAGGGGGAAGAGGGAAGAGAGTGATCTATAGAGGGGAGAGGAGAGGGAACTGCTGACGGAGGGAGGAGTGTACACTGACAAATCAGTGCTGTTGCTGCTCTGTTTTGTTGTTTAATTGGTTCGGAATTTAACAAACAAATGATAATCATTGAATTAATTCTTTCTTTTGAATTTTCATTGGTTATTTTTTTGACCGAACACAAACTGTCCATCGTTTCTAACCTAATTTATTAAAAAATGAATAAAAAATTTCAGTTTTTACTCAAATACTTTTGATAATCGTCGTCTTCATCGTCAGCAGCAGTGCTCGTCCTTCATCGATGGTACCCTTCACTGTCCGCTGCCCTCCTCTCTCTTCCCTTCGGGCTTCCCCTTCCTTTTCACCTCCCTTCCCCCTCTCTTCTCTTCCCTCTCTCTTTCTCTCTTCTTCTCTTTTCCCTTCCCTATCCCCTCCTCTCCTCCACTCCCTTCCTTTTCTCCCCTTTCTTTTCCCTTCCCTATCCCCTCCTCTCCTCCACTCCCTTCCTTTTCTCCCCTTTCCTTTCCCTTCCTTTCCTTCTCTTCCCCCTCTCTTCTCCTCCACTCCCTTCCTTTCCCCTCTGCTCTCCTCTACTCCCTTCCTTTCCCCCACTCTTCCCCCTCTCCTCTCCTCCATCCATTCCTTTCACCCCCTCTTCCCTCTCTCCTCGACTCCATTCCCTTCCTTTCCCCCCCCCTCTCACCCCCTTTCTCTCCATTACTCTTCCACTTCTTTCCTTACGCCCTCCCCCTCTTCCCCTCCCTTTCCCCCTTCTCTCTTCCCCCTCTCCTCTCCTCCACTCCCTTCCTTTCCCCCACTCTTCCCCCTCTCCTCTCCTCCATCCATTCCTTTCACCCCCTCTTCCCCCTATCCTCTCCTTCACTCCCTTCCTTCCCCCCCCCCCTCTTCCCCCCCTCTCGCTCCATTACTCTTCCACTCCCTTCCTTACGCCCTCCCCCTCTTCCCCTTCCTTTCCCCCTTCTCTCTTCCCCCTCCCTTCCTCCACTCGTCCTGCTTTGCTTTGCCTTTGCCCACCGCCAAACCACTGACTTTACGCTGCTCCGATGGAATGTGCCGCCACTCTCCGATGGAATGCGCACCCATCCATCATCAAACTGTGAAGAAAAGCAAAAGGGATGCTGTGCAGTTGTGGCGGACAGTTTGGCGAAGACCGAATGAATTGGGCGGGTGCGAGTCGACTCGACTGATTGCGAAGGATGGACCCAATGGGCGCCTTGTGGGCGCGGGAAAATGGGTTCGGATGCACCCAAAATCGCCCCTGAGATAAGCCCACTCATTCAGTCATTCGCCAACGGAGGGGAAACACCCGCCACAAACCCATTTTGGTGATGTGTCACTGCAGCAGCACCGTTTATAAGTGACGACTCGCCGAAGATAAGCCCCCATTTGCACATTTATTCCGCCGGTGCCCAATTTTCTGCGATGGTCCGATTATTATATTATTATTTTTTGCATTTTCTTACTTTTATTGGTTGCTCCTAATTTGTGGTCATTCAATCATTTCTCTTTCTTTGCTTAAATGGTTAACTGATCATATGCTCACTTTCTTTCATTGTTTATTAATTAATTATTTCATAAGCCTTAATTTATTTTTTTTAGTAAGCCCCAAATATTATTGTTTATTATTAAGAAAAGTAATTTAGAAGAAACAATTAACAATTTCCTAATTCTTTTATCACTCCCCCTCCCCCCCCTCCCCCCCCCCTTTTGTGCGTATTTTTAAAGGGCGGCCCATGAGAAGGAACGGCGCGCGGGCGGGCAAAAGGGAAGGGGAGGAAAAGAACTCGTTTTGTGTGTTTGGTTGGTCCGTTTGCCCAATTCGACTGCTGCTGATATCGCGCAATCACTTCTCAAAAACATTCACTTCGTTTCGGTGTAATTTCAATGATAAAACTGAACAATTAGTAAGCCAAAAATGCAATTAGTAATTTATGCCATTTCGTCATTTGATGTTGTCATTATTTGACACATAAACTCCTTTTTCAGATACCTAATCATCTTTCCAATTTTCATTCACATTCAAATTCTCCAAATATTTTCCAAATTCTTCCAAATTGAAAATGGTTCTTTTGGGTGCCATTGACCAAGGGACTTCCAGCAGTCGTTTCCTCGTCTTCGATTCCGAAAATGGCAATTTGGTCGCCGGGCACCAAGTAAATCGCTAAACAACACGAAATCGAATGCCAAATTAATCTCACATCTTTGATCAGTTGGAAGTACAGCAGCAATTTCCGAATCCCGGCTTTGTAGAGATGTGCCCGGAGGAAATATTCGAGACGACCATCCGATGCATTGAGAGCACATGCGCGGAATTGGCGAGACGCGGCATTGATCCGAAGAGAGACATCAAAGCCATTGGCATAACAAACCAAAGGGGTGAGAGAGACAGCGAGAGTGATCAGAGTCATTGGCATATTAAAGGGGTGTGAGAGACAGAGAGAGTGATCAGGGTCATTGGCATATCCGATTAAAGGGGTGTGAGAGACAGAGAGAGTGATCAGAGTCATTGGCATATTAAAGGGGTGTGAGAGACAGAGAGAGTGATCAGGGTCATTGGCATATCCGATTAAAGGGGTGTGAGAGACAGAGAGAGTGATCAGAGTCATTTGCATGCAAATTCAGTGGGAGAATAAATGAAAATGAAGCAAGGGAATTCTTTGCCTTTTCCAATGATCACTCCCATCTTCAGAAACAACAATTGTGTGGGACCGAAAGACGGGAAAGCATCTGAGCAATGCCATCGTTTGGTTGGACTGCCGAACGCATGAACTGTGTGACGAATACATTCAGAAAACGTCGACGCGGTGAAAAAACACAAAAAGAAATTAAAAATAAAATGGAATGATTATTATTTTAGGGACAAAAACCATTTCAAAGGGAAGACGGGTCTCCCAATTCACCCGTACTTTTGCGCTCTGAAACTTCGTTGGCTTCTCAACAGCGTGCCAGAAGTGCAGCAATCGCTTAAAAACGGTAGAACACTTAAATTATTTAATAATAATAATCGAAATTGTTCTCAAATTTAGGGAGTTTAATGTTCGGCACGGTCGACTCGTGGCTAATGTGGAAATTAATTGGGGTAGGCAATCAAACGAATCGTCCTTAAGTGCTTCACCTCCCAAAACAAACAGATCCATGCCACCGATGTGACCAATGCGAGTCGGACTTTGCTGATGGATTTGCAAAAGCGCAAATGGTCCACCGAAATGTGCGACTTTTTCGGCATTCCAATGGAAATTCTGCCGGAAATTCGAAGTTCCGCTGAGATTTACGGACATCTGTTGGAAGGTGGTCGCAATGATTCAATGCCTCTCTGTTCGATTGTCTCACTTTCTTTTTTAGGTCCCCTAAAGGGCGTCCCATTGGCCGGTTGTCTCGGGGACCAGCAAAGTATCAATTATTTGCTCCATTCATTTCATTGGGTTATATCAAATCCCCCGAAGGCTCTTTGCTCGGTCACGGTTGTTTGCAGGCGGGCGAAGCGAAAAACACTTACGGCACCGGCACTTTTATGCTTTGCAACACGGGACAACGAGCATTCCTCTCCAAGAACGGACTTTTGACCACCATTTCTTATCAGGTAATCAGCCCACAAATGGTCGTCCCTATTTCGTTCGTTCAGTTCGGCCAATCGTCGCCCGTTTGCTATGCCCTCGAAGGGTCGGGGTCCATCGGAGGGAATGTCGTCCGATTTCTGAGGGATAACCTCAAATTCTTTGAAGTATTTATGGGCACTGAAATGCATCTAATTTTAAATTTCATTCAGAAAACAGAGGACATTGAGGAATTGGCCGCCAGTGTTTCGAACACTGAGGACATTTATTTCGGTAAGGCATTGTCACTAATTGCTTGCTAATTATGTCATTTGTCCTTTCTACCATATTATTATTTGCATTGTTGTTAATTCAGTGCCCTGCTTCACCGGTCTTTACACGCCCCATTGGGACTCGACGGCACGGGGAATCATTTGTGGGCTCACCCAAAGTGCCACTCGAGCACACATTGCCCTCGCCGCACTTAAGGCACTCAAAACCGAATGTTATTGAAACTAATTATTAACTAATTTGGACAGGCTGTTGCCTTCCAAACGGTGGAAATGGTGAAGGCCGTTGAAGCGGATATGTCCGAATTGGGGGCGACTGTCCTTTCTCTTCGGGTTTTTCTTCATTAATTCTTTCTTCTCATACGAATTGCAACAAAATTAAGGCCGACGGTGGAATGACTCAGAATTCGTTGTTCAACCAAATCCAGGCTGATCTGCTCGGACTCCTTTTGGAGTGCTCAAAAATGAGCGAAGTCACCGGTTGGGGCGCCGCTTTGGCTGCAGGAATTGGGGCAGAACTGATAAAGTAGGGACAAAATGAAGAAGAAAAAGTGCCAAGGGAGGAAAATGCCAATTATAGTGCCAACACAATGAGCGAATTGCAACAACGCATTCGACCAAAAAGCACAATCTTTTACCAGCCAAAAATGGACGAGGGACAGCGAGAAAAGGAAAACGGACGGTGGAAAGAGGCAATTCGGAAAGCATTCGGATGGGCTTAATCGACCAGCAAATATTGGACGATCACTTCATATTATTAATTTTAATCAATGATAAATGTGTACATAATAATCTTATTAAATGGGTTATCAATCGAATAACGGTGGCAAACTTCGGAAGAAAAAAGCCGAAGATGGCACGGCACGATGCTAACGTAAATTCCGCCACTATGGTACCCAATGGGCATGTTTAGTGGGTTCGGGGTCGTTTCGGCCCCAGCAACATTTAAAGTATCATAAATTTTTTCGTTGCCAACCAAATGCAACAAATTTATTATCATTCGAAAGCTCTTCATGAGCTCTATTAGACTTCTAAAAGTCTTAAAGAATAGTCGATTTACAGAAAATGTATGAACCAAAAAATACCAAAATTCTGACTTTTTAGTGTTTTTCATGTTGTAACTTTTTTTTAAGTTGGTCAATCGATTAGCAATAGCTTATTCATACCTTCTAAACACTTAAAGCTTTAGAATGATACCAACTTTGAAAAAAGTTATGATACTTTAAATGTTGCTGGGGCCGAAACGTGGGGGCCGAAACGTGCCTGGCCGATGTTTAGTGGTCCTTTTGAATCCAACCCAAAAACTCTGATTGATTCCATTTGCCTCCATTTTCGCTCTCTCTCTTTTTCTGACCATTTCCGGAATCGGAAGAAGAGAAACGTGAAGGGACCGCTGAAAATGACAGCAGATTATTATTAAATATGCTGAAACGATAGAAATAATGCGCCGATCGACCGAATGTTGGGGGGGGGGGGGGGGGGGAGAATCGCCGGGGGGGGGGGCGAATTGTTGGTCATTTTGGCAGTTGTTAAGCGACAATCGAATCCCATTGATAAAGTGCGGAGTTCTGATTTATTTTTTATTGTTTTTTCAAATGATTTTTGTCCTTTTGTGCTTTTGGGGATTTCTCAGTTTCATTAGTAAGTCCAAAAAGGCTAAATTTTGGCCATTAAATTCTCCAAAAGAAAGTCAGCGCAATTGCGGCTTGGACTCCAAATGGAGTTGTGGGGCCACTTCGTCGCAAACGCAACTGTCGCTAAGCGAACAAATGTCGTGTGCTGTCGCAGTGCCATTGTGCCCCAGAACATTTAGTCATCTTTTGAACATTTTGACTAATTAATTGCTTTTTGATGTTTGCTTTTTTGTTTGCTCAGATGCGATCAACAACTGCTGTGTTCGTCATGACGCGTGTTATTCCCAAAAAATGGGCCAACAGTTTTGCGACGATTTGTTCTGCCAATGTCTTGTAAAACATTTTATTGCCTAATTAATTTCTAAGACTGAATTGCCTTTTTAATCAATTAATTAATTGGGTAATTTGCCATGTAAAAAGTGCGTATCCCAATGGGACGGACCGTTGTGTGCATCACAAGTTGGGGCTGGATTTTGTGTGATGGTTCGCGTTTTTGGGGTTTTCATTTACAACAAACCGGTGGGTTATTTTTAAATTAAAATTTATTAAAACAAAGAAAATTTTAGCAATGAAAGCGCCAATTACAAATAAATTAAAGGGAGTGCCAACGGACAAATGTTGATAAAGGAGTGCCAACGAACAAATATTTTTTTAAAAAGGAGTACCAACCAGGCATGGTCATGGATACAATGTTCATATCCATTCCGAATATATCCGTGACTTTTATATCCATGTGCTTTTAAGGCCATCATCCGCACATTTCCGCGGGTATATTTTACTCCTTCTAAATTAATGGATTTTGAAATGAGAAACAAAATAAATGATTAAAGAAAAGAAAAAAAATCTGTTTGGGTTTTGAAGTGAATTTTTTGCCAAAATTTTAGGGAAAGGCCAATGGTGTCGCTAGACGCCGCGGGGTATTTTTGAAAATATTTTATTAATGTTTGTCAGATTTTATGGGGCCCGTGTTCGGGCAGCCGGTAAAAGCCCGTCGGGCACCCAGGCCCATCCGTTCTCTAATAACCAAGTGAATTGATCAAAAATTACAAATAAGTTAGAAGTTTTTAACCTTACTTTTTAAGTTTCATATTGGTCTTTGTCAGTCCCTTTTCTATCCGCGCGTATATTCCGTCGTTTATCCCTGACCATGCCTTGGCCTTGTGTTTGTGCCAATGGATTCATTCTCTCTCCGTCCCTTTGGATAATTATCCTTTTTTCGTTTTTCATCTTTTCTTTATTGTCCCAGCAGAGTAATATTTTTTATTCCTTTATTAAATTTTCATAATTTCGCCTCCCTTTGCCTCTTTCTCCTTTTTTTCTCCTTTTTTTCTTCCTTATTCGTTTTTAATTGCGATCGGTTTTCGTTGTCTTAAGGCAATTTGGCTAAGGAAATCAAATTTTATTTGCCATGACAACGGCGTAAAGCAATGACAAAAAGGGCATGTTTTGGATGGATTTCGAAATGATGAATGGCAAACGGCGTAAGGATTTAAATGGGAAAAAGACGGACCCAAAGGCAAACAGAGAGAGAGAGAGAGAAAAAGAGAGAGATAGAGAAAAGAGAGAGAGACAGAGAGAGAGAGAGAGACAAAGAGAGAGAGACAAAGAGAGAGAGAAGGGGAGAGAGAGAAAAAGGGAGAGAGAGACAAAGAGACAAAGAGAGAGAGAGAGAGAAAGAGAGACAAAGAGAGAGAGAGGAGGTGAGAGAGAGAGAGAATTGGATCAGTAGAAGCTCGTTTTGTAAAACAATTCAAATGCAAATTCTTTTATGCCATTTCCCTAACATTTTCAATTGCTTTTACTTTTTTTTAATTTATTTTGAATTTTCTCAAATGGAACCGAATGAACTGACCCAAAATTATGTGCATAAAGCGTACGCGGACATCAAAAGACGTGCCGAAGAAGAAGTGGCCAAAAATGGTGCCATTGGCCCTTCGTCTGTGCCCCTTCACTTGTCCAATGCGTCGATGGCCCGCAAATTCCCTTTTGTGCTCGCCCAATTGCGACAGATTCGGCCGCATTCGCTCATTTTGGACATTGGTCGGTGGGCTTCTCTTTCTCTGTCCATTCCTTCTTCAGTTTAAAATGTCAAATTAATGCGTTTTATTTTTTGGGCTGTGGCGATAATTTGTACACGCGAAATGATTCCTTCACAATTGGAATGGATGTGAACGAACCGCGGGAGGGAAAAGCACAACACTTTGACTTTGTGTTGGCCGATGCGACTTTTCCGCCTTTTAGGTGCGAATATATTAATTTTGTCCACTTTTAATACAAAAATATTTTATTTTAAAAATAATTTTATTCGAATAGACTTTAAAACAACGGTAACAACAGTAATTACCGTATCATTTCTTCGCTTTTCCGTCCATTTTCAATCCGTCAAAAAATTTATTTGTGACTTTAACATTTTCTGTATATCGCATTGTGCTTATAATTGAAAGGCCCAAGGTGTTATTCCCTTTGTTTAGGAAAGGCCTTTTCGATGTTGTTCTGTTGGTTTCGGTGCTCCATCACATTCCAAGCGAAGTTCCATCAGCAAATTAATTGCCCATTATCCGCCCTAATTAACTTATTTACAGGAAATGCGCGTAAAATGCCTTCGAAATTGCCTTTGGCTCGCCTCGGCCCAAAAAAGTCGTGTTGTCACCGTCGTATGGGCCAAGGAACAAAAAGCGGCCAAATTTTCCTCGAATGATGTGATAATTTTAGTTAAAAATCAAAATTAGTTCTTTGAGATTGAACATTGTAATTCAGGTGCTGGTCCCTTACAATTTGGAGGACACAAATAAATTGGGTAAGTTTATGGGGGGGGGGGGGGGGGGGGGGGGGGTAAAGCGAAAGTAATTAAGAAAAATTGAAAAAAGGGCCTAATTAATTAGGAAGGGGAAGAAAAGAGGGAAGGGATGACAGAACAGAATGCCAAAAAGGGAAAAGCAATAAACAAACTGAACAGGTCATACCGTGGAGATACCCTTCAACAGAAACACAACGCGAGAGCAGCGCATAATGATGGTAATTAAAAAAGGAAAATTAATGGGCCATTTAATGGATTGCCAAAGAATGCGGTGCCAATACGAGTGAAAATGCCACTGAATATTCCATGTCCGAATTATGTGCCGAAAAGTGTTCGGCAGAGAGTGTCGGAAGTGATGAGCCGAGTCGGATGGCTTTATCCGATGATGTCCATGGAGTTTTATGAGCAACAGCTGCAGTTCATGGCCAATTTTATCATCGATCGATTGGCAGAACTAAAGCGAATTAAAGGTAAAAAAAAAAGGCAAAAAGGGGAGGAAAGGGCGGGACGGAGTGCCACGGCACGCGATGCCATAATCTGATCAGATCTTTCGCTGAAAAATGGCCCGTCAATTGTCGAGCCGCATTTGCTTATCTCCGAATTTGCCGTCAAAGTGTCGGCTTCGGCGATGGACAATGCCTTTGTCCATTTGCGAGTGATTTACCGCGACGTGTTAAAGTGCCGCTTATTTTGTTCCCTTTTTTATTTCACTTGTCCCCCCCCCCCTCGGCACAGATATCGTTACTACCATTTGTTCAGTGCCAATGAATTGGACCGTTTGTTGGCAAAAATTCGAACCATCGACCGCAATTTGACAGAATTCCAAGCGAAAAGCAGCGAATACGAAATGGGCAATTGGTGCACAATTATCGAAAAAAGCGAAGAAAAAGAAAAAAGAGCGGAGGGACAAAAAACGGAGCAAAGGGAAAAGAAAAAATGAGAGAAAGAAACACAAAAAGGACAAAGAGCAGAAGAAAAAGAAGAAGGGAGATGTGGGACTGAATTGGCACATTTGTAACATCACTTTTTATTCATTTTCTCCCCACCCCCGGGAAATTCTTCTCGGATTACCCACCGCCCCTCTCTCTCCCCCTCTCTTCCCCTCTCTCATCCCCTCTCTCTCCTCCTCTCTCTTCCTCTTCCCCTCTCTTCCCCTCTCTCTTCCCCTCTCTATTCCCCTCTCTATTCCCCTCTCTCTCCCTCTCTCTCCCTCTCTCTCGTCCTTTCTCTTCCTCTTTCTCTCTCCTCCTCTCTCTCCCTCTCTTCCCCTCTCTCATCCCCTCTCTCTCCTCCTCTCTCTTCCTCTTCCCCTCTCTTCCCCTCTCTCTTCCCCTCTCTATTCCCCTCTCTATTCCCCTCTCTCTCCCTCTCTCTCCCTCTCTCTCGTCCTTTCTCTTCCTCTTTCTCTCTCCTCCTCTCTCTCCCTCTCTTCCCCTCTCACTTCCCCTTTCTCTCCCTTCGTCCTCTTCTCCTCTCCCCTCCCATCCCTTCCCTCTCTCTCTCTCTCTCCTTCTCTCCCTCTTTATCCCTTCGTCCTCTCTCTTCCTCTCTCTCTCTCTCCCCCTCTCTTCCCTTCCCTCTCTCTCCCTCTATCTCGTCTTCTCTCCTCCTCTCTCTTCCCCTCTCACTTCCCCTTTCTCTCCCTCTCTCTCTTCCTCTCTCTTCCCCTCACTCTACCCTTTCTCTCCCCCCCCCCCTTGGCCCACTCTTTCATCCCTTTTCAATATATTCTTTTACCGACTTTAAGTTTTGTTAAATAATTATTCTTATGTTATTCGTTTTCTTCACAATTCATTCTCCCCCCGCTGAATGTGTCAATTGCTTTTTGTTTTGGATGCCGCTGATTGGGAGGGATAATTAATTATTGCCATTGGAAACGATCCCAAGTTAAGTTAGAGACAACAGCGGTGTTTTGCACAAAAAGATGGGGCGGGGAAAAGGGAGGGACGAAGAGACGGGAGGAGGAAGGGAAGAGATGGGGGAGGAGGGAGAGAGAAGGGGAGGGAAGGGACGAAGAGACGGGAGGAGAAAGAGGCAGAGATAGGGGAGGAGGGAGAGAGAAGGGGAGGCGAGGGAGGGGGAGAAGCAAAAGAGGGGCAGAGGGAGAAGAGACAAGAAGGGAAGAGGGAGAGAGAAGGAAGGGAACCAAAAGTGATCCAATTTTCTTCATTTCCCACTTCACTTTTGTCCGCTTTTCCAAGTCCAAAAAAAGTAAAATAAGTGGCACATTCCCTCCGGCGGCGACGGAATGCCAAATGTTTTTTCTTTCCTTTTTATGCATTTATTTTTGGGTTTTTTCAGTAATTATAATTCTTCGTCATTTAAGTTGTTCATGCGTTACTACAAAATTGTTGTTGATGAGCAATTTTAATGAACGTGTCGAAGTTGACGAAATCGGATGCCATCGGCAAAGGATACAAAAGTAAACGAAGTAACAAAGAGACATTCAAATGTCATAAGCAGGGCTTGCATTTTTAGGCACAAACAAAAAAACCCAAATAGGCATTTAAAATTGAAAATTTTTTACTTTTTGAGCAATTTTTTGTCAAAAGCATATAGAAAAGCAGATTTTCCCTATCACAACGCAAGCAAAATAAATTTCAATTCAAAAATACAAAAAAATTAAAAATTTGTTGATCAGAATTTTGGATAAGAAATAAATTTTAGGGGGCAAATTTTTTAGTAATTTTCCTGTTCTTAGGGGTACATATATTTTTAAAAAATTTCAAAAGGCCCATTTTTATGAGTCGATTTTCATTTTTTTTTATATTATTCTTAACAAAATTCTCACCTGAAAATAGGCACCCAAAAATGGCGAAATAGGCACAAAACTAAAATGGAAGCCCTAATTAAGAAATCAAAATATATATATATATTTGGTGTATTTTGTTCAGTAAAATGGAAAATGGCGAACTGTTCACTTTCGCGTTGGCTTTCTTCGCCATCGTTTTAATTGCCGTCGTTGTGATTTATTACAAATGCATCGACCGACGTTGGCCTCAAATACTAAAAAAAACAATTAATTTTCATATTTTTTAGCTCCGAGAAAAAGATTTTATTGAAAATAAATGACGGATCAGCAACAGATAAAATAAAAGCGAAAAGTGACAAGTGACAAACGGAGAAAGACAAATTGGACATTACCAATTCAATTATTAAGGACCATAAACGAAAATTTGGACAATTTATGATTAAATTAAAATATAAAAATTTACAAGTTTTTATAATTAACAAAAGTTAATTTAAGAAGGGAAACTTCATAGTGCTCTCATTCTTCAAATACATCCGAAATATATAAAACATGACTTCTTTCGAAATTGGTTTTCCAATGGTCCAATTACTTCGGGTTGGTCACTTTTTCATTGGTCCTCAGTTGAGGTTGACCCAATGACGCAGCAATCGGATTTGACAGAGTGCCGGCGAATTATACTGACGACGATTAGCATTGGCCTTCGGTGGCACCAATGACCCCCCCCCCCCCATTAATTTGTCGTTAATAACCCATTAGTAATTAACAACAACGGACAAATTTCATTGTTTTTATTTCTGATGTTTTTTTTATCACCAGCAATGAGCTAGCATTGATCCCTGAGGCGGCCTTTTAAAAATTATCTGCGCCATACGACGCCATTTATATGCAATTTAAATAAGTGAGTTTATTGTTTATTTTCCGCTGGTGCCCCTTCCCAAAGGTCAAACGGAGTCAGTCACAGCACACACACACAAAGCAATACATTGTTTTAAAAGTAGGGTATTGTTTCGCCCATAAATTAATTCAAATTTTTTTTGTCACCGGTGGTCAAACGGTACGTATGAACTTTCCCTTCCCCTCCCCGTCCTCCTCCCCCCCTCTCGCCCTCCCTCTCTTTGTCCTCACCCCGTTCATCCCTCTCCCCGTTTCCAACCACTGCCTCTCTTCCCCTCTCCCCTCCCTTTCCTCGTCTCCAACCCTCCCCTTCTTCGTCCCCCTCTCTCTTCCTCTCCATCTCTCTCTGCTTCTATCCCCCTCTCCGTTTCCAACCACTACCTCTCTTCCCCTCTCCCCTCCCCCTCTACATCCCTACATGCCTCTACCCTCTCTACCGTCCCCCTTCCCTCCTGCCTTCCCATTCTCTCAATGTCCCTTTTGCCCTCCCTTCACGTTATTTCCTTTTGATTGTTCAGACATTTCCACCCCCCCCCCCCCCCATTTCCTCCTTTTCTCTCCCCCTCCCGTCATTACCTCATTTAAATAACTAATTACGAAAAAAATGAATCATTCCGAGGAGTAGCGGTATTTGTAAGAAGAACTGTATTTTGCGCACTGTTTAAACGTATGTGCCATTTCTTTTACAATGGCAAATGACTGATCATTTTTTGGGTTTACAATCTGAGAAAATGCCCCTGCCCACTGCGATTTCTTTCTTTTCTGCTGATCGCATTATGTGAAATTAATACAATTTTATGAGTTTAATGTTTTGTGCCTTTGGTATTTTTAATCATTTGACCAAAAATTAATTGACTTTTTTTCTTTTCTTTTCAATTGAAATGTATAATAATGGTAATCAGCAAAGATCAACGGCAGCAGGTGAATTTATTCCGCAATTCCAAACGCAATTTTGGGGCCCGCAAAATGAGGCCGACGGAGGGATTGCCGCGATCGGACAACGCCCTTTTCATGGAGGAAATGTGAGTCAATTGAATCGGAAAAGGAAAAAGACGGACAGACAAAAGTAATCTAATCGTCGCTTTGATGCTTAAGAATGGAATGGTGCCAATGGACAATTATTATCAAACAATGGGCGCAATTGGACCAATGAAAAGAGCATTTCGAGAAGACCAAAATGGAGACGGGGGGAGGGAAGGGACAGTCGAAGAAGAAAAAGTGGCCAAGCAAAGGAGGGGGAAAGGGAAAACGAAAGACATTTAAGGAAAATCAGCAGCCAAAGGCCAAACGCATTCACTTGGCACCCACAGAAAATGCCGAAAAACGACGGCACAACGACGGGGAGCAAAACGATAGGGAGGAGGAGGAAGAAAAGGGGGAGGAGGAGGAAGAGGAGAGCAACCGATCGACAAAGTGAGCGTGACGAATGGGACGACCACAGACAAACATTTGACATTTACAGGTCGAGCAGTTCGGCAGAAAACGAAGAACCGCTCGGCTGCTGCTATTCGTCAGTAGCAATGCAACAGCAGTCGCAACATTCGCCCAATTTGATGGTCACGCCGCACCAACGGACTCTGCCGACGCCCACTTCGATCGTAACCACTGAATTCCTCGTCCAATTGACCTCCATTTTCAGGGCAATCCTTTGGCTCATTCGACCCCCTATTTTAACACCCTTTCGCTCAATTCCTTGCCGCAACATCCGTTGGATTATTGGGGCAATTGATTCGACTGTCCGTTGCCTTTAATTCGTTCATTTCTTCAGGGGGTATGGCGCTGCAACAGATGAGCTCCCATTTGGCGTTGGTGGCAACGAACAAAAACATCGCCGCCTCGGGAGGTGCCTTTGTGTCCAGCCATCCCCTGGGGCATTTGACACCGTCATCGTCCGCTTATTACAGTAACCCTTACGGGCAACAAACGCAAAATGTACGACAATTTGGATAAGTGTCGCTGAAATTGCCAATTTGAGTGTTTCAGCTTATGGCACCTTATGGAGGAGGGACGGCAAATGGCGCTGCTTTTTCACAGCGAACTGTCGAGGACTTAAAGCATTCCAAGGAAAACGAAGTTAACTTAAATTTGTTCCACCATTTCCAGCAGGGATACCAGCACATTCCGCAGCACAATACGTCCACCAATTCGACTTACCAAAGCAGGCAATTGGATTGGTCCAAGAAAATTGCAAATAAATTATAACAATTCAGGGACAGTGGCATTGGAAATGTAAAGGCGGAAATGAAAAGTGATGGGCAATTTGTGGGGGCAATTTGTGAAAGAAATGCAGACGAAGGGAGAAATGAGACGAAGAGCAGCACGTCGGGGGGCTCGGACGAAAGTGGGAGCAGCGGCAGTGCCATTGGCCGAAATTGGATAACATTGCCGGGTCAGTTGAGGCACATCGATCAATCACATAATTAATATTCACTTATTCATTTGTCGGCAGAGACAAAATTTCCGCCCTTTTTTCAAATGACTGCAAATGGTCTAATTGACTTAGAAACGGTTTCCTTCGAAAAGGTAAAACGATAATAATAATTAAAGCGGAGATGGTTCAATTGCGACTTGTCCCTTTTGAGGTCCCGCCGCGTCTCGCCCTGTTAAATTGCAACAAAAAACACACAATCACTTTGGCCGAAATTTACCGTCGTTTGGGGTGGCCGGAACATTTGAACACTTCCTATTTGAGTGGAATTCTGAGAAAGTCACCTTTTTCCCTCATTTATTTGTAAAATTTATTGGCACAGAGCAAAGAATACAAACGCGGGAAAGCAACTCAGAAACCGACTGAACAATTGGGGATGCGGCATTGACCTGAGGACGGGCCGTCGCAAACAGACGCCAGTGACCACATTCACCACACTTTGCGAACGTAATAACGCAAATAAACAAAAAAAATTTTGACCTTATCATTTTGTAGGTGAAGCAATTCAGGTGAGTCATTGGAAAAAGGCACATTACAAAACAATTCCAAATAATTAGTTAATTGCTTCATTAATTAGATGGCCGACGATTTTGCCAAATTGGCCTCTGAGAGTTTCCCAACCGAACAAATTGCGTTAGAAATGAACCGACGTGCCGCCGTTAAATGCCCTAAAGACGCGTATCAGCGATTGATTGATGTGCAAAACACGAGGCAAAAAATGGAGCAAATCTCGACAAAATTTGTTTGAATTTTCAGTCACATTCTCCACGAAGCAATCAAAATTCTGCAGCAGGGCATTGAAAGTGAGACACTTCCCATCGTTCCCATCGTTTCGCCAAGTCAGACGCAACTGACGGATCCGACTGTTCTCCTCCAAAGTACGCTGAACAACGTGAAGCACTTCTCACGGGTGAGTGTCAGTATAATTATAGTGCCCTTCTTCACCGCCGTGACATTATTCATTCATCAAAAGCTGTCCCACTGTTTTGGCAACCGAACTGTGATAGTCGCTTGGAAAACTTTGCTGAACGTGTTCGAAAAATACGAAGAAAAGTTGGGCAAGAGTCTGAACGAAGTTGGGGCATTGCCCGGCACTTCAGTAAGTTTTGCGCCAAAGGCATTAGCGGTGATTAAGCAATTTGATTTATTTGTTAAGCTAAGGCAACAATTGGTGTCACAGAAAAGCAATGAAGAGCAAATGGGCGCGCAAAAGCTAATTGGATAAAGAAAAAGGGGAAAACAATGAAAAAGGGACGCGATAGAAAAGTCGGACCCATCGGTCGAACGCCCCTTTTTGAAGCTGAGAGAGACCTTACTAACATTTGATATTTCCTCTCCTGTTAGTACTTTTTCTTTTGTTCGGTTAAAATTCAACCCGTTTTTGTCTCGTCTCTTTGTTTTAACCCTATTTTGCGTTGGAATTCAAAAGGCGCTAGGATAGACAGTCCAATATACCTATAACACGTAAAAAACGAGTTGGCCAAAAACGTGTTGAATGTTCTCCGTTTTGTTCCTTTGGCATAATATGTCCATAATATTTTGTGAAATGAATTGAAAATAAGTACGAAATTTGAATGCCGTCAAAATTTATCCGACAAAATGTCTCAACTAATTTGAAGCCAAAATCTCGACCAGACATAATCTCGACTTGTTTTTTAAATAAGTAGTTCACTTTTAATTGGGGATTTTGGCGCCATGACGATTTGTCCGGATGACCATTCATCCGCCCAGCCAAAAAGCGACGATTCGTCCGCCCGGCAAAATAACTACGATTTGTTCGGACGACGATTCGTCCGGCAACGATTCGTCCGCCCATCCAAAAAAGTGACAAAACTAAGGTGCAAAAAACCTACAAAAAATGTAGTTTCCTACAATGCGGCAGAGAAACGAAATAAGAAATAGGTAAATGTAGGTCAAATGAAATGTAGTTTCCTACATTCCAATTGTAGGTAACTACAAATTTGTAGGTACCTACAAAATCATAACGCCACAAAAGCGCATAAACTTTCAAAAATTCTAGTGCAATTTACCCGCTATTTAGCATACGAACGAAAAAAAATTTTTGTTTGATAATTGGTAAAATTTTTCACTATTTCGTCACTATTTTGGTTTTTTTCGTCACTAAAAGACGCGACCCCCTAATAATTAAAAATGGAAAACAAGTCAGAAGATTTTTATTCAACAAATAGAAAAAAAAATAAGAAAATAAAAATGAATGGTAATGTGATATTATATGAAAATTTTGTTATCATCATCAAAAACATTAAGTTGATTCAAAGATCCACAACAAATAATCGCAGAAATAGTTTTCTCAGTCATATTGCTTCGTGTGAAGTCCGTCTTCAGACGTCTGAGATGAGAAAATGCCCTCTCCGCGTGCGCTGAACTGGCTGGAATGCATAACACTTTTTCGGCGACTCGTTTCAGATTTGGCACAAGCTTAAAAATAAAATTTTTTGGGTTATTTTGCTTTTTGTACCGTTTGGTGCCTCCAAAATGACAAAACATCAGTAGTTGAACCAAGTGGCATAGCCTCATAGACGCTCATTTCATTCATGAGATTTGAAGCAGGTGAAGACGATTCAAATTCTCCATAGTCTTCCAAAGAAAATTGACCTGCCAAAAGACCACTTTCCAATCCATTGCATAGTTTCAGGCGTGCAGCTAAATGGCGGACAGAGTTTCTACACTAAATTAACAAAATAGGAAGTCGTTATAATTTCGGCCTACATCATTAAGAGACCATCTCGGTATTTGATCCGAAATAGAATTCAGTTTCCGCATAATATTCGGGTCGAGATAAGCGGCAGCACAAACGATTGTCCTGTTCACAGATCGTTCGATTTTTCTTGATAAGCAGGAGAGGGCTGACCGAGCAAGTGCGCGCTGAAGAAAGTGTTCCTCCACATGGTCATCACTGCACCGAAAAAGATGAAGTTCAAGTCTGGCCAATTCGGGAAGAACAAAATTGATTGTCGGTTTTTGTGCAGACTAAAAATAATAATAAAACTGGAATTAAAATTTCGCTGATCTCGAGTTTTGCAACTGCAATAGAAAAAGGCTCAAAAATTCCGGTGTAAGAAACGAAATCATCGATGAAAACAGAAAGTGCCGCAAAATCGGCTTTTAGTGAAATGTCTCCATGTTTCATTACCGCTTTTTGAATTTGGTCAATGCCATCATGAAATGCACGGCACATCGCGTGATGTGTCAACCAACGAGTACTAACTGGCTCCAGTAAAAAAGAACCAGCGATATCGGCAATCTGCGGAATGTTTCTAAAATGCAAAAGTTACAAAGAAAAAAAAATTCATACATAGCAGCCGTCACAAAACTTGACAACTCAGCCAGTCTATCTGCAAATTCTCTTAATTGGCATTTCTCGTTAACTGAAAGACGGCTGTCATAGTATGGACTTGTAGTCCGTCTAACAATTGTCGCCAGGACGTGACATAAACACCTTACATGAACAAAGCGCTCTAAAAAGATCATTGTTTTTCTTAGCTTGTATAAAAGATCGCATACCTTCTCCATCGCTTAGCATATTCTGTCCTTCATCTGTTGTCCGTCCAATTTGTGCAAGGTTTTCAAATGACGAAACTCCAATTTCGATCAAAAAATTGTCAATGAATTTCTTGACAGTGGCCCGCGTTTTGTCCTTAAACTTCCATTCCGAAAAATTGATGATAAACGGACGTAAAAAGCTAAAAAAAAAAAGGCATACCATTTTTTAAATTTTGCATACAAATCCTCTGTGATGACATGAGCTGTGATTACCAGATAATCACGCTTATTTTTTCCAAAGTCATAGCAAATTGAACCAGAATTCTTGATTCGAGCAACATTAAACAAAAAAGTGGGGATTTCTTTTCAAAATTAAGATATTACCAAATTTTTCCATAAGCCGTCGCGATTTGGTGAAATTCTTCAGTTTCAAAGAAACGGAATGGTCCCCCCTTAATGCTGCGGAAACAATTTTTTCTTTGTAATCAATCTTTAATCGGTCCATTTCAATTCCTCGAAAATGGTATTTTTGATGGTCACTAAAGACTTATAAATGGTAACTATTAAATTGTATCTTACGAAATAGAATTCCAGCATTTTTTTTGCACTGTCTTCTTACAAATTTTGCAAACCAGAAATTCGGTCGGCTTTCCACTTTCAAGCACTTCATCGAAGACATTCGAATATTTTCTGCTGCTTCTCAAAGGCTTCTGTGACCATGGATCGTCTCCAACGCTAATTTTCCGCTGAAAATAACAAAAAAAAGTTGTAATTAATGACCTTAAACTTACGGCCTTCATATAACGGTTTTCTAAGCTGGTAAGAGGGGTTCGGCATCTGTCAGAATCCAAAGAAATCGGTGAATTTTCGCCAGAATCCATTGAGTAGAAATTTATGCTAAATCTAAATTACTTTATAAAACAATTTGTTTAAAAGGGAAAAATAAAGAACAGGCCCGGTAAAAGTGCGGTACGGGTCAACTGCGTCTGGCCAACTGCGTCTGAGCCAACTGCGTCTCGCCAACTGCGTCTGGGGCCAACTGCGTCTGGAGCCAACTGCGTCTGGCCAACTGCGTCTCGCCAACTGCGTCTTAGCACTAAAAGGGCCAACTGCGTCTCAGTTAAAAAAAAAAATACCCCGTTTTTTGAAAATATTAATTTTTTTTTGGAAAACCAACCCCCTAGTGTTTTTTTTGGAAAAAGAAATGAAATTTTTAAATACAAGGAGATGCTTTTCACAAAACATAGGGGTTGCTTATCAGTTCTGTTTAAAAAAAAACTAGAGGCTAGGTTTCGGTTTTCAAAAAAAATAGAGGCTAGGTTTCGGTTTCCAAAAAACTAGAGGCTAGGTTTCGGTTTTCAAAAAAACTAGAGGCTAGGATTCGGTTTTCAAAAAAACTAGAGGCTAGGTTTCGGTTTTCAAAAAAACTAGAGGCTAGGTTTCGGTTTTCAAAAAAACTAGAGGCTAGGTTTCGGTTTTCAAAAAAACTAGAGGCTAGGTTTCGGTTTTCAAAAAAACTAGAGGCTAGGTTTCGGTTTTCAAAAAAACTAGAGGCTAGGTTTCGGTTTTCAAAAAAACTAGAGGCTAGGTTTCGGTTTTCAAAAAAACTAGAGGCTAGGTTTCGGTTTTCAAAAAAAAATAGGTGGTTATTTAATTATTTTTTAACTGAGACGCAGTTGGCCCTTTTAGTGCTAAGACGCAGTTGGCGAGACGCAGTTGGCCAGACGCAGTTGGCTCCATACGCAGTTGACCTGCTTCGGTAAAAGTGGTAGATAAAAGTGGAAGAAATGAAACAAAAGAAATAGCGGGTAAATTGCACTAACATTTTTGAAAGTTTATGAGCTTTTCTGGCGTTATGATTTGTAGGTACCTACAAATTTGTAGTTACCTACAATTGGAATGTAGGAAACTACATTTTTAGTGTGTCAGACACAAATTGTAGGAAACTACATTTTTTGTAGGTTTTTTGCACCTTAGACAAAACATTAAATTTTTGGTTTTTCTTTTGGTATTTTTATTAGTGATCATTTTAGCTATGTCGATTGAGTTAAATAATTTTATGCTTTGGCACGTTTTAGCTGGGCCGACGAATCGTCGTTCGAGTCGTAGTGCCCCGGGGGACTTTTGTTTTAAAATTAAATTATAGAAAAAAAAATTTTTGGCAATATGTTAACCCTTTTGGCTAATTTTTTGACTATTGTTTCTTGGACCAGCTCGGCGGAAATGGAGCACGGGACGACAAATTGCCGCTGTTGAAATTGTAGTTCACGGACCGCAGTTGCACCATCCCACCCCTGACTTGCATCACGAGCCAGCAACAGAAATGAATCATTTCCTTTTTAGTTTTTATTCATATGCTTTTCTTCTCCCCTTTTTCTATTCCCTGCTCCTAAAATGACCGTTGGCACTTCCAAAGAGACTGATCAAAATGATGTTGTTGCGATCGACGAACAGCAAAGGGATTACAAAATGGTACTCAAGGAACAGCGAGGTCATTCACCTAAGCCTCTAAAATGACGGAAGGAATTCAGCTCACGAAAGGGCATTGGTCGGCGTGGAATTTCTCAGAGACCGACAGACGGGGCACTTGACTTTGCTGAGCATTGGGCACGACTCGCTAAAATTGTGGAGCGTGTAAAACATTTAGGAATTTATTGTGATTTTGTCAATTTTATTTTATTTCAGCATTACCTTGGACGACGAAATTGAATTGGCTCAACTGAAAGAAATGAAACGATGGAATTGCGGAGTCCAATCGTACGCGGTGGTCGAACATGGAAAGGGCCGGGGTCAGTCAGCAGAACGGATTGACAATGAGACCAAAAGAAGGGGGGAGGGCGGTGTTTGGTGTAGTTAATTCTAATTTAAAATTTTCATGATTAATTGAGTATTCTTTTCCTCCTCTTGTCCAACTTCTCTCTGTAATCTGATGGCCTTTCATTTGGCATTGCCCCATTTTTTGTCATTTTCTGTCCCTTTTAGAACTTTTCGTGGTTGGCACTGAGTCGGCCCTTCACATCGTCGGCCTTTCCGTTTCTGAGAGGGACGGCGCGGTGCGCCAAGTGAAGCGGGGACTGATGGAAATTTGGTTTGTGCAGGGGACGCCAACGCCGGGACACTTTCTGACAGGTGAAAAGAACAGAAAGCGGAACAGAGGAAACTCAAAAGACAAATTGTTTCTCCCTTTCAGTTAATTTCGAAGCAAATCAACTCCAAATTCTGAACACCCGCGGGGAATTGACGCACGCCGTGCCCTTCGAAAAGGCCAAACAAATTTCGGCACTTGTTTATGTATTTGTTTCTCATTTGTCCATTTTCGACTTTTTCATTTTAGGGCACTCAATTCGTTGCTGTTGGCAATTCCCATGGCATCATTTCGCTGCTCTCTTCGTCCGCCCTCCATTCTCTTTACAGCATCGAAGGTGACGCATCCCCATAAAATCATTCCAACAGTTTCGCGTTTAGCCCATTCGATGAAAGTGCGCTGTTTGACTTTCCTCACTGATCATACGAAATTGCTGAGCGCTTCCGACGACAAAACCGTCAAACTTTTTGCGTTGGGCGAAATGCGGGCACAACTTTTGCGCATTTTCTGTGGTCACAAAGGCATTGTCACGGGGTTGGCCGTCTGCGGAGCATCCGAAGGCGAAAGATTTGCTAGTTGCGGGACGGACAATTGCGCAATTGTGTGGGACACGCAGAGCGGAGAGCAAAGACAAGTGTTTGGCGAATGCACAGGCACGGCCAATGACGTGGTGAGTTTTTTTTTTACGGGCGGCGGGGGAGTGCCAAGCCAATGATCAAGAAGGGAGTGGCGATGCCAATCATTTAAGCGATTTATCAAAAAATGTCTATTTCAGCCAAACAGTCATTCGTTTCCCCAAATAAGTGTTTCCTTCCCATTCTTCAGCCCCGTTGTGTCGCCTTTGCTCCCAATGGTCGTTTTTTGGTCGTCGGTTCTGAGGAAGCGAGTCTTTTGGCTTTTCGTGTTCCGCAGCCAAAAGATTACGTGGAACAGTTTCCGTTGTGGACTGACAATGAGAAACGGAAAGCGGTGGAGGAGACAAACGGAACAAACGGCGAAGGATTTGCGGACGAATTGGCGGAAGAGAGAGGAGGTGGTAAGCGAACAAATTGGCTTTCTGTAAACAAAATCTTGTAAAGGGGAGAGGGAGTCAACAACAATATTTAACACAATGCCAAGCATTTCTAATTATCCGTAAATTATTTAATTCTTATTGATTGGATCTATCACAAGAATCCTCTTGGTCGATTACTAAATTTCCAAATGCCGCTTCTTTCCCTTTAAAGACTCGCCATTGGCCGAACTTGACTCATTGCGAGAAACGCAAGACGGGGCACAAATTGGGACCACCCCCTCGGGCGGAGAGACGCCAAATGACTCACAACCAACGGAAATGGGTGATGACGGAGGGGACTATCCATTCTCGCATCAGAGAGAGGAAGCGCCGACAATGGACCCGGACGAGAGGGAAAGGCGCGAGTTGGAGATGCAACTGGGCATTGACTAATGGAGTCAAACGGAATAACCATTCTCTTTTTCAAATCTTTTCATGTACCTATTTTGTTTCATAAAGACCGTGAAATATAAGTTATTCGTAACACACACACTATTGATTTTTTTTTTCGATCGACAATATGGTATTTAATTTTTCAACATCAGAATATTGCGGTTTTCGTTCAATTTGCGGAAGGCTGTGAAAAATTGGTTTATTTAAAATGGATAACAATTTGTAAACAACAATGATCATAATAAAATATTTGCTAATTCCGAGTGTCTCGGAGGTGAGACAAAGACAATTGGACCTTCACATTGACTGCACCTAATTCGGCACATAAATACCGAAACACCCGCGGGACTTGAACCTGTCAATGAAAAGAGGGATAATTACGGTAAAAATGACTATCTGTCAAAACAAACAAATGAGCGTACCTGAAACACTTGGTCCTCCTTCAGGCAAATGGAACAGTGCGAGCGGGTGAGCTTTTGAGTCTGATGTGGCCGTGTTTTATACTTGGACATCTGAAAACTGAGGAAATGGTTAATTATCAAAAAGCATTGAATGGAACAATTTTAATGTCTCACCGCAATGTGCGGGCGAAGTCGCGTCACCGAAACGATGGATCCGCAACGGGCGCAAACTTCCGCCTCGTCACGGTCGGAACAATTGAACAGACGGTCCTAAAGAAGAGAAGTTGTTTAACCAAAACCATCCTAAGGCATTTTTCATCCAATTTGTGTTCACTTGCAAACAGAAAGCGGTGCCATGCGCTATTAACGCGTCCCTTTCCATTTCGCCGAATCGAATGCCCCCGCCCCTTTTCCTGCCCTTAATTGGCTGAAGAGTAACTGCAAAAAGAACAGATTTCATTTTTAAATTGTCATTCCTTCCACTCACTCGGATCCACCGGCCCCGTCGAACGCACTTGGAATTTGTCCGCTATCATATGCCGCAAACGTTGGTAATAGACAATTCCGAAGAAAATTTGGACCTGTTTTGTTAATAATAAAAGAAAAGGTTATTCAAAAGTATACAGCACTGATTGTGTTCGATTCGACCTTCATTTCTCGCCCATCGATCCCCGAATACATCGTTTCATTGCCGTAATAATTGTACCCGGATTTTGCCAGCAGTTTCCCGAAATGTTCAATGGCCGTATTTCGCTCACTTCCATTTTTAAATAAAAATGATTCTTTGTTTTTTTTTTCATTTAAAAGCAAAAATCACTTGAAAACAAAAGGCGACGCGTCGTAATAAGTGCCGTGCATTGCCGCGGCTTTTCCGGCCATACTTTCGATCATCATGCCAATAGTCATACGGGAAGGAAAACTGGGAAACAATCAAAAAATAAAACTGGAAAAGAGTAAGTAAATTACCCGTGTGGGTTGAAAATAATGTCGGGGACCATCCCTGACTCGCAAAAGGGCATCGACTCGGGTGGCCAAAGGAAAGAATTGATGCCCTTTTGGCCATGTCGTGAAGCGAATTTGTCGCCTATGATCGGATTCCGTTGGATTCGCCATTGGACCAATGCGTGCTGAAGGGGGCAAGGGAGAAGGGGGGGGGGGGGGGGGGTGAAACGGAAAATGGGCAGAATAATTGCGGCATTTTCAACAATTACCACATTCTGATTTTTGTGTTCCGCGTCCTGCACAATTCGCACCGTTCCACAGAAAGCGGGCTCACTATTTGTGAATTTGTGCTCGCGAAATTGACCGCTGACTAAGTCTGAAAAAAAAAATAATGCATTAAAAATAATATGAAAACACTTACTGAATGTGCCGTAATAGCAGTCGCCCAATTGGTAAAGACGGCCCTCAATGGGCAGTCCGTCAGCTCCGATGCCGTAGTTGCGCTCATTCGGCTTCCCCAAAAAGACCACTTCCGCACTTTTGCTCTGACCAAAAGCACCGCCAGAAGAACGATCAACCAAATGAATTCTTGAATTTATTTTTATGTTATTTTTAAAATATTTCATACCTCTCCACTTTAATGACCGTCCCATGGGCAAAGCCACGCTGATAGGAAGCCTAAGAAGCAATAAATTAGTTTTGTCGGAGACTGCGTGTATTTCGTGTCGACCCCCCCCCCCCACGCCATCAGATTTGGTAAAAGAAAAACAAAGTAACACAGTGAAATCCAAGAAACTGGCCTTGTTTATCACCATTGCATCTTCCATGTCATATCCTAAACCAAACGTAGTGTTGAAAAACATCTATTAACCCAGGACAATTCACCAGTGTATGAAATAACGGCCACACAGGCATTTGTGCCGAGAGGATATTCATCCATTTCGTATTTGTCATGCGCCTCCAATTTGAGCAAAGGTTTTTGTGCAGTTTGCAACTTGTACATTTTGTTGTCTGTTCGGGTGCGCCAAGCATGGACAGGGACCTGAGCAAAAGGAGAGAAAAATTGTCGCAAGACGCGGCCATTCTCCTCTCACCCCCATTGTCTGTTTTCCCATTTGGCATTGGTAGACATTGCGAGGCGATTGGTTGTGGTCGGGAAAAGGGATCAAATTCCCAGCGAATGAGAACAGAGAGGAAGGGTGCAACTGAAAACAGTTGTAAAGCAAAGCCACGGAAAACTCTTTCGAACTTCTTGATGCATTGTAATGCCCGGTTCTGCCTCTTCAGGGTCAATTATTATGGAAAGGTAAACTTGCTCAAAAATTCCTAAAAACCAAAGGAATTACTAATTTAGATGAAATTATTCAACGCACCGATTTGTTCAACTTGATTAAACAAAAGATTCCGAACTGGTCTCATCAGTCTGCCAAGGCCACTGTAAATAAAAAACCCAGCAAATTGCATTTGGATGTTTTCGGTGTCTGGCGATCGTCTGATTAATGTAAGTTCCGTCAATGATGGCACGCGTTCATCGTGAGAAGCGACTTTCATTGCGCGCAATTGGCGTTCAATAAAAGCGGCTTTTCTGCGAGGAACAAACCCAACGAAATCACCATCTAACACAACCGGGTAAAGCTTAAAAGCCATAAACTTAATTCAAATTAAAAATAAATAATTTATAAAGTAATTTGTTTGTAAACTTGAAAAAAAAGAAATTACTGCGTCGTGCGGGAATCGAACCCGCCCCTACTGCTTGGAAGGCAGCAATGCTACCACTGCACCAACGACGCACTGATCATAGAGTGTTAATAATTATAGAACAAGAAAAGAAATGGTTACACCTTTTCTGTGTTTCTTTTCCAAGTTTTGTTTTATCTTATATATTTCGTAAAACTTACGTTTATTATCATTTATTAAAATTTAGCCCCTATCTCAGGATTAGTTTTCAGGGGCAAAATTGTAGAATAAACAAAAAACCAAAAATAGGCTCACAAACATTTTTTGACTTGCGAGGACCCATCTACCGTACCTAAGACCGAAAAACCCTAAATCCTGTGGACTCTCACTGCGGAACTACCGGACAACTGAACTTACAAAAAAAAAATCTCGATTTTTTTTAGGTTTATTTTTTAATTAGTCCAAGAAGGCAGCACCGATTCTTCGGGGTGGTAAGTCAGGGCATTGTGCGGGATGAGTCCAAGTGAAGACAGAGTCTGTTTCAGTTTGGTTGTATCGGATGTGTGTGTGGTAACTCCGGCCGATGCGGTCAAATGGTTCAACAGCCCACAGGGTGACCCATCAGGTGTGTGCACCTAAACAAACTGATACAGGCGTTGCCTATTGACAAAGTATAACCCGAGAAAAGTTGGGGCATTTATGGAAAAACTAAAAAGTATATTAAAAACATACAGGGCAAATAAATCCCCACGCCTCCGGTCTCAACTTTCGAACATCGGTTGTCCGCATTTCCATGAAAAACGCTCCACGATGTATTGCACTAAAACAAAAATATTTATCTATGTTGTTGAATAGTCGGAAAATAAAGGGGATGGACTCAAATACTATCTAGCGAACTCTCATAAGTTTCAAGTGAGTATCATAACCCAATTCATTGGTTATCATCATCGTCCATCAACAAAACATAATAATTGTTTTCCACAAAGAATTGAACCAGCAATCCAAAATTAAACCCACCGAGCCAAATGAACGAGCATTAAGGGGACAGAAAAAAGAACATAATAAACACATACCGAAAGTGGGAAACGAAGCGCAATTGGTTGATCCTTTCGGCTATCACAGAAAAGCCGGTCGTCTGCATAAGTCCAACCCCTGTTTTTGTGAGCAGATTTCCAGTAGCGAGAAAATACTCTAAGCCACGCGTCAATTCGTTCATTTTGTGACTTCCCAAAGCCTTCAAAAATTCCTTACTGAAATTTAAATTCATTTTTTTTATTAAAGAGAGGTTTTTCTTACGTGGTAAAATTAAAAGTATCCGGTCGTTTTTTCGCAACAATTTCAAGCTTTTTGCGCGCAGTCATTAATAAATTGTCCAACCGTTCATAACAAATTAACGACAAAATGTGTCCCGTAACGGACGCTTCCTAAAGATTAAGGTGTGGGCAAAACACATGGCTTTTCCAATGGATACTTGGAATTGAGGATTGTCCAAAGATTCCGATTGCACTTCATTTTTGACAAGTCCCACAAGTTTGTGGGCCATTAATGTGAGACAGAAAAACTTTTGTTCGTTAGTCTTCAAATGGATTGCCAAACACTGATGGAGCAAAAAGCGACAAGCCTTAAAGAAAGAAATTGACAGATTATTGACCAATTATATCGTTTACCTGTTCATCGTTTTCCCATGGCGCAATTCGGTCACCAAGTGCAACTCTGAAGCGACTGCCGAGTGTACGGAGGGCAACACTTTGAGAAACAATATTTTCTTCCTAAAATTGCACTGTCAAGAGAGAGTGGGCATCTAACTCAAAAAACGCAGTAACAATTAAGCAGCAGATATATACAAACAAATTTTTATAAGTACACACTCAAAAGAATCTTGAGGTTTTCAAAAACCTCTTTTGAAAAAAAATATTCCGAGAAAAAATGGACATATTTTTTATTTTAAAAAACATAAAGAGGCGATGTTCAGTTGCGCCGATAGGCGCTGGAAGGGAAATTTTTTAAAATTTGAGTCTAGTTTTTAAACTGATTATCTAAAATGGACAATTTTTGATTTTTTTTAAAAAAGTCCCAAAAAGCTACAAATTCTTAAAATCCTCATTGAAAAAATAATCCTCTTTGACCCCTTAAAAAATCACAAAAGGGGTTTGGTGTTTTTTTTGAAGTAATTTAAAATTTTGGGAAAATTTATTAAGGAAATTGCGTCAAATGTACGTTTCCGAGTGTCCGGCCATGCGATAGTAAATTAAAAATTTTAACAAATCAAGTCATTAGCTATTTTTGAAAGACTTTATTGACATGAATTATTCTCTTTTATTTCAAAAATTACGGCGGTCAATGGGAAAATTAACCCGGTTTGTCCCAGGTTCAATGACCGGAAACGGGGACAGATAATGAACGGGCAAACTGGGGCCTCCGTTTTGCCAGAGGCCCCATTCATTTTTCAGAACAAGAAACGCTGATCGAAAATTACTGAAAGGAAAAGGCAAAAAAAAAATCATCCGAAAAGGTATCTTCCAATAATTTGGTAAAAAAATTAATGAAATCTTCATAAAAACTGACTTGTGCCATCATCAGCATATTCCTCACGCATCCCTCCCAAAAAATATCGCCGGGTCTGCCGGCAGTGAGTTGGGCGGCAATCATTGCATCGTTCCAATCGACCAAACACTTTAAAATGTACATCAACGGAACGTAAAAAAGTTCACGGCGAAACTAAAATATAATGGTCTTTTCAGTTTTTTTTTATTACTAATGACTTGGATTGCCAATATCATTGAGCAATTCTCCACATAATGTAATGTTGCCATTGACGCTAAATGATTGCTTCGAAGGGAACGCATCATTACCGCACAGTCAGAGAACAATTTTCCCTTATCACGAAAAGCCCGACGACGAATTGCCAGTGGGAAATTGCGTTTGTTAGCGACGAGAAGTCGAACAACCTTCTCCGACCCGTTGACCACAAAGTAACCACCCCTAAATGAATACTTTAATCTGCTCACATATTGAAATTGTTTTAAATAAAAACAAGGAAAAAAATACTGTTCGATTCCCTCCTCGCCCTTTTCAATTAATTGTTCCCGTGACAGTCCATGCAAATTACACTTATTCGAACGTAAAAGTATAGGAATTTCAGCAATCAGTACTTCGACATTGTCAATGCATCGGCCGTTTATCTGCTCGCTCAAATGTTACTGAATCATTTAAAACCACACTTTTCTTAGCCCACCATGAGGTTTATATTAACCCAAAAAGGGGCACGATAAGTGATGCCGCGTTGACGACACTCTGCAGGAAAAATGGGTTCATTTCCGATTTCCAATCGCTTAACAATTTAAAATCAAATTAGTTAAAATCATTTGAAAACCGGTTTTGAATTATCCAACAAAGGGTTTCCCAATTTAGCATTGCTGAAACTGAATTCAACAGCATCACCGTTAGGTAAGCGAATTTTGGCGGCAGGAATATCAATTGCTGCCATTTGCAGACCCTCATCTGCGAAGAAATTGAACGACTCAACATGATAGCTGAATAATCAACTTAATTAACAAGGTGATAAACATAGAAAAATACCCGGCAATGTCACAATTCATCTTTTTACGTCAAATTAATCGATTTTGTAACCTTTTTCGGAGTTGATTTAAAAGTAGCGAGCTTTAAACCTAAAACTTTGAAATCTATTAAAATTTTCAAAAATTACAGAATTAAGTTATAAAAAAGTTATGCTTTCTTACATAACTGGTCTGCTGGCGCTCAATCGTTGGCTGTTGCCTGTTGCTCAATTGAGACCTATCCTATCTTCAAATTTGAAATTTTGTCATTCTGTTTTAATTTTGAAATACAATTATGTCTGCCTGTGAAATATTTTTCTGGTACATCATTTTCTTTCTCAAAAAAAAAGAATTTTATTATCAAAAAAACTGATTTTATGCCGGTCTCTCAGATTGATCGTTCTTTTAGAGTACATCGTATCTTCAAATAAAAATGGCTACAGACTTAGCAGCTGAGACTGTTGCTAACAGAAAGCGCCGAATTGAGGTTGAGGATCTTTCTAACGTTGAATTCGAAACAAGTGAGGATGTCGAAGTGATCCAGTCTTTTGACCGAATGGGGCTGAACAGGTTTCATAGACAATTTTTCTTTTTTCTTGAGACATTTTACTGCCTTAGTGAGCTTTTGCGTGGAATTTACTCGTATGGGTTTGAAAAGCCTTCAGCCATTCAACAACGTGCAATCAAACAAGTCATCAAAGGACGCGATATTATTGCCCAGGCTCAGTCCGGAACAGGAAAGGTATTCCTCAAGACTTACATATTGTTATTAATAAGGTAATACTAAATAAATGCCTATTTCCTTTAGACTGCGACTTTTTCAATCGGTGTACTTCAAAGCATTGATATTAAGACGCGTGAAACTCAAGCATTGATACTCGGACCCACTCGCGAATTGGCAGTTCCAGATCCAGAAGGTCTTCCCTTCTGTTACTATTTTATCTAAAAAAAATAAATAGGTTATTTTGGCCCTCGGTGATTATATGAATGTGCAATGCCATGCTTGCATAGGTGGTACAAATGTTGGTGAGGATATTCGCAAATTGGATTATGGACAACATATTGTGGCTGGTACTCCTGGACGTGTTTTCGGTGACATTTTTACGTATATTTGATTACTTATATCCACAATTTCCGTTTAGATATGATCCGACGACGCAATTTGCGTACGCGTTCGATTAAAATGTTGGTTCTGGATGAAGCTGATGAAATGCTTACAAAAGGATTTAAAGAACAAATTTATGACATTTACCGTTATCTGCCACCGAATGCTCAGGTTCATTCTAGCTTTACCTAATGCGAAGAATATCAGCACTTAACTTTTAGGTTGTGCTTTTGAGTGCAACTTTGCCTCACGATGTTCTTGAGATGACCAGCAAGTTCATGTCGGATCCCATTCGTGTGCTTGTAAAACGGTACGGGTTATTTTTTTTAGCGGTCGTTATTTATTTTTTTTAGTGACGAATTGACACTAGAGGGCATCAAACAATTTTTTGTCGCTGTGGAACGCGAGGAATGGAAATTCGACACGCTCTGTGACCTTTACGACACACTGACTATCACTCAGGCAGTCATCTTTTGCAACACTCGTCGAAAGGTGCTTTATTGCGCTCATTCATTAAATATTGGCAACATAGAAACTAGTAACAAGGGGCCGTCTTATAGAGCGGGGAGAGTTCTCATTTATTATATGATAGTGCTTTCCGCATAAAAAGGGTACCCCCCTCCGCCCGGAATAAAAAAATTCGTGGGGTAAATTTAGGTGTATGACCAAATTTGATCAAATCATAGATTAGATCATGTCATATGACAAATCCAAGGTCAGATTCGTGATCAGCACCCTTGAAAACCCCCCATAAATCAATTTTTAGCTCAAAATGACAAAGTTAAATTAGGGACACCCATTCTTGAGGATTGCCACTTTTTCTTTGGCCCGGTTTTCGATATAAAATAAAAAAAAGCCTATTATTAAAAAAAAAGCTGTAAGAAAAGCTAAACAATCCTTTAGTGTATTTTGTAATTAGGCAGATATTTTTTGCAAACTGAAATGGTGTAAAAACAAAATCGAGCATATCGATACGGGGCCTTCCCACTAAATATCGAAACGGGGTATATTTTGCCCTAATTGTATAATCCCTCTAAGGTTGATTGGTTGGCTGACAAAATGCGAGAAGCAAATTTTACTGTTTCATCGATGCATTCGGACTTGGAACAAAAAGACCGAGACGCTATTATGAAGGCATTCCGTGCCGGCGAAAGGTATTATCTTAATAATTTTTTAGAAAAGCGATCCTCTCATTGGAAAAAAAATAGAACAAAAGACGAAAAATATTTTTAAGCCGAGTGTTAATCAGCACTGATGTGTGGGCTCGTGGTTTGGATGTGCCTCAGGTTTCGCTCGTGATTAACTACGATTTGCCCAACAATCGTGAGCTTTACATTCATCGCATTGGTCGTTCGGGTCGATATGGACGCAAGGGAGTTGCTATCAATTTTGTCAAGGTACTTTTAAGATGCGAACGATTGTAGTGTTCAGCGGTGTTCCCTCAGATTCTGGGTTGAGACAGAGTCAGTACAACCACAGAGTAAACCGATTAAAAGGCTGTTGTAAACCAGAAAATAAAAAAGAAAAGGGTTATTTTTCCGTCCGCCTAAACAGGGAGGTCATTATTGCCTTTGAATGAATTTAACATACTAAAGGAACACTGTATTTTTTAAGTTCCCATATAAAAAAGCAATTCGTTCCATTTTTGCGCTTTAGAACGACGACATTCGTATTTTACGCGACATTGAACAGTACTATTCTACTCAAATTGATGAAATGCCAATGAATGTCAGCGAATTGATCTGAGCCAGTTGAGCACAAAACGATGTACCAAGCATATATTTGTGTGTTATTTTCTTTGGTTGATCTTGGTTAAATGGTACACTTTGTGTGAATCATTTTTCATAATTTGTTTTAATCATTACTATCTCATTATTCACTTTATGCAACAAAGAAATAAAGGGTGAAATTAAGTAAACTCATGAGCAACAATCACTCCATATACAATATTAAGACGACTCTTATTAACTCTCTCCACCGACTCGCAAGACCGACAGTTTTTTCTCTGTTTCTTTTAGCGATTCGATATATTTAGGCCGTTCCATTGGGTAGCCTCGGGCAACACGGAAACCTTAGGAAAAGAATAAAATTGAAGTGAAGTACTTAACATACCTTCAATAGCGTTAAGTGCGCTCCAACCTGACTCTTCTATCAAATAGCGACAAATCAAATAACCGGTCCGATTCAGCCCGTGGGTGCAATGAACTCCAACCAATTTGTCTGGGTTTTTAAAAGCTGGAATTACACCCAAACATGTTTTAAAAACAGGTTCTCTATAGCGCTGATTGAAAATGATATATAATCAAAATCGGTCGTGATAGCTTTCCTAATAAGTTTGAGCAATTTTTACTAGAAATCGCTCTGTCCTACAAGATGACCTTTTTAAGCAGAATTATCTATTTCGAACAGCATTATAATATATTTCGATTAATCTTTATATAATCTGGGTTTTCGTCAAATTCTTTTTTGGCTGTCAAAATACTTGTCGTTTGGGTAGCATAAACCGAATTCAACAAAATTATTATCACTCAAATAGTCTATTAGAAAGTCGCCTTAAAATGTTTCTGGGGTACCGGATCACGAATCGACATCCATTAGCTAACTTCTTTTTTAATCACTTTTAATGCTCAAAATCTATTTAAAAGCACGAAATTGTCTTTTCTCCAATAAAGCTTGCTGCTCTCAATTGTACCCAAGCTGGCATTGTTTCTAGCATCTATCACTTCCGTCGTTTCTCTGAGGACTGGTGTAAACCTCACTTGAATAATTTATAAATTTGATTCTACTTTTTGTTCGTTTCGGGTTTGGACTTACCGTAATCAATGTGTCAGATACGTGAACAGGAACCCCGAAAACTTGTTAAATGTCTAATTTATGACATTGCCGGATTGTTTAAAAAACATAAAAAAGACATTTATTTTGTTAGTACCGCTGTTTTCACGCTGCTCTACGAACTGTTTGACCTCTTTTCGGAAAAGTTGATAAATTTCTTCACTCTCACTCACTTCGTGACCCGGACATCGAATTTTCACATATTGTACCTAAAGAATGACGTAATAAAAACAGCATCTTCCATCCAACCTTGTGTTTACTCCAAAGAGAAAAGTCGTAATAACGATTAGTATTCGTCAAATCGATGACCAACCCTAAGGACAGTTTCAAAGAAGTTACCTTAATATTTAAGTCACGGGTTACTATAAGAAACGAAGGACAAATGGTCTAAATTGAGAGATACAAAATATTCCGCAATTGAAAATATAAACAGCTTACATGCGATACCACTGTGTCCACTTCAAAACGGTGTTGCTGCCTGTCTTTGAACTTTTGCTCATCAAAAAACAATTCGCCCAGAGGAGTTTTGAAGGCAAGAAAACGCGTGTTTTCAATGGGCTGGTTAATTGCAATTGGATATAAAAGCCATCTAAAAAATTTTATCACGAAAAAAACAGTCCCTACAACAGTACCTGTCGGGAATTCGATTGTCAAAGCGTTTCTCTGAGTTCTTTCGTTCCTCTGAATTCGATTGACCATTTCCCCCTCCATGATGCTGTCTTATCTTCGTGCCCACCCCTTTCCCCGTCTCTCCCCTGCTATCTCCATTTTTCGTCGGCTTATCATTTTTTGCTCCACTGAAATGAAACGAGAACACAGAGAAATATGTTTAAAACGGGACACTACTGATTATTCGCCTTGCTGTTCTTGCGCTCTACCAATTTCTCGGCCACCGTAATCCGCCTTCGTCGCTTTTGTGCTTTTTTCGGAGAATCGTTTTTCACTTCAAATTTTTTGGACTGTTCTTCCATCGTGAACACTAAATTCAAATTTTTACCAATTTGAAATGAAATAAATATTTATTCTCCCATTTGAAAAGGATAAATTATGAATTAAAAATGAAGCCTATAAAAATACATTTTATGCAATCAAAGACAGAAAGCAGGAAGTCCATGGGGACTAAAAAAATGAGGGTAAGTCAAAGTGCAATGACTATTGTTTTTGCCGCCAAATCATAAATGGCACGATTGTGATTGAACAAGTAAAAAGCAGTACTGAGAGGAAACAAAAAAGTGGTCAGCATGTTTTTGATCACAGCACGAGTCAGCGAACTAAAATTATGGGGAACATTAAAAAACAAAGTCAAAGGGAAAAAAGATAATCAGTGAACAATGGACCTTCTAAAATTAACACCAGGCAAACAAGTGACCATCACACGATCCGATGAGCCAACAATGGGTTGAACATCAAGACAACTAATCACACGAAGTCCCAAGAGATATTTGCCAGGTGTGCATCCAATAGGGAAGCCAGAGGTACCAAAGGTTATGAAAATGGCCTGAAAAAAATCAAAACAAGAAAAACCAAAAGAAAGGCCAACCTCTATTAAGGCAGAAAACAGTTTGCATACTAATTCAATGTAGAACAACTCCTGTGTAACGTCGATGAGAGTTTGAACATCCGACTCACTCGAAAGAATCCGTTCAAACTGACTCAATTCGCTAAAAAGAAATTGTAACTTAGAAAATCTAAAAAACATACATTAATTCAAACTCAACGAGCATATATACGATGATCAGTTTGAAGAGGAAAGAATGCACGAGTCAATGGCCTTTGCAGTGGGAATGTCCAAAAGAGAAATAACTGATCAAATGTTACTAACTTCTGCAGCAATACGGCGCATAAAAGAAGGAATAGTGTGCTGCCGAACAATAATTGTCTGGGGATCACCATTGGCGGCAGAACGAAATAATCGGTTCAAATTTAGCCGAATTGTGACTCCATTTCGCTGTTGCGGAAACTGCCCAATTTGATGCTATAAATTCCAAATTAACGAAGTTGTAACTAATGGGAATATCATTTAACACATTGTGTTGTTGTTGTTGTGAAGCCAAAAATGCCGAATACTGCTGTTGTGCGTAAAATGCCCATGAAGATGCGGAAAATTGCTGATACGCCTGAACGTTGACTGAATTACAAAAACAAAAAACAAAAACGAACAATCCAGCATCTGACAGACTGTGCCCATTTCTGTACTTCGTCAGTATATGCTTGAGCCGATCCATAATCGTGTTTTTCCATTCTACTGATTTACAAACTAAAATGTATTTATTAATAGAATTTCGGTAATTAAAAGGCGAATAAAGATGGAGCTGAGGAAAAAACAGTGATTCAAACATTGCCAAAGATGGAAATGCCACAGAAGAGAATAAGTCAATTCTGGGCTAAGAAAGAGGCAGCTGATTTACCACTTTTGAACTGCCTAAAGAAATAGTCGAAGTGGTTTGCCAGTGCTGGAAATGTCTCAGAGATGCAAAGTTGATTAATCAGCACTGGAAATACCAAATTTCCTGAAATACAACACCCCGGGAGTACTATAGATCAATACCCCTAAAAGGGGGAGTAGTATTTAAGGAGAGAGTACCAATTTAAGGGGTTGTATATTTCAAGAAATACGGTATTTGGAATGCCATAGAAAAGAAAACTCAGAAATGCCACGGTAAAATAAAATAGTGCTAATTTTGAAATGCCAAGAAAGAGTTTAACGGTGCCAAAGACAGAATGCCATAGAAACGTAAATGTAGTGCCAAAGAGGAAAAATTTAATGCTAGCAGCACGGGAATCGAGGCTGCGAAGCGGATGAGGGTGGGCACTTAAAATTTTTTTTTCTGAAAATCTTCCTTTTTTGTACTCAGACCCAATTTTACCAGTCCCTTTTCGTTCCATCCCAATTGGACTGTAAATCCGGGACCGGGTCTTAAAAAATCGCGCTACTTATTTTTTAGGTCCTAAATAAATAGAAAATGCCGGATATTTCTTCAAATGTTATTTTTAATTTTATTTAGAAATACTATAAATGTCTGTCTCTCCTTCAGCCAATCGATCTGCCTCAATTGGATTTTCTGCAACCGAAACAACGTCAAATCAATCACTTTTTTCTGACCAACAGCCTTTATTGAATATGTCTGTTAACCAGGTCGCTCGTTTAATTGTAAAAATCAACAGCAAAATTGATATGATAATATTATAAATTACGAATTTAAAAGTTTTTACATATTTCGGAGGGTTTTGTGGGGCACTTTGTCACATTTGTTTGTCATTAAATTTTGTACTATTTTAGGAACACAATATTAACTTGGAGGAAAAGGCATCACAAAAGCGGCAAAGTGAGGGACCAAGCGAAGAAAACAAACCAACGGAACAGCAAAAAATTTGTTAGTTTATTTTGATAAACAATATCCATTCTTTAAGGTATCCTCATTTTTCAATTTTTTTTAGCAACAGGTGAAATGACCACAGTTGGAACAGCACAAATGCAACAACAGCAAGTAATTAAACATCAAACGAGCACTTAGTGCTTTGAGTCTTTTATACCTTACTTTTGCTTTGCATAATTTTAAGTCCGTTCAGCAGTCAATCACTCAGTCGACGCCATTTTCAATTCCAGTCGGGGCTATGCCTTCAATGTCGTCTTCGTCTATTTCATCCGCAAAACAGCCAAGAGATGTATTGAATGGTTCTATATTATTTAACCTTAATTTTTCCATTAATTTAGTCGCCAAATTACGTTCAGCAGTTTTTGTTGCAAGGGCACACCAAAGGGATCTCTTCCGTAAAATTTTCTGCTGACGGCCAATGGTTGGCCAGCGCAAGTGCGGACAAAACTGTTAAGATTTGGAGCACAATGGATGGCAAATTGGAGAAGACTATCCAAGGTCCGTCTTTTTTTCTGCGTGTGTTCTGAACAGTGATTGCTAATACAGAATACTTTCAGGGCATAAGTTAGGTATCAGCGACATTTGTTGGTCATACGATAACCGAATGATTGTCAGTTGTTCTGATGACAAAACATTGAAATTGTTCGATGTGCAACAGGTCTTTTGGTTTGCAGTTTTTCACATTTAACGATAAATTTCATTTGCTTTTAATTACAGGGAAAGACGCTGAAAACATTTCGTGGCCATCAGAATTATGTGTTCTGTTGCAATTTCAACCCCCAATCGACACTTTTGGTTTCCGGCTCTTTTGACGAAACGGTACAGCTCCAAAAAATATTATAAAGCTTATTTTTTCCATTAATTATTATCATAATGTTTTTCCTAGGTGCGCATTTGGGACATTCGAAATGGCAACTGCGTTCGGACTTTGCCCGCCCATTCGGACCCGGTCAGTGCCGTTGCATTCAACCGGGACGGTTCTCTGATCTCTACCAGCAGCTATGACGGACTTGTCAGGATTTGGGAGACAAGCAGTGGCCAGTGCATGACCACCCTTGTCGGTGGGTTTTACAATTTAATAATTTTTTGTTATTTTTGACCTTAGATAATGAGAATCCACCAGTGTCGTTTGTCAAATTTTCTCCTAATGGAAAATACATTTTGGCCGCTACAATGGACAGGTGACAGAAACAGTGAAAATGTGATAATTGAAAAGAATTTTTTAGCCAACTCAAACTTTGGGACTTCAATAAGGTTCATATTTTTCCTTTTCTTTTTAATTATATTTATTGCAGGGGAAGCCGCTCAAATCCTACCAAGGACATGTCAACAAAAAGTATTGCATTTTTGCCAACTTCTCAGTCACTGGCGGCAAATGGATCGTCAGCGGCTCCGAGGACAATCGCATTTACATTTGGAACTTGCAGACGAGGGAAATTGTCCAGAAATTGGAGGGACATACGGGTAATTTTCTTTCCTAAACTGGAATTTCGAGAAACCCGGGAACGGGAATTTTTTTCTAATTTAACTAATTAATTTGGTGAATTTTAAAATGACAATTGTTATTACGAGAAAAGAACCCGTCCGATCCCTACAATTCATATTAAACCCCTTCTAAACAAGAAAGAAAACTTTAAAGATTGATTCATTTTTATAGATGAATTTTTGTTTTAGATATGGTTCTATGCACCGATTGCCACCCCAATAAAAACATGATAGCTTCTGGAGGACTTGAAAATGACCAAACGGTGCGCCTTTGGATAAGTGATTATTAAAATTTGGCTTTGTTTTCTTTTCCTTTTTTTGTGGTGTGTCAACAATTGAATACTCATTTTCATTTTCACATACTAGTAATTCCTATGCATTTTTTTCAATTCTTGATGTAACATAGAGAAGTGCAATTAGGTATAATAAGTCAAATAAAAATAGTTAATCCTGTATTGCCCTTTACCCCCTCCCACCCCCAGTTTTGAATGAAACAGTATTAAATAAAAATATTTTTATTACATAATTACAATTTATGGTGCTTTTTGAGCCATTCCTCCATTGCCATTTCCTTTAGAAAATCCTCAAATGTTTTGTAATTTACTTCTCCGGGCACAAAGATGTCCGGCATGACTTTGGCATCTAAAACGTAAAATACTTTCAGTAATAATATAGTAATTGTCAGACAAATGAATTGTTTGCTTTTAAACCCATCTCATCGCTTAAATGGTTAAAATAGCGGGTCTGTCCATGGCCATTCTATTTAAAGTTATTGTAATATGCAAATAAATAAATACTGTAATGGTTTGTCGTTGTTCGGCTCAGACTTTTTTCCCTTTCTTTTCGCTCATTGCCGCTGCAAAGGCCGCTTCGACCGCCTTTTCGTAATTTACACCGGGCACGAAAAAATCAGGGAAAAGTTCAGCCGCTAAATTTTTTTGAATGGATTTAAGCCCAAAAAAAAAATTCGAAAGCAAATCATAAAAAAAAGTCAATCACTTTTTGAACTGCCAATCGTTAGGATAAGAAGCGAAGAGAAAAATATATTTTCCCTTGTCAAGAAAAGAGACACAAACTAATGAAAATAAAAATATTTGCTCATTCCCTAAGAAAAAGACTTTCTCATTCCCTGTCTTTTTTTTTTTGTCTCCGCTCCAACATTCTAAGGAAAATTCTGACCATAAATCGATTTTAAAAAATCAGTTGTTCAAACCCGAAAATTCCTTTACCAAAACAATCGACTCACTAGGATCATTGGCGTATTGTGAAAAATCGTTGACGCCGACTTCTTTGAGCACATCTTCGTCAATAGCAAAATTGCCCGTATAGTCACGCGAGTTTTTGGACAGAATCACGTAAGCGGCGTCGGCAATAATTTCCGGCTAAATGTCCCCAAAAGTGACCAGTAAAATGTTCGTTCCCCATGGGTATATAAAGAGTTGTTCTGCATCGCGCCGCCCTCAGTCTTTCGTCCCCCCTGCCCACCTTTCTTGAATTTCGCTGCCCTTTGCCCGACGTGAGCATTTGAGTGGCTGCCGTCCAAATGGTTGTCCGCGGCCAAAGTGCGTTCACTGCGATGCCGTCCTTGCGGAACTCTTCGTGCATTCCCAACACACACATGGACATTCCATACTTAGACATTGTATAAGCTTAATTAGTCTGTTTTGGGTAAAGACGCAACAGGGAAAGGACCAACCGACATGAGGGGCGAACCATTGTTTGTCCATCAGCAAAGGCGGACTCAAATTGAGAATGTGCGGGTTCGAAGTCTGACGCAAATAAGGCACACACTTTTGGGACCTAATTGTTACAACCGATGGACAAGGCGAACTTTGAGAAAACATCTCACATTAGGAAAGTGCCGCGCACATTCACTGAATGCATCAAATCGAATCGTTTCATCGGAGTGTCCAAAGTGCCGGTGAGTGAAATGGCACTGGCATTGTTGACCAGCGAATCAATGGCACCGAACTTCTTCACCGCCTTTTCCACCGCTTCCTCCACTTGCTGCTCATCGCGAACGTCGACTTGAAGTGGGAGGGCCTTTCCACCGGACTTAAAAGGGAAAAAAATGTACAAAAGAATAAAGGACAAAAATAAATCAGGAAACAAAATGGGAGATCATTTAAAAAATAAGCCAAAAACAATGCGTTACCAATCACAAATATAAACAAATTTCCAGCCAATTTTGACACCTTTTTTAATTATTTTTTTTTTTTGAAATAATTGTCATTTTCGTATTCGAAATGGTTATACGACCGCAAGACATTTGCGCCTATGTCTATAATCGGTTTCAAAATGCATTGCCTTAAGCTCAAATGCCCTAAAAGTATTAATAATGGAAAAAACTGTATTTTTGGCTATTTATAGTAGGTAATTCATTGGGGCATTTTTATAATTTCTCGGATAAAATTCTTCTATATAAACAGAGCACCTTTTCAATTTCTTCCGCAGCACTGTAAATTGTCCCTGGTAACTTTCGATTTTCTTCGGTGGTCTTCGCACAAATGACAATGTTCGCGCCATCTCTTGCCAATTTGAGTGCAATTTCTTTGCCAATGCCACGCGATGCACCCGTTATGACAAAGGTTTTGCCGAGGAATTTTCTAAATATGTTAGTAAATATTATTTGCCATTATTTGATGCGTACAAATGACCAACCCCGTGTTGAGCATGACAAATGGTAAAACAATTAAAAATTGTATAAGCTAAAAGTAAGGCGTCACTCCTGAAGATTCAGAATAACCACGAAAAGCTAAACAAAACTTCCTCTGTAAATGAATTACACCACAAACAAACAAAGATGAACGAGAAAATAAAAACGAAAATATTAACAAAATGTAATGTAATTACTTGAACAAATTCAAATTCACATTTCAAAATTTAATTCTCTTACGATGTTGGTGAAATTTGTTTAAATTTCCAATTGCATCACCTTAACAAATTCAATGTCCTCACTTGTTAAGTCCAAAAATATGGGAATAAATGAGTCCAATTTTGCTAAATTAAAAAAATCAAACCATAATTACTTAATTAGGAATCTTACACCCAATTAATGTAAAATATTCTCCCTTTTCATGAACGGTTCTAACGAGGACTGAGAGGGTCCCCGCGTCGCGAATTGGATCCATGTCACGCCAAATGGAAATGTCCGGGCTGATAATAAAAAACTGAGAAAAAAATGGGCATTCTCCTTTTTATTAAAACGAATTTAATTTTTTTTCTTTACTTTGTCCAAAGAGCCATAAATTGAGTCGGGAAATGCAACATCAGTAGCCATGAAAGATTGAGCATTTTTGAAGAGGTGCAAATTGTGACAAAATTGGACTCCCAAATTGGTGATCACCAAATGTTTCACTTCATCAGGTACAATTCCATGTGCATTCAATGCTAATAAATTATCATTGAATTTTAACCCAAAAAGTATTAAACTCGCCTTCAACGAGTGCTTGGCCCTGTCCTGGCCCACCCGTGTTGACCAACACCGTCTCACCACCAATCCCTTTGACCAGATAAACAGTGACTTTTTGCTTTTGATGATGCTCATCGATGACAAAAGCCGAAATTAATAGGCTGACAATGGCATTGCCATTTGGGAAATCGCAACTTTCGTGTCTCTTTTCCGACGGATTTCTTTTGAGTTTTAAGTCAAACTAAAGCATTTTCAAAATAAAAGGATTTAAATATTTGATAAAAACGGACCAATCCAAAGGATGGCTTTTCGGGAAAATTGCCAGAAATTCGGAATGAGGGGCCGTGGCCCGGAATAATTTCGTCGGACCCCTTCCAGCAGAAAAAGCGCGAGATAAGCTGCCGGTCGGGACAAATGCTGCACTGTTTCCACGGCTGATCAAACATCCAATCGTTTTCAAACTCAAAGAGATCGCCTAAAAGGCATTTAATTACCGAACATTATAAAATGGAAATGGTCTAAATTAACCGACTATCGCAGTTATCCATGGCACAAATTTGTCGTCTTGCTAATTTTACAAAATATTATTTTAGAAATCAAAAATCGGAAAACTTTTTTTGTCTGCTTCACTTTCACAACGACATCCCCAGGGGTCGAATGGCCACCGTAAAGATGCACTGAAATGCATTCAGGCAAATCGGCATTTATTCTTTCGGGGCCTTCAGCAAGAATTCTTTCAGGAGTGATCAGCTGAGCTTTCGGAAATAAGCCGATGTTACCACAATGGTCAAAGTGCCAATGGGTGATAACCAAATGGGTAATTTCATGTGGGGAAATGCCATGGGTTTGAAGAACTGAAAATGTCGGATTTAATTTTATTTACTTTTGACCAACAGCTGAGAAAAAAATTATTGGAATAGTACACATAAAGGGCTTAACCGTCCCCGCCCTATAAACCTTAAATTTTGAAGGGAAAAGTTAGCAAAATTTTTTAAAAAGAAAATTTCAGTTAAATATGAATTAAAAGTTTCTTTACTCCGTTCCAATTTTTCTCGTTCGTACGAACTCGCACAATCGACCAACATTCTGATTCTGACCCCTCTTCCATTTGCTTTTCCTCCATTTTTTTCGTCAACCAAAGTGACTGAACAAGTCGCATTCACAAATTTTGCATCTTTCGCTGTGCTCACTTTACCTACCAAAATTTGTTGGACCGTAAATTCTTTCATACAAAAGAACAAATACTGTAAATTTTTTAATGTAAATTCTATTAGAACATTTGAGACGTCGAAAATGAATAACACAAAATAATAAAAAATATACACAACATTTTAACAAATTTTGTTTATTCACAGTTAAAAAAATAAATAAAAGAGAAATTAAATTACTAAATTATTCACAATTTAACTAAAATTAGGCTCTGTTACATTTTACGCATCAGGATTTTGCGAGAACAAAGATATAAGGCAAGAAAAGCGAGACTAATAAATGCGAGAACGAGAACCCCAAAAAGTGTTAAGTCAATCAATAGAACTTGCTCATTATAATTCTGGTAGCTTCAGAACTCAACTTTCGATAATAATATTCTTTTAATTTGATTAGCTTAAAAAGTTTAGGCCGCAGATTCGCCAAAGAGTGACTAATTGGACGCGTAAAGAGAAATTGGACCATAATTTGTTTGTCTCACCAAAGAAACGACAAATTATTTGTGTTTTCATTGCGTTGCACCTGAACACCGAATTTGGCACATTCGCGCGCCATCGTTCGATAAAGCCATAGAGAATCATCAATATTCGCACGGTTCAGACGCATTTTGTTTATCTGAAAAGTTGAATTGAAAAATTGTCCTTGTAAGAAATTGTTGTCATTAAGGCAGATAGATAAATTGTTGAAGGCATTAAAAAAGCCAAAATCATTTTGTCCTGTGTATTGCCCCACTGCCTTTACTCATTTCACGGTACTTTCATTGGCACCGCATCCAAACGAAGAAGTGTGCCATTTTTGCCATCGACAACCGGGAAGTACATCAAAGTGAGTTCGTCATGGAATTCCTTGTGACCAGAAATTCCCTCATAGTCGTTGAGAAAGTCACCACAGCCATAAAGGATCAACTTGTCTTTATATACCTGAAAATCTATGCGCTAATTTGTGTAAGATGTTCCCCTAAAGCGTCTCTTCTTGCACCCACCATCCCAATTAACAATTTTCCTTTAATTTGTCTCTTTTTGTTTGTGATTCTTAAAATATAATCCATCGGTCACTTCGATCGCTTTCGGATGATGTGAAGAGTGACCGTACACAATGTCCACCGTCCCACTGTCGATCAGTTGGTGCGCAAATTCAAGCTCCGTTTTCGGTATTTCATAGCCCCAATTACCGCCCCAATGAAGCGAAACGACGACGACATCACCGAAAGGTCGACGAGTCTTAAAAGAAAAGTGAGACTGAAATTGAAATTCCTCCTAACGCCCGTCCCTTTGGTCTCTCACTTTTCCAATTCGTCGTGCGATTGCTTCCGCACTTTGGGCCGATATTCCGTCGCGCAAAAAGTTGACGCCGCCCCGAGTCGCAGTGGCCGCCCATGACGAAGGCACCCCGCTGCTGTCGTCACCCCAGGCGAACAGCAACACTCGTCGTCCCTGCCCAACTTCAAATGCCACAGGTGCATCCGCCTCCGATTCGTTGCATCCGGCACCAACAGTGCGAATGCCGACTTGACGCAGAACGGAGACCGTTTCAGCAAGGCCTAATTAGTTTAAAAGGTAGAAAGCCGTCGACGATTGCGCCCACCCTTGTGGCCCCAGTCGAGCACATGGTTATTGGCCAACACACAGCAATCGATGCGGGCACTCTTCAGACAGGGGACATTGGCCGGGTGCATTCGATAATTTATGCCTTTGCCGGGCCAACTGAGAAAGCGTAAAACAAATCAAATTGAAGAATTGAGTTGTAATGCACTGGTCATCGCTTGTGGTCACAGATGTTTCCAAATTGATGATTCGGACCAGCGGTTGCCATTCGTCCAAAACTGACAACGCATCGCCCCAGGGGTAGTCAAAGTCCCTTCTGCAAAAGTGCCGCCGGAATTTAAAGCCATTATTCTTTTCAATTTTGATTTGTCATTCATTCAATCGCCATTTCATTTCAGCATTTAATTTACAAAAGTCCCACTTTTGTGGCAAAGGCCCTGAGTGACGTTCGGCCAACCGCACGTAATCATTGGCATCGTTCACATATCCCTCGTAAAGATGCGGTTCCGACGGGTGGGGAAGGATTTGGTCGACCCCTCTCCCGGTCATTACGTCCCCACAGAGGAAAAGGCGAACGCCCAACTCAACCATTGCCATTCCGTTGCGCATCTCTTTTCAACAGCAGCAATTAAACATCGGCACAAATGGCAAATTGGAAGTGATCGCTACTGAAAGTAATGACGACGGTTGGCAATTCAATGCAAATGAATGTTTAATTTTCCGAAACGCACGTAAAAAATGTTTTAGCTTTGTTTGAGGCTTATAGGATAATTTCAAATGCATATTTTGGAAATTCAGAGAAAAGGACAATAGACCTAGTCAAGCTTAAGCCTATGCCAAAGTTTAGACCTAAACTAAGCCTTAATTATAGAGTAGTGTCTGTTTAAAAAAATCATTCGGAACTCGGCCTTTTCGGCACTCGGACATTATTTACACTATTCGGCACTCGGAATTTCGGCACTCGGAGCGGAAGCGTAAATTTTAAGGGTTGTTAAAATGTCTGTAAAAAGTGACTTTCCATGGATTTTAATTTAGTTTTCTCGGTCTCAAAAAAATGGGGAAGAAAATCAATTTTTTTTCTCGAGAAATTTCTGCATTTGTCCGATCAATTGGCGCTTGCTTGTTTGTTCTCGACTCTCCTTCTTTCATCATAAATATTTGTTGTTGTTTTTTTCGTCATTGAATTATTTTGAATTTAAACAAAATTTAATAAAAATAGTGTATGAAAAAATATCAGAAATAAAAAAAAAAAACGGCACCAAATATGTCAATTCAGTTTAAGAGTTTTAATGAAAAAATATGGTATGATTAAGGGTCAAAAATACCAAAAAAGATTAATAATTTACGGTCCATTAACCGGAAATTTTTAGCCCAAAAAGGTCACTAATTGGTGGCACTTTTCCTCTATTTTAAAGGTCTTGCCATATTTTCCCACTTTCTATTTGCCACCTTTTCGATTCTGATTTGCTTCAATATGTTAAACGGGGTGAAAATACAATACTTGAACAAACAAGCTAAATGCAAAAATTGATGTGCCACCTTTTTGCCACTATTTTTAAAAAATTTGCCACTTTTTAAGTCTGACGCCATTATTTTGGACTTTCAAAACGGCACACAACCCAAAACTTGAGAATAATTCCTTGTAGCAAGAAATAAAGTTGCAGCAACAATTGAACAGAGTCATCCAGCACAAGATTTGTTTTTTTCCACCAAGCTTATTCCTATAGAGAAATATGCTACAGCGGATGGTCATTCTCCATCCATCCCATGGCAAATCCCATACTTTAACCAAAACATTATTAAAATCCCGCATTTTCGCCTTTTGTGGGTTCCCCTGGGACTGTAACCCATCCAGTGCCTCCCCCCACCATCTTTCTCCCCTCCCTCTCCCTCCCCCCACCATCTTTCTCCCCTCCCTCTCCCTCCCCCCACCATCTTTCCCCCTCCCTCTCCCCCCACCCTTCCCGCCTCTTTTCCTCCTCCCTTTTTTCATCATTTTCAACAATCGCTCTTCTTGAAAAGTCAATTCTCTTTTTTCCCTTACACGACCATTCATTTCTTCTTATGGCCAAATGTAAGGTCTTCTCTCTGCTCATGAATTAAAAATCTGTCAACAATTATTTGCTTAAATATTTTGTAATTTTCCTCAAATGTCCCTCAAAATGTTAAGGCCAGTTTGGCTGAATGCAAGGTCACTCACTACTCTCATTAAAAATGGTTTAATTTGATCAGTGATCTTAAAGCTTAAACATTTCCTCATAATTGTCTTTACTTATTAAGTCGCATTTTGCCGTTTGTCCGTGACAAGTTCCTCTCCCACCACCTTCTGTTGGCCTTCGCTTGTTTCCTTTACATTTTGCTGGGTGCTTTAATGTTCCAACTTTTGGAAGAGCGTCATTTTATTGGTTATCATACAATTTAAATCTCCAAAAATGTGACAAAAGTATTCAACCAAACAGAATCAAAAGCGAACCATCTTCGCCGAGTCGGTGTCGACTCGGAACATTACGCTGAAGCGGTGTGGACGAAAATTCAGAAAAGCTTGGAGAAAAATAAAGGAGACGAAATTAGCGAGAAAAAAATGGTTGCCGAAATTCGGGCAAAAACTGAGGAGAAATTTCATAAATATGTGGACACTGTTTACATCGCCCATCGCGCAGTTCGGCACGGCTTTGAGGAAGTGACGCCGCGCTTTTCCACCTTTCCCAAATTGAACCACCAATTGAGAACCCTCCGACTTGGGACTTCAAGAATTCTCTGTTCTTCACCGCCACAATGCTCACTTCCATTGGTTACGGCTTCGTCTGTCCGTCCACTTTCGAAGGACGGCTCTTCGGTGTGCTTTATTGTCTGATCGGTTTGTGCGACTTTTGTCGCTCATTTGCGTTAATTACCCTTTGAATTTGTCAGGGATTCCGTTGACTTTGGTCACTGTTGCCAAGTGAGTCTCTTCTTCTGAATTCCCCAATTTTCCTACTTCTTTTTTTTGCTCAAGTGTTGCCAAATTCTTCTCCGAGTTCATTTTCTTCCTTCATTTTAAACTTTGGGAAATTTTCGGCCGTTTTCGAAACTTCGGTCGTCCGTCGCCGTGTCTCTCTTCGCCCGAGGCCAGCGAATTGTTTGGCGACAGCGAAGACGAAGAGGCATAATTAATCACCACCCAATTGTGCTAATTGGTGCCACTTAATAAGTGCTTTAGAGTATTTTGGACCGCGTCCGTTTGGTCCGTTTTCCCCCTTTTGTTGTGTTCGGAATTGTCGTCGTTTACGGCTTTTTGGCTGCTTACATTGTGCAACGATACGAATTGCGTTGGACTTATTTGGAGTCGCTTTACTTCATGTTCATCAGCATTTTGACCGTCGGTGAGATGAGTACGGTCAACAATTACCGTATTTCCTATAATAAAGTGGCACTACTTTAATAGAATCCCACCTCAGGGGTCGGGGTCGTTTTGGCGCGGACCGGTTTGGCGCCGTCAATTTTAAAATGCCATAAGTCTTTTCTTAGTAGATCAATTCTTGCATATCTGGTATCAATCAGTAGCTATATATGTGCTTTCTATAAATAGGAAAAAAAATGAAACGAAATAACCAAAACAAAAAAGTTTTGGCGCTCGGCGCCAAAACGGCCAGAAAAATCCCATTTTTTGTTGTTTTTTGACCTCAATTTATTTGTAGATTAATGATTTTTTTTGAAATTTGGCATGCTCATAGAGCTTATGAAAGGCGATCGAACCATATCAAATTTGTTCAATTTGGATCATTTAAAAAAAAGTTATAGCCCACGGCGCCAAAACGGCCGGCGCCAAAACGGGCGGTTCCCCACCTCAGAAGTGGGTTGAAAACAGAGCCCAAAAGGAATTTAATATAGAAATTTGGTAATTAATTACTTAATTATTCAAACAAAAAAAAGGCTTTGGCGATTATCGTCCCCAATCGGAGAATATGTTTGCCGTTTTGCTTCTGGTAACATTTGGAGTGATTTTCACAACAATGTGTAAGCACCAAATGAAAAAAATTTGGCACTAATCGGAATTTCTTAGGTATGGACGTCGTTGGACGAATGTATTTGAAGGAAATTCATTATTTGGGTCGGAAATTGCAGTCGAATAACCCTTTTTATATGATCAGAGAGGCGAAAGCAAAGTAAGAAAAATATTTTGGTCGAATTTCGATGCCAATTTGAAGAAGACGTCGTGCGGCGATGGCAAGTTTGCTGGCCCAATTGGCCAAAGGGATGATTTTCGCGCACAAAAATTTCTCCGAGCTTCAGAAAAAGATTTCCATTCGGAAATTTTCGATGCGTCGAAGGCCCTCTCACATTTGTGGGCTCTTTTGCTTAACAATTTATGTAAATACTGACAAAAGTGCCCGACGGCAAATTCATGTTCGCCCGTCTTCCGCCCGATCCGCCCCGCGAGTGCCAAGTGATCTCCACGTCCGCTTACAGTGTTCGGTTGGCGTGGATCGCCGCTTTCTCTTCGGCCGACGTGAAAGTGACTTACAATGTGCGCTATCGGCAGAAGTAAAATGACAAACAAAATGAAAACAAATGTTTGAATTCGCATTTGGAAGGTATGAACAGTCGACGGAAGAAGAGGGGGACATAAAAGTGCCGAAAATGCGCGAATTGAAAGGCATTCAGGTGAAAGGAACACCGCGGGGGGGGGCACTTGAAGAAGGCATTCATTGCGTATCGTTTAAAGGCATTCGCCGTGGAGATTATGAGTTTGGCCTCGTGCTCCCTCTACGAGTTTCGCATTACCGCCGTTTCAAAGTATGGCGAGAGTAAACCCGTCATTCTCGTCCAATACACAGGCAATTATTTCGAACAAATTTTAAGGGAATGAAGAATGTCTGGTGATGTGATAAAATCAATAAAAACTGATACAAATTCTCAAAAATTGACTAATCTTCCCATTAAAATATTTTAAATTTTCTGATTTCGTGGATGGTGAGGGTGGGGTCTCTGCCTCCCCTCGCCCTTGGCTACGCCCAATGCTCTGATAAGTTCAGAACCTCAACTGAGCCCACAGCATTTGTTGGCCACCAAATTAAGTGGCAATACTGTCGAATTGACTTGGGAACCGCCGTACAAAAGGACAAACGATGTGAAGGTTGGGCCACCGTCGAAATTTCGACATTCCCAAATTGAAGTTCAGCATTACATGGTCTACTGGACGGACAGTTCCGAGGCACGGCTGGACGAATGGCAAAAGCTTACGGTGTACGGGCGAAGAGTCATTTTCCCCGACTTGAAGCACGACTGGTTCTATTTGTACTGCGGTGAGAAGGGGACGGAAAGGATACAAAATGGGCGAAAAGCCAAAAAAAAAGAAAAGAAAAAAGGCCAATTTCAAAAGAAGAACGGACGGTAATTGGCATTAAATATGACACGGAATTTCAGCGAATGCCTGCTTTCAAAATGGCCAACGTTCGCCACTTTCCCGTGCAATTTACGTTAAAACCGACAAATTGCAACCGAACAAAAAATGTGAGAAGGGCGGCAAAGATGAAAGGGATTTTATTCCGCTCATTCATTTGCCAAAGGCATTGGCCATTCGCACACCATCGAAGTGATGGAAGCGATTGCGCAACGCGAGGAGGAGACGAGCGAAAGAACGCCGCTACTGAAACGGGCCAAATACGCCTCATTCGCCGTCTGAGCAAAGAGAACATTCGGAGAAGCAAATGCAAAAACAGAGAAAAATTAGCAATTTTCAAGGGTTTTGGCAAAATTTTAATTTTTCTCTTTTTGTTCTAAAGCAATACGTTAGCGAGCGCTGTTTTAAGCATTATTTTTTGTGAATACAAATTGGCCTTTTAACCACTCACAGCAAAGATTAAATAAGTCATGCTAAAATATGAAAATTCAAAAGAGGAATAAAACACACAAAGTCATTAAAAAATAATTTAAAAGCAATAAATAATATTATTATTCCATTAATTGGTGGCCCTTTTGATGACCATCCATTCTTCTGCGCATTAGCGAATCATTTTCAGCCGAACATAGCCCAGCCGCCGCCGAAGCCGGCTCCCCGGGCACCCATCGAATTGCCAGAGAACCAGTCGTATTGACGTTTCAGACGCAACGGCGCGACCCTTGCGGAGCAAAATGACACGGTCAGCAGCACAAGGAGCAGCACAAAGAGGAGAAGTGAGCGAAGGAAAGGCATCAGCGAAATTGAACAAAAGTGGGACTTGGCAAAAGAAAGAAATGGGACGAAAGTGCGGCGTATCAATGGCAGAATCGCATTTAAATACCATCAAACGGAGAAGGCACCCCGTTTGGCCTGATTTATTGGAGCAATTAAAGTGTTTTGATCAAAACCTTCGCGAAAGATTTGAACTGAGTACAAGAGGAATATGCACTTAGGGCGATTGTTGTCATTGTTGGGTAACAATTCGATGAAATTGGCAAAGTTTCGCTCATTCCATTCATTGGCCATAAATCATCGAACGCAGCCCATTCCATCGCAACGCAAACCCAAAGAAAGAGGAAACCGAACAAAGGCCACTGATGAATCGGTCAAACTGTTGCCAAACACAAATCACAATTTCATAATGCGTAAATTTTATTAACAAATAATGATTTTCTTGCAATTTCTTAGAATTGTCTTTCGTTTGAAAACATCGATCAGTGCCAATGGTATTTTTCTTTTTTCTTCCCATTGTTTATGCCGTCCACAATACCACCCCATTGCCTTCGATTGGAACCAGGAATGGCGCCAATGACCTCAATTTTAAAAATCGGAATTTTGATGCCTAAATTTTTGTAGGCCGATTTCTTACCAAGAAACTATCGGAAAATAGTCTTAATTCTGAGGGTACGACCGAGAATTGGGTTCGTTATTCGAGATAGAATTAGTTATGACATAAGAGTCTTGAATATAATTTTGGGATTGAGACCAAAATGCGTCTTGGGACTAAGAATTTGTCCTAGAGGTTCGAGACAGAATTAAGCTGCACTCGTATGGTAAAAAGTTTTCCTGTAAATGCAATAACAATTTTTTAAAAGCAAAAAACATTGAGGTAAAAAAAAAAACATAAAAAGGTAATTTTTTAAATTTAGTTTAATTAATAGAGTAATTTTCAGTACTGAAACGACCCCTACCTCAGAAACCCCTACACTCATACTTTTGTCGATTCGCCGCACCCTTACTTTTGTCGCTTCGTCATAGCACCGAAAAAAACGAACAAAAAAGTTTTCTCAGATTTTTTCTTGTTATTTGTCCTGTCCCGTGCCTTTTGTTTTTGCAATTCGCCAAAATTCCTTCACTCATTGTCACCCTCCCCGCCCCCCCCCCCCGCCGGCAATGAATGATTAATTAAACAAATGAGGGGTCAATTTGATGAGTAAATTTGTTGAAAATTGTTATTTTGTACAGTGGGGAGGGGGTTTTGCTGTGGCAACTTCTGTTGGTGTTATTGCTCATTTTGTCTTTTGATGCGTTATTTTGCTTGCTGATGAGTGATTAGACGCGCATTCGTTAGGTTTTATTAACACATTTGCGAAAAACGTTAAAAAATAAATTTATTAAAGGTTTTTTCCGATATGGCAATTAACAAATTTTGTTGCCTTCTTTTTATTTTGATTTTGTCCGTCGCATTTGCCGTTGGCTCAAAAGAAAATGACAAAGTGCGGAAGAAGCAAGTGATTGGAGCACACGCAACAGGAGCAGGGAGTGAGGGGGGACTGCTGACGGGAAGACGACGAAGACAAATGATCGGAGCACGGGGCACAATCGAAGGCAATGGGGTGGTATTGTGGACGGCATAAACAATGGGAAGAAAAAAGAAAAATACCATTGGCACTGATCGATGTTTTCAAACGAAAGACAATTCTAAGAAATTGCAAGAAAATCATTATTTGTTAATAAAATTTACGCATTATGAAATTGTGATTTGTGTTTGGCAACAGTTTGACCGATTCATCAGTGGCCTTTGTTCGGTTTCCTCTTTCTTTGGGTTTGCGTTGCGATGGAATGGGCTGCGTTCGATGATTTATGGCCAATGAATGGAATGAGCGAAACTTTGCCAATTTCATCGAATTGTTACCCAACAATGACAACAATCGCCCTAAGTGCATATTCCTCTTGTACTCAGTTCAAATCTTTCGCGAAGGTTTTGATCAAAACACTTTAATTGCTCCAATAAATCAGGCCAAACGGGGTGCCTTCTCCGTTTGATGGTATTTAAATGCGATTCTGCCATTGATACGCCGCACTTTCGTCCCATTTCTTTCTTTTGCCAAGTCCCACTTTTGTTCAATTTCGCTGATGCCTTTCCTTCGCTCACTTCTCCTCTTTGTGCTGCTCCTTGTGCTGCTGACCGTGTCATTTTGCTCCGCAAGGGTCGCGCCGTTGCGTCTGAAACGTCAATACGATTGGTTCTCTGGCAATTCGATGGGTGCCCGGGGAGCCGGCTTCGGCGGCGGCTGGGCTATGTTCGGCTGAAAATGATTCGCTAATGCGCAGAAGAATGGATGGTCATCAAAAGGGCCACCAATTAATGGAATAATAATATTATTTATTGCTTTTTTAATATATTCTAACGTTCTCTTGTCAAATGAATAAATTATTTTTGAAAACAATATTCAATCCTTTTATCAAACCGATTTTGTAAATCCAAATGTTAAATTGGCATAAAATAAATAACATTGAAATAAAAGCTAAAAAATAATTAAAATATTAAGGTAAATTAATGAATGAGTGAGTGTTTTCGATTCATTATTATTGTTTTTCTTATCACATAAACTATAATGTTTTGTTCGAATCCATTGCCAGAGTATTCGCCGTTAAATGCCGTGCCCTTCATTTGTCCGTCTTAATTCGACTCGACTCGATTCACTCCGTGGTCCCGTCCAACTGCCAGTGCGTCAAAGTGCCAATTTGCCGCCCGTCTTTCCGTTGCCGTCCCCTTCGTTCGTCCCCTCCCCGTTTTTCTTCCCTATTGAACCCGTCTTCAAAAAAGTCTCATGCCATTTTTTGATTTGTTCTTGCGGCGGCGGATCCATTCCAAATTCCGTGCGAAACCTAACAAATTTTAAGGCATCTTTCGTTGGCCATTCCCTCCTAATTTTTCCGACCTTCGCGCTGTTTGGGTGTACGAATTTGTCTCCTCATACCAACAGACCAATTTGGCCCTTTCCAAAATGCTGAACACACGTGACATTTTCGAAGCGGCCATTATTCGCAAAAAGGCGAATAATCTTTTATAATTACAAGAAAATAATAGATTAAATGACTTTGTTTCGACAAAATTTGATCGATTTGAGGAAGAAAGTTTTGAAAAAATAGTGTAAATAACGGACAGCATTAGCGGAATGAGTAACAACGAACCCGGGGGGGGGGGGGGGAATGCCTTGTTTATATAATTGGGTGAAAAGGATTGAAAAGAAAGGAATTGGGGAAGGAAAAGCAAATAAAAAGGAAGAAGCAGCGAAAAGAGACCTCACACATCGAAAGTGAAATGGAAAATAAAAGGAATTGAAATGAAAGGAAAACAATTCTCGAGTGAAATCATCTGCTGCTGTTGAGGAGAAAGTTCTCGGCCAAAGTTGAAAACTGATTAATAAATCAGCACTGATCAGCTGCCAATTAAGTCCAAAGTTCGTCCGTCTGATCAGCCAATGGTGGGCCAATTCCTCCTTCTGTCATATCCCTCGCCCTCTTTTCCCAGATTCTTTGCGATCGCAATTGTCGTCGTCTCCGACATTTGCTCTCGCAGATAAATCTTCCCTTTGTCAAAACAATTTATAATTAATGTGTTTGAAAAGGAAGATTTAATTTCTTTCATTAAAAATAAATATATCAGATCATTTTTTTCCTCAGAATGGAAATTGAAAGAGAAAAGAATTTTTTTTTTTGGAAAAGTGGGAAGACACTGGACTGTGTGGGGGGGGAGGGAGTGACAATCGCCGGGGGGGGGGGGGGGGTGCCAATCGCATTGCGTGAAGTGTGCCGGTCGTCGGACGGAGAGTGTGGCATCGCCGTGGGTTAAAATGTTCCGGTCGCCGGGCGAATGGCTGATGGGTGCGTTCGGCGCCCCGACAATTCGACAGTGGACAATCCGACAGAAGTGGACAATCCGACAGTGAATAAAAATAAGAAAAAAAAATGAAAGATCTATAGCCAAAAGAGTAAAATAATGCGATTTAGAAAACAAAAAAGAAAATGACGAAATTCCAATGCATAAGTTAAAAGAGACAATTTTCGTTTCCTACTCGCTTACAGAATGCCAGATTTTTTAATTTGGATTTACTGACGGACTATTCACTGTCGGATTGTCCATTTCTGTCGGATTTTCCTCACTGTCGGATTGTCCATTTCTGTCGGATTTTCCTCACTGTGGGATTGTCCATTTCTGTCGGATTTTCCTCACTGTCGGATTGTCCATTTCTGTCGGATTTTCCTCACTGTCGGATTGTCCATTTCTGTCGGATTTTCCTCACTGTCGGATTGTCCATTTCTGTCGGATTTTCCTCACTGTGGGATTGTCCATTTCTGTCGGATTTTCCTCACTGTCGGATTGTCCATTTCTGTCGGATTTTCCTCACTGTCGGATTGTCCATTTCTGTCGGATTTTCCTCACTGTCGGATTGTCCATTTCTGTCGGATTTTCCTCACTGTCGGATTGTCCATTTCTGTCGGATTTTCCTCACTGTCGGATTGTCCATTTCTGTCGGATTTTCCTCACTGTCGGATTGTCCATTTCTGTCGGATTTTCCTCACTGTCGGATTGTCCATTTCTGTCGGATTTTCCTCACTGTCGGATTGTCCATTTCTGTCGGATTTTCCTCACTGTCGGATTGTCCATTTCTGTCGGATTTTCCTCACTGTCGGATTGTCCATTTCTGTCGGATTTTCCTCACTGTCGGATTGTCCATTTCTGTCGGATTTTCCTCACTGTCGGATTGTCCATTTCTGTCGGATTTTCCTCACTGTCGGATTGTCCATTTCTGTCGGATTTTCCTCACTGTCGGATTGTCCATTTCTGTCGGATTTTCCTCACTGTCGGATTGTCCATTTCTGTCGGATTTTCCTCACTGTCGCATTGTCCACTGTCGAATTGTCCAGTCACGGGTGCGTTCGGCTCCTTTGACTCCCTACATTCATTCCTTTTTCCTTATCTGTGTAAATTCGGCTTTTTTCTTCTTTTTTTACTTGTACTTTTTTTTGTTTTTCACAATTAAAAACCAATAAATAGCGAAAGAGTGTAAATAATTTTGGCTTTGTTCATTTGGGCTCGGCAACAGCTGTTGGGGACGATTGACCAGCAACTTATTTATAATATAATATTTTTGGATTGCTTTGACAACAAATGGCGAACGGTCAGCGAAGGGATGGCCAAAAGAATTCATTGGCAAAAGAATTGAAGAGGAAAGGCCAATGGATTTATTCCAACTGTGTAAGGTCACTGATTCATTCACTCTAATTGAAATGATATGCTTTTGGAATTAATAAATTTGAAAATTTTGTATAGCAAATGCTCCCCCCTCCCTTTTCCGTTTTCCCCTCTCCTCCCTTCCCTTCACCCTCTCCTCTCTTCCCTTCCCTTCACCCTCTCCTCCCCATCCCTCTGCCCTCTCTTCCCCTCTCACCCTCTGCCTCCTTTGGCCCCTTTCTCCGTTTTCCTTCTCTCCCTCCTTAGAGTTCTCTCTTTTTTCCGTTTTCCTTTCCTCACCCCCTCGCTCCCTCCCCCCTTTTCTCTCCCCCTCCCCCTTTTTTCCATTAACAATTGTTCCTTCTCAACGGTCAAAGGAATAAATAACCCCCTAAATTCATTTGCTCATTCTCTCCCGCGATGCTTACTTCTTCTGGTGAAAAATGGTGTGACGAGATAATTGACCCGAATGGGACGCATTCATCGCCATCAATGCCCCTCAAGTCCCATTGGGACCCCCGAGGAGAAGTGCCATCTTTCCCCCCTTCTCGCCCCCCCTCCCATCAGTCCCTTCCGTCACCCCCCCCCCCCCCCCGCCCGCCCTCTTATCGCCTGAATTTTGGAGAAACGAGTGATGGGACGAATGTGGCGAAGAAGGGGAAGCAGAGGAAGAAGAGTTCATTCATCCAAACTCATCCCCACCCGAACTGGGCAAAAGTCCAGCTGTGATTTTTCGAGTTTTTACGAATTTCGCTTTTCGCCTTTCTAATTTAAAATGCACGAATTTTGAAAAAATTGACCCCACAAATTTTTGCAAAAATTGTAAATTGACCGAAAAGCCCAAAGATTAGTTGTTTTTTTTTTGGTGAACATAGGGCATTCAAATTTTCCCAGCAGAGGCGGCGCCGAACATTCAGATTTTTCCATACTCCGTTCTTTAAACAGTCGACCCCTTTTCTGAAAATTTGTTAAAAATATACTTATTTTTACCTTTCAAATTCAAATCCTCAATTCAGCTTTGAATCATTTTTTTAAATATCTATTTTAACACTAATCTTTTTTTTGACCAGCAGATGTCCTTATGAGGGAAATTTTCGATGGGATTTCTGCTTATAATGCCACCAAAGAGTTTATGGATTTAAATGTAATGTCTGGACATTTTTTTTCGTCCAATTTATTCGCAGAAAAATATATTGTCAAAAAATTAAAATCTCATTGCGATTTGCATTTTGGATTTCGAGTTTTTTTTTTCGTCGCTTCGTCTCGCTTTTTACATAAATTTTCCAATTCGAAGGTTTTTAAAGGCACAGAAAGAAGGGCATTTCGTTTGTGTAAATTGTCCCATGAACACAATTTGGGCTCGCATTGGTCAGCCGGTCACTTTGCCCTGTGAATTTGAGTCCTCCGGCGGAGCATTCGCCAGCAGTTCTTCGGATCAGATTGAATGGCGAAAAAACGGCTCACTGATTTTCAACGCCTTTGGCAATGAGCCGGGTTTTTTTGCTTCTGATTATCAGGGCAATAATGAACAAAGAGTGGCATTAGTGAAACGGGCACCGCTTTAGGACGACTCACGCGAGTTTCGGCCATGGATTTGACTATTCATTCGGTCCAGTTGCAAGATCAGTCCACCTTTTTGTGTTCAATCAGTCGTTTCCTCCGCGGGAAAACTTTCGGCGGGACGGAATACGGCAAAATGATCCGATTGATTGTCAATGGTCGGTCCAATTATCGTCTAATCATTGTTATTTGTTTCTCCCATCTTTTTTTCAGTATTTCCTCGCATTTTGGAACCATTGGAAGGATCGAAAATATTTGCCAAGGAAAACGGTACCTTAAGACAAAAATGTTTGGCCGATGGAATTCCTTCTCCGAGCATAAAATGGAGCAAAAAAATGGTGGGCAATCAAAATATTTAAATGAATAAAATAAAAATTACTTTAGAAAAATGGCACTTGGGAGACAGTGAGTTTTGATAACCAATTGCTGACCATTGAAAACTTTTCGGTCGAAGACGAAGTCAAAAAAGGGATTAATTCGTAAAATTATTTAATAATTTTAGGGAGAATATAAATGCGAAGCACAAAACTTTGAAGGGAAGAAAAATGCCATTGTAACAATAAAAATGCGAAGTTGAAATGGAAAAGTGAATTTGGGAAAAAAACAAATGATCGAATTCAGAATCTTTGCGAATTGACCGTGAAAATCCGTCACTTACGAATAAAACGGCGGTCGAAGGGTCGGCGGTGTTTTGGCAGTGTTCCGTTGAGCAACAAAAGCAAATGGCCAAGGGAAAAGTGCGCATTCGGTGGACAAAGGGAGGGAAGGCAATTAACGCAATGGAAGTCGGCCTCAGGGCCCACTTCAATGACCAAGTCAAATGGACGGCATCCTTTTGCTATTCGCTTTAAATGCCATTTAGGAAGGATCCTTTGGCATAATGCATTTGCGGCGTACGGACAGCGGTCAATTTGAATGTCACGCGACACTTTTGGACCCATTGGACGGACTTTTGGAGAGTGACAGCGAAAGAGTGCAGTTGAACGTGCAATGTGAGTGAGGACGAACAATCACAGACGCATTGCTTTCTCATTAATAAACTGCTGTTGGGCACTGTCTCTTCAGATAAACCTGAAGTTTCGCCGAATACGCGTCGTTTCCATGCGCTTCCCTTGGGCCATCCGCCGGCGGAGTTGGACTGTCTGATCGATGCCAATCCGTTGCCGACTTTGGTCAGATGGACCAAAAATGGCAGAGAAATGACCGAACACGTGGAGAAAAGCATTGGATGTGCGAAAGAGTCGGACAAATAATTTATTATTTATTTTTTAAGTGAATTTATTGCGAAGCTCCGTGCGCATTTCTTCCGCCAATTTGCGCGATTCCGCCGGCATTTTCACTTGCGAAGCGGAAAATATCATCGGAATCACTGAGCCAAAGTTGGAGATTCATGTCGTGGTGGCAGAAGCACCAAAATTCACAAAAATTCCGGCACCAAAATACATAGTGAAGGCGGGGCAAAGAGTGGAGATCGAATGTGAGGGATTTGGGGAAGTGCCGGTCCGAAGAGTGTGGAGCAGAAGAGAGGACGGGGTCAGCAGAAGCCGGGGGGGGGGGACGCAACTATCGAAAGGTAAAACCCCTGAAGACGCACCGTTCATTCTCCGATGCCAAATTTCTGATCGCAAATGCCTCCCGCACTGACCATGGCTTGTATTGCTGCTTGCTGATCAGTTCCATTGCAACGGTTTCCCGTGATGTGCAATTGATAGTGCATGTAAATGTTCCCTCTTTTTTTTGATTTCATTCCCCCCGCCCCCCAAGGAAACAATTCCCCAATGTCCCACTAATTTTCACGTCCAATGCGAAGGGCAGCAGCGACTCGCAGTGCGTTGGACGCCGGGATACCCCGGCGGAAATCACTCCCAAACTTTTCGCGTTTTTTACCGGCAAATTCTGAACGCTTCGCTAATTGATATTGATGAGAAGGAAGAAGCATGGAAAGTGACTGATCAGCGAACTGATCAATCCCAAATGCTTGTGAATCACTTGGAATTGTTTGGGCATTACGAACTTAAAATGGAAGCCAGCAACCGTATTGGCACGACCAATTGTACCGTACCCGGCACTCATTACAGTATGAAAAGGGGTTAACCTAACCTCAAAAGGGACTGTTTAAGCATGCGCAAAAATGGACAGACCCGCAAATTTCCTTCTCTTCAATTCGATTTCGAACGCGGAGAGAATTCTGATTTTAAATTGGGACGAAGTGAAAGGGGCAAATTCGTACAAAATAAAACATCGAAAGAGTTGTGAGGGGAACAGAGAAAAGAATGACAATTTCCGAGAGATTGTGCGAATATTTTAATGCTGACGAATTATTGACCCATTTTAGGCACAAACTTCGAACACAACATACAAATTGTGGTCAGAAAAGCTCAACCTTGGCCCTAATCCGAAGTGTTGCTCCGAATTGGTGGTCCAATCCGTTCGGCTGCCCTTCTCCGACTCCGATCATTCCCCCGTGGTCACTTTTCCCACCGGTCATTGGCCATTTACCCTTTCCCTTTCCAATTGTGCCATTCGCTTAGGCTGCTCCGTCGGCACTTTTTCTTCCAATCCCTCGGCACTTTTTCTCTTCTCTTTCTGCGTCATTTTCCCTTTGTTTGTGTTGTCCCTCTTTGTCCTTTTCCTTTACTTCCGACGAGCAAATGAAAAGGCGCGTCAGCAGCACCAAAACAGCCGAAAGAATGGCATAAATTCAGCGGAAAAACGAAGCCAAAAGCGAATGAACCATCGCAAAAATGGTTTAAAAATAATAATTGGGCAAAAAATGCACATTTATTTAGAAAGCGAAAAAGGAACACCTTTTGGAGACAGTTCCGACATGGATTATGAGTACGTTTTTGTCCGTCCTCTGTTTCCATGCCAATTCTTTTCAGCTGCTGCTCCTCTTCCCCCCGCTGTGACAGCATTTCCTCCTCGGCCAATGCTTTTGCCCAATGTGCCTTTGGTCATCCAATTGCCATCACTCGCAAATTATTTCCTGAAAATTACATTTGTACAAAATTTGCCCAATTCGATGAGGAGGAGAATGAGGGAGAGGAGGAGAGTGACCAATCGGAAGCGGTGGCAAAAAAAAAACATTCGCAAAAAATTTCACTTTTTTAGAGTTATGGCCAACTTCCAAATGATGAAGTCACTTTGCTGAACTCTTTTAATGGAATTTCGACCATTTCTGAAAACATTCATAAAAATGGTTTCAGCAATAATAGTGCGCCAAATAATTGGCCATCCGCCGGAACATTCGCTGACAATTCATCACATAATAATGCATCGTCCGCAATTTGCATGGAAATGGTCAAAATGTCCATTTGAAAATTAAAATGCAAAATTCACAGAATTTGGCCATTGGACAAAGCGAAGCGAAGCAAAGCGCAGTGGTGGAAATGCTACGGGAAAAGTACCTTTTTGCAGAGGCGGAACTAAACACAGTGCACGAATTGCGAATTGAACAGTTGCGCAGAGAAATGTTGAATAATTTGGTGGAACGATAAGCTGATCAAATAACACACTTTTTTCATTGCATTTATTTTAATACACTTGAAAATTATTCTCTTATACATTCATATTTTACTGCTCGGTAAATGTTAAACGACTTTTGGCAAATAGTACTAAAATTCCGAAAAAAGTTGGAGATTAACACTGTATTTCTTCGTTTTCTCCACCATTTTTGTACCATTTCTGGAATCTTTTCCAATTGCTGTTAAGCCCCAAATTCGAGGTTAAGTTTGTTTGGCTTAAAATAAATCAAAGATGGACCATTTTGGTCTAAAATTTGTTAATAAGTCACACCGATCTTCAAAATTTTTCCTTGTGGGCGTATCCCTTACACATGACTGTTTTTTTTTCTGACTGACTTATATTAATCAGTGTAATTGACAAATAATTTCTCATTTTTTTAAAAAACTAAATATGCTCGTTTGTTTTCCGCCTCCGTTTTCCGTTGCTTTCGTCTTCGCAACTTTGGCTTCCCTTTTAATGGGTTGCGCCATCGGTCTTTTGACTGGCGGATGGGTCACTGAGTTTCCGGCGCCGGCTACGACACTCCCTTTTGAAATCTGTCGGTGGTCCCCGTCCTTTTTTAGGCTGCACTTTAAAACATCGACCTAATGAATTAAAAAAAATAGTTTCTTTTAAAAAATACCAATATTTTCACCTCCAAATTCACCTGCTGTTTTCTCTTTTGGTCCTCCTCCTTCGAAATTGGGGTGAATAAAATGGGCCGTCTGAAGGGTTTTCCCGTCGTTTTTTTCGTCTCCGCGTTTTCCTCTGCTTCTCTGTCGTCCTCTTCAATCACTTCTTCTCTGTCTTCCTTGTCTTTCAACAGCAAACTTTGACTATTTGTGTGACTAATGTCCTTTGGTTGTGTTGGTACCTATGAATTTAGCATTTTTTCATTTTGAGGGGGAGGTAGGTACTCCGAGAGTTTGTATTCCACTTTTTTGAAGATCTTTTGAAAAATTTTTTGTTGTTTGGTTTAAGAAATCCTGTAAACACCTTTCCTGGAGTTTTCAGGGTCACTGATCACGAATTGATATTCATTTTGACTAAATCCGAACCAATGACCCAAATTCGAACAAAAAGCCGAAAATCCAAAAATTTATTTTTTGATTTTAAGCCCAAATATTAAAAATAGCAATATTGAATTGTCATTATTTGTTACGTTCCCCAATTGTTTTCTAAAATATTTCATCAAATTATTCGATTCCTTTTCTCTTCCCCACCCTTTTGCCTTTTCTTTACCTCCGATTTCTTCCGAAACTCTTTTGTGAAAGGGCGAACCTTCCAGTCCAACCATTCCGCTTTGAACACATCTTCCAGTGACTTAAGGAATGAATTGTTCGCTTGTAATGTCAGAATGGGCAACCCCACCCCATCAGTATGTTTTGCCTGCACAGAGAATATGGTACAAATGTCAATTTTGGCTAAGATTCGCTTCGCCTTCGTTAAGTGCTCCCCTCTCACAATGGCACATTGTTTCTTCCCAAGTTCAGCCTTAAGTGGTCCCAGTAGATAATAATTGGCGATTATGTTTGAATCCGATTCCAAAAATTGCTTCATTAGTCTTAAATGGAGATAAGATAAATAATTCGTTCGAATGAATACCTTTGAGTTTGAAAAATATCCAACGGAGTATGACGACAAAGAAATGATGCAGTCACTATTTTTTGTTCGACTAAAACTAATCGCTTTAAAAGTTCCAAGAAATCTTTTGGTCGATTTCCTTCGTCCATAATTGTTAGCGTTATTGTTTTAAGAAGAAAATTGATTAAAGGCAGTGATGGTAACTCAAAAAGGGCAAAAGATTAGTGTCTTTCAAATGCGGTTTATGATCTCTAGGGCTGTGAATTATATGGATATAAAATCGCAAAATATGGCAATAAAATTGCAAAATATGGACATAAATTTTTCCAGAATTGGTTGAAATCGCAAATACATTTCTGAGTTTTTTTGGGGGTAAAACGCAAAGATATCTATTTTTTTCAGAAATATTTAAAAAAAAATTGCAAAAAATTTTGCAAAAACTCGAATTTTTTTATTTTAATGGGATTTTTTGGTAATTTTCAAGAAAATTTTTTAGGGGAGTATTTTTCGTTTCATTGCATTTTTCTTATGAATTTTTTGAAAATGTCAAAATATGGACATAATGCCAAAACATGGTCATAAATGGCGAAATAATGAAAAATATGGAAAAATAAAAAATATGGAAAAACTGAATATAGAGGTCAATCCTAGAAGCTTCAAACCAAGCTAAAAACATGTTTTTTGTGCGTTTCACGCCTCCCACAGTCCAGTAAAAAAAATATATGGATTTCCATATAATTCACAGCCCTAATGATCTCTATTAAAAGTGATTATGTATTGTTAGATAAGCTATTAAAAAGCTACAAAAAATGCTAAAAAGACGGAACGGGCAATTTTGGCGTGTCCATCTTGGCGTCGTTAGTTATATAACGTTTCTCAGAGGTAAACCAAACTAAGCATTCTTAGTATCATTCGACAGCACTTGTTAATTTCTATAAGCTTGCAAAACTTCAAAAAACTTGGTCCAGCTAATGAAAAGTTAAATTCAAAAAAAAGTGAAAATTCATCAAATTTTTGAATATAACTTTTTATTAGCTGGACCAAATTTTTTGGAATTTTGATAGCTTATAGAACTGCCAAGAGATGTCGAATGATTACTAAAAAGGGGTAAAAAACGAATTGACCGAAACGAAGCGGATGTTCTCGTCCTATTCGATGAACAAAACTTGATTTATCTGAGGCTATTTGCATGATCGAAATGAGTCTTTGTTTATGATGGTCACTGTCAGTGATTAATTGAAAGAGAATGCCTTTTCTTGTCGCAATTTCTTTCACTCATCAAATGGAGCACCATTTTCTTCTTTCTCAGTGCAATTCCCCCGTCTCTCCCCCCCCCCCCCCCCCTTCCTCTCATTGTCCCCCTCCCCTCGCACAGTGAATTTGTTAAATACAACGGGTATCTTTGTCATCTATATAGTGTATAAAACTGGCAAACATTCATTGTGCTAAATTGTCAGTTTGAGTTTTTTTTTTTTGCCCGACTTTTCCCAGTCAGTGAGAGTTCGTTAGTTTTTTTTACAGATCCTTAAATTGTTCCCATCTTTTGGATTGTAATATTTCTCTTTCGAAATGTCAACAGTCGTGGCATTTGTTTGGGCATTTCCACTTTTTATAGCGTTTTTGTCCCATGGGTCAATGGGCCAAATCGATTGGTTCTCTCCTTCTCTAAACGGCGGAGGTGGGGGTGCATCGGAAGGTGAAGTTTAGAGAGGCCCAAAGCAATCATTTGGCTAAATGACCTTTAGGTCGATCAGAACAGCCCTCATTTCAACCGATCAAAATTGAAGATGCCGGATATCCGTCATGGGACCAAATGCCGAACAACCCATCAGATAGGCATTACTAAGGATTAAACAAATTACCGTTCTTTTTACTGCCGGAAAAAACGACCCCTTCGGCGAGCGTTTTGGGCATCGAAAGTGACGGTTTTCCAAGTTGGGAGCAGATGCCAGACAATCCCTCAGGCGAGGGGCGATAATGGGTAAAATCGTAAACAAATAATGGTTTAGCAGCTGCAACTAACGACGGAGGGACAAATCCGACGGAGACGGGCGCCGGTGGGCGAAATGCGCCTGAGTCTTATTTTTAAATTCATTCAGAAAACTCAACTTGAGAGAAATTGAAGAGATTGTTTGAAGTTTTGATTTATTTATTATCTAATACTTTTTAAGAAACTTATTTTTTTCTTTTATTATATATTTACGACCATTGACATAAAATTAAAAGGGAAAAAAACTTGAATCGTTTTTTTATTCCTTTAAAAATCCAGATAATTTCTATAATTTTTATTTGAATTTAAAAAATATTAAAGATAATTTTAGAAAATAGATAAAAAATAAAGAAATACCCCGCGGGTTTGGGGGAATCTTTTGGTTTTTTTCATTTGAGGTTTTTTCATTTAATTAGTCATGCCTTTTTTAAAAGATTACTGTTTTTACAAGTAGGGTTTTTTATGTTTATTAATTCAGGAAATCAAAATTATAAAATTTTTAATTTAGATTTAAATTTGTTAAAATGGGTTAGAAGCAAATTCGGCCCGCTGACAAAATCTAATCCGACAAATTCTCACCTAAACCAAAAAACAACAATGTCTCACTCCGACAGTCCTATGAAATTTCCTAAAATTTTTAAATTCTTTGAAATTCCCGTCACTGTCCCGCTCAATCCTAGTTTCATTGATTGGAAAAGATAATTTTAAAAACAAATTTTTGCGCGTGGTTTCGTGGTCACTGAATACGAAATGGGCTTGTTTAAATGTCGCCTTTTCCAAAACGAATTTAATAAAATAATTGGTAAAAAAAAAGATTAATTATGAAAATTATGTTCTTTTATCAAATTGAGAACGACACTCCCATTAAAAAGGGACAATCGAACCAATGCGGGAATTCGTCATTAATGAGGTGAAACTTGAAAAGGTTACCGTTTTTGGCATTTCCGGTAGTTACCTAATTTAGCATATACTTCAAAAAAAAAATTCATGTTTAAGTATGAGCGTGGGAATGGGAAATCTTTTGCCCCGATGAAATTGGCATTAGTTGCCACCTTTCCTTCTTTTTGAGTTGCTTTTCCCACCGGCATTCGTAGTGTGTTTCGTGCCCTTTTCCTTTGCCATTTTGCGATGATCGGCCAAATTCATCGATGGAATGCCTGGGTATGTCTTCTGTTCGGCATTTGCCTCAACTTCGTCCTCATTTGGCTTGTGCTTTACCGGTCGACCAAAGAAATGCGTCTTTACAGCCGAATACTGCTCCAAACCGCCGTTGTGGATCTTTTCCTGTCAGTGTCCAATGCGCTCGTTCAGCCCGTAATTTTTTATTCTTTTCCCCCATTTTCCATTGTTTGTTTTAATCCATGCCTTTTTCGATTTTCTTTATCCATGACAATTCCGGCATCATTTATCTTAATGGCCCTTGGATGCCTTTGATCAGTTCGGCCTCTGTTCGATTTCTTTTCCTCGCCGCTTGGATTTTGCTCATTGATTTCTCCATCCACGGTCTCTGCATCCAATTTTATGTCCGATATTTGCAAATTGTCAGGTGTCAATTGCCTAATTTGTTATTGAGCCCCGTTTCAATTAGCATTCTTTTCTCAGGGAGGGCAATATTTCTCTTCTCCGTTACGCTGCTCTTCTGCTGCTTCTTCTCCTCTTCGACTTGGGCTTATGTGCCCTCTTCTTCAACGCCGCCTCCTCTTCTCCGTCTTATGTGATTTACAGCGAAAAAATTGCCCATTTGCTATCCGTCAGCACATCACCCGCCATTTATGTGACTGTAAATGCCGTTTCTGTAGGTTGGCATATAAAAATAATAACCCAAACATTTAAAGAAAAATTATTTGGGGAAGGAAAGTGCCAATGAACGGCGAAAACGAATTTAAATATAAATTTGCTTAAGAGCGACACGGGACACGCCACTTCGATGTACGGACTGCTGCTGAGTGCCTTTTGCTATTCTGTGATCATTGTCTGCGGATATCGTACGATGAAAAAAGTGAAGGCGCAAGCATTGTCCGGAAAGACGTGGGGTCAGCAGCAAATTGTCGACATGAACAAGCAGATCACGCGCAGTCTGATCATTTTGGTGAGTGGCCAGCCAAAGTCGAACCTTCCCCCACTGACCCCGGCATTGCCTTAGGCCATCATGCCATTGGCACTGAACTTCATTCACATCGCTTTTGCGGTTGCTGTCGTTGTTTACTCGAAAAAAGGCGAAGAAAGTAGTACTCCGGACGCGGTGCTTTGCATTGAAATGCTTGCCCTGATGTCCTCGCATTGGCTGCCCGTGCTCAACCCATTGGGCACCATTTTCACCGTAAAACCCTTCTGGAGGGCAGTGATCACTCCGCTGATCAATCGCCTGTCGTCCGCCTCCGCCACAAACACAAATAACCGTAACGGGAGATGATGCCAATGGAATATCCCAAGTATTTATTGCTTGACTTTTTATCCTTTGACATTTATTCATACTCCGTCTATTCTTTACCCCCGCCTCCATCTCAAAAAAAAAAGAGATTCCAATTTACTTCATTTAAATTTTGCTTCCGAATTTTTGGACTAAAAAGAAATAAGAGAGCAGACAAATATTGTAATTGCATATTACTGGGACCAATCAAAAGTCGGCGCGTTCTGTTCGGCATTAACTCTCGAATGACTTTCTCGGCGCCCGATTAGACGACATTCAACTCGTTTTTAAAGTAAAACCCTATGTCAAAATACAAAATTTTGAACACTTTTTAATTAGAACTTTTTTACCGCCTGATTAACTCCAAATTATTAGTTTTCAAAAACGAAATAAAAATTCAACCCAATTGATGGGAAGTAGTCAAACTCCGAAAAAATAACCGCCGGACACTTAATGCCTTTGAAAAATTTTAAAGCAAGGCTCTTACGGGTCAAGCCAACTCTAAAGGCGATTATTAGGGTCCATGTTGTTTGAGCGTCCACCTTTACGTGGGCGCTGAACTTTTTTTAATTTTTTTTATTGAGATTTTCGTGCATCCCTGCTTGTGACCCTACAAAATGGTCCGTAGGGTGGCCCCCTTTCAGAAAAAAATTCAAGTTATTGAAATAAAATTGCGATTCTGATATCCATTTCGTCCCATTGAACCCAGAACCCAAAATCGAACAAGTGAAAAAATTCAAAAATAAATACGCAACAAAATGTACTCATATGTAGGGTTGGCGGTTTAAACCGAACCGAAAAACCGAGAAAATTCGGTTTCGGTTCGGTTAACCGAAATGCTCGGTTTCGGTTATCGGTTCGGTTAACCGAAATGCTCGGTTTCGGTTCGGTTAACCGACTCGGCCGGTTTCGGTTCGGTTTCAAAGAATTTCCAGAAACCGCCAACCCTACTCATATGCACAAAAATTGTTCGCCCTTTTGTTCGAAAATCTGATTTGGAGTTCGTAATGGGAAGAATTTTGTGCAAAATCTGTTACAAAAATATACCCTAATTTTCAAAGCCTATCGGCACCGTCTCCGCACGCACCCCCCCCCCCCCCGCTTGGTGAAAAAAATTGAATAAAATTGCGCTGCCCGTCATTTTGCCGATGCGTCGTTTTGCCGACTAAGCCAAAATGAGTCGTCTTGCCAAGCCGACAAATTTTTCAAAAGTATAAAATATGTTTCCAGGGGTTTTCGGGGTCGCTGATCACGAATATGGCACCCATTTTGCCCAATTCCGAAACCGTGATCCGCGGCATTTATATTAAAAAAATTTATTTTTGAAGCGATGTTTTTTGCTAAAAATCCACGACCGAGTTCGCGGCGATTTTTTCCGCGATTCGCGACCGCGGCAAATTTGAATCGAGATTCGCGATCCGCGGGATTTTTTCGTCCGCGTCCACCCCTGCTACATATTCACGGCGATCCAATTTTGGCTCACAGTTGCAAAAATTATTGGATTTGTGTCTCTCAGTGGTCTATTAGATGGTAAAAGACATATAAACGAAGCAAATTGCTTCACTATTTCTTCTTCCTCTCCCTTCTTTGACTCTCTCACATTTCCGTTCTCTCTCTCTCTCACCCCACCCAACGCAGCCGCTCTCCCCCGCCCCGCCTAAGTTAGAGACAGGGAAATAGTATGCTGAAACGAGAGAAAAAGAAATTTTTTGAAGCCTTGTAACTTAGCTTAACACCATTTATTTCAACTAATTTTGGACTCATTTTGAAGAGCAGCTCCTGCTGAATATTACTGAGTTAATTTCGAGTTTTTGATAAACTTTTAAAAAAATCGAAAAAAAACCCAATTTTCAACAACAATTTTTGAACTTCCTTGCGAATCAAATCACACAATTTGGGTATCATCCGTAAAGCTCTTATAGAGAAGAAGCTTTTCCAAATTAATTGCTAGGCAAATGGATTCCTCTGCTAAAAGTTATGACTTCTTGAAATATGAAAAAATATGAAAAGTTCACCAAGGTAAAAATTTTTTTCTACAGGTCAGATTTTTTTTAAATTTTGCATTCCGTTCTCTCTCTCTCACCCCACCCAACGCAGCCGCTCTCCCCCGCCCCGCCTAAGTTAGAGACAGGGAAATAGTATGCTGAAACGAGAGAAAAAGAAATATTTTTTGAAGCCTTGTAACTTAGCTTAACACCATTTATTTCAACTAATTTTGGACTCATTTTGAAGAGCAGCTCCTGCTGAATATTACTGAGTTAATTTCGAGTTTTTGATAAACTTTTAAAAAATCGAAAAAAACCCAATTTTCAACAACAATTTTTGAACTTCCTTGCGAATCAAATCACACAATTTGGGTATCATCCGTAAAGCTCTTATAGAGAAGAAGCTTTTCCAAATTAATTGCTAGGCAAATGGATTCCTCTGCTAAAAGTTATGACTTCTTGAAATATGAAAAAATATGAAAAGTTCACCAAGGTAAAAATTTTTTTCTACAGGTCAGATTTTTTTTAAATTTTGCATAGGACCATATTTTGATCCCCTCTATCATTTAATATTTGCTTTTTTGGAAATATATTTTCTATCTCGAGATCGGGCAAAAATTATTGGATTTGTGTCTCTCAGTGGTCTATTAGATGGTAAAAGACATATAAACGAAGCAAATTGCTTCACTATTTCTTCTTCCTCTCCCTTCTTTGACTCTCTCACATTTCCGTTCTCTCTCTCTCTCACCCCACCCAACGCAGCCGCTCTCCCCCGCCCCGCCTAAGTTAGAGACAGGGAAATAGTATGCTGAAACGAGAGAAAAAGAAATTTTTTGAAGCCTTGTAACTTAGCTTAACACCATTTATTTCAACTAATTTTGGACTCATTTTGAAGAGCAGCTCCTGCTGAATATTACTGAGTTAATTTCGAGTTTTTGATAAACTTTTAAAAAAATCGAAAAAAAACCCAATTTTCAACAACAATTTTTGAACTTCCTTGCGAATCAAATCACACAATTTGGGTATCATCCGTAAAGCTCTTATAGAGAAGAAGCTTTTCCAAATTAATTGCTAGGCAAATGGATTCCTCTGCTAAAAGTTATGACTTCTTGAAATATGAAAAAATATGAAAAGTTCACCAAGGTAAAAATTTTTTTCTACAGGTCAGATTTTTTTTAAATTTTGCATAGGACCATATTTTGATCCCCTCTATCATTTAATATTTGCTTTTTTGGAAATATATTTTCTATCTCGAGATCGGCTCTTGCTTTTTTACAAGGGAAATTTTCTGATTTCTTTTTAAATTTTTGCTTTTTATTTACTTTGGCGTTCTGAATTAATAAATAATTTTTGCAACTGAGAGTCAAACTGGGCCGCCGTGTATTCCTATTGTGCATTTTTTGGCAACTTCCTAGCTCTACTTATAAATTACATAACTTTTTTTATTATTTTACAGAGAAACAAAAAGGCTTTTAAATCTTAATGAGCACTGAAGCACTAGAGTTTTCCAATATTTTTCAAGAGGAGATGGGAGGATTTGTAAGCTTTTTTCTTGGTACTAATGTGTTTGGATCCATTCACTTTTTTTAACCTCATTTTGAATCGACATGTAAAAGGTTCAAACATTCAAACAAGCTTTCTGTTTTTTTTGTAACTCCAAATCACATTAATACCTTTTTTTTTTACAATAAATTCAATGTGCATGTTTTTCTAGAATGAAGGCTTTCTCAAATTATCACGCCAGAATGTGCAATTCAAGAACAAAGGAACTGGAAAAGTGTTGACCATCACTGAGGCGGACATTGATCATTTAGGATGGCAAAAACTCGGGAACAAGCCTGGTTTGAAAGTAGTGACCAATTCGGGGGTGCATCATCGTTTTGGCGGACTCAAAGAAAGTGTGAGTATTCATTTCTAATAATTTACAACACATTAAAAATCCAGGACTTTGATAAGATTTCCGCGTTTACAAATAATAAATGGCAGAAACTTTTAAAAAAGAACGAATTATCTCTGAAAGGGTGGAATTATGGAGAAGCAGAATTTGAAGGTAAAATTATTAAATGTTATCAAATCCAACCAATTAAATAACCTTTTGTTAATATTAAGGTCAGAATTTGATCTTCAATGTTGCAGAAAAGGTAGCCTTTGAAATTCCATTGTCAAATGTCATGCGTTGTCAAACCGCAAAATCCGAAGCGATCGTTGAATTTCATCCCAACGAGGAATGCCCGGTCCAACTGACAGAAATGCGCTTTCACATTCCTTATGATCCTGAGAATGAAGATCAAGATGTAGTTGAGGTTAGTAAAGGGCGAAGAAACAACAACGGGAAGGGCGCTGGGTAAAAAGAGGACAGAAACAGACAATTCAAGGGGCTTTGGGGCAGGGGCAAAGGAAAGCAGGTACTTATTATACGTTAAATCTTTTTTGGCAATCCTGCAGAATGGGTTTCCTTATTTTAACCTTGTTATTTTTGAATCTAAAATTTAAATAATAATTTTAAGTTAAATTAGGGACACCCATTCTGCCGGATTGCCTTTTTTGAATTTTATAAAGCCAAGAAACAATCGGGAATGTTTTTTTTAATGATTGTCATTTCTCTCTGCATTAACCCATTAATTGGCGCATTCAAATATTTCAGGAATTTCGTAAGGAAGTACTGCGTTTCGCAGAAGTGGAAAGCGAAGCTGGCCAAGCGATCGCCACTCTCTCCGATATTCTTCTCGCTACCCCACGCGGCCGTTACGAAATCAAAGTGTTCCAGAACCATTTGTCCTTTCACGGGAAGTCTTACGATTATAAAGTGCCTTTGAAGACAATCACGCGCATGTTTTTGCTTCCTCATAAAGACGGACGGCATATGTATTTTGTGTTGCACGTAAGCGAAACAAAAAAGGAAAGGGACGGGGAGCCTCACTAATTCTCATTCTTACCGTAAAATATCCGTTTACATTTGCAATGCTGAACAAATTCGTTATTTTGTGCATGACAATTTGACTTTGATTGTCCGTTGCCTTGGTTAAGGTCAACCCGGCAGTGCGACAAGGCCAAACTCGGTACCCTTTTCTTGTGCTCGAATGCTCAAAGGAAGATTACATTGAGCTCGAATTAGGCTGCACGGAGTAAGTGAAGTCATCATTTATTTTACGAATTCTTTAAAATTTACCGCTATTAGGGATCAACTTGCCCAGCAATACAATAACAAATTGGACATGCATATGAAAGGATATTTGTTCGAAATCATGGCAAAGATCTTTCGGGTGATCGTCAATTCGCGCATAATTGTCCCTGGAAACTTTACAGGGTACTTTTCTTAGTCTAATTCAATTATAAGGAACAGTCTGCTAATTGATATTCGACCTTTTAGTGCTTCCGGCACTCCTGCTATTTCGTGCGCTGTTCGCCAGTCGATGGGATTTCTTTATCCACTGGAGAAGGGATTTGTGTACGTACATAAACCCGCGCTGTATATGCGATTTGAAGAAGTTGACAATGTGCACTTCGCCCGGTCGGATGTTTCTTTACGTTCCTTTGACTTCGAAATTGTACAAAAGAGCGGACAGTCAATTGTATTCAGCAACATTGGGAAGTGAGTTTAAAAACACGCGGTCTTTGTTAATTTTATGCAAATTTAGGGAAGAATACAATAGTCTTTTCGACTACGTACAGACTAAGGGACTAAAGATACGAAATGCACAGAGATTGGGCGAAAAAGCGTACAAAGAAGCGGATAAATTTGCTGGAAGCAGTGACGAGGAGTTGGACCCGTACAAGGAGAAGCTTAAGGTGCACCTAAATCAAGCAAAGTTATGACGCTATTGCTCTAAAATGGATTGATTAAGGACGACGCGCGCGAGAGAGCGGCCGACGGGTCAGAGAGTGATTCGGAGGACGAGGATTTCAATGTGGAGAAAGAGATGAAGAAGAGGAAGGCGGACAAAGACTCGTCGGAGGGGTCGGGGTCAGAACCGGACGAAGAGTATTCTGACGGAGGGGGGACGGATGTGTCGGACGACCTGATGGGTGCGGACAAAGTGAAAAGCAAAGACAAAGAAGAAGGGACCAAAAAGAAGAAGAAAAGGGAAGGGGAGGAGGGAAAAGAGGAAAAGGGCAAAAAGCGAAAGGATAAGGAGGGCAGAAAGAGTGAGAAGAAGAAGGACCCCAACGCACCGAAGCGGAATCAGGTGAGAAGACCAATATAGATTAGGGGAGAGAAAAGGAAATGGAACGGAACCAACGAAGAGGGGGGGGGGGGGCGGAAAGACGAGAGAAAAATAGAGAAAGGGGGTTTGAGGGACAACGCGCAATAGTAAGGCACTTTTTCCCCATCTCTTTGGCTATATTTAGTACTGAATTGTCGAGCGTAACACAAAAATTTTCAGTCCTCCTTCTTCATATGGCAAATGGAGAACCGACCACAGATCAAAAAGCCGGGGGACAGTGTGGCGGAGACGGCGGCGAGGGCCGGTCAAATGTGGAAGTCTTTAAGTGCGGAGGACAAGCAGGTGGGCAGGGGCAATGAATATTTCAGATGATTTTCTTGCAGTTTTTTGAAATCCCTTTAAAAAAACAGATGTAAAAGAATGATTTACCCTTTTTAATTGTTATTTTTTGGAGGGATGAGTCCAACCTCCTTTCTTCAGCCCTGTTAGGTGCCTGCTAAACTCTTCCCTTTTAATGTTAGCCCTACGAGCAAAAGGCAAAGGAGGACAAGGAGAGATATGAGCGAGAGATGAGTGAGTACCAAAGCAAGAAGGAGGCAGAGGCGGGGACTTCCGCGGGACCGACCAATTCCCAGCCGACGAAGAAGGGCCAGAGCAGCCCGAGCAAAAAGCCCATCTCAAAGGAATTTGTGGACAGCAGCAATTCCTCTGATTCCGAATAAGTTCCCATTTTTAGACGCATTTATTTATTTTACCCCTTGTGTTGCTTTTTTTCGAAAGGATAAAATAATCCTATTGTTTTACTTAACTTCACGTTCTCATCCTTCATTGAATGTGCATAAAACTTCCTTTCTGTGCCACCGATTTAAAGACCTAACAGGAGAATAAATGGGTTTTGGATTTGGAGATAGTGAAATTTTATTGAAATCCAATCAATTTCCTTGATATGGTCGGTCATTTATATGTTAAATTATATTTTCCATTATCCGTCATCAAAGTGAAAAAATTACACACGTAAATAAATTATCACAATTTATTCTTGACACTTCTCATATTGGTCTAATTGAGTATATTCTCTTCCGAATTCAGACAAATGTTCTCGCAATTGCTCTCGTTGATCCTGCAAAATGGTCAAAACAATTCTTACCTTTGCATTTCTTTGCTTTTTCGGTTTGGCATTTTTTTTTTTTTTTGCTTATCTGTCCCACCTGAAGATGTTTTGGCATTTCCGCATAAACATCGACAAACATTTCCTCGGGTGCTCTCTTTTTTACTTTCTCTGCCTTCGAAAATGCGTCCATCACTTTTTGCCGAACCTTCAAAGGGACGGGACGGATTTTATCCATTTTCTATAAATAGGGCAACCGTTTTGAGGCATATTCCTTTTATTTCTGCGCATTAGTTTCGATATATTAAGCATACAAAACACTTTCCACTTGGTTCGAAGCTTCTACGATGACTTATAATGCCTTTTTTCCGAGATTTTCGTGCCTTAAATGCCTTGGCATTTTTGATTTTTTGAAGAGATTTGTTTTGTAGTAAAATGTCTATTTCCAAAAGGTTTGTAATTTCTTTAAAATTTAATTTAGGGAAAATTTAACAAATTCCATCAAAAATGTCCGGCAGCGCCTAACGGTATCACCGGCCCTCTTTCAAAAATTCCAAAAGACTTGACTATTAATTAATTCTATGTGCAAGTAAATCTAAAAAGTTTGAATTTTTATGGGTTTTGAAAAATCTACGAGCGTCGTTTTTTCTCCGCGACCGCGTCAAAAATTTTTGATCCGCGACCCACCCCTGCTATAGATCAATGACCGTGCTAGTCCAATGTTTGTCCTGTGCATCTGTTTTAATAAACAATATTTTTTTGTGAATGGTTTTCAAAATATTCTTAAAACGCACCGTCCCACCATTGGCGCCGTTCCAAAAATCGGCGAAACCGACCGAGCGGAGGGTCAAATTCAGTCCATTCTTGCACTTCTTTCGTTGACCTATCGCTTTAAGTATTTACCAAAAAATAAATTGTAAAGGACCGGTAAGCGGACGAATCGTCCGAAGTGGAGTGGTGCCCGACACGGTAAGTCATTGCCTCGAGCATCACCGGATTGTTGTCCAATGCCAACTTCCGCGCTGCTAAAGTGGCTTTGTACACAGCCAAGGGGTCGTTCCCGTCCACCCTAAAGAAACGCAGAAAAATGACAGAAATAGTGCCTTAAAGGACGGTGAAAAATAAACGCAACGCGGTGAAAAGGTGGAAGGATTTGGAGAGAAAATCGCTTCTTTTTTTTTGTATTAAGTTTAGCCAACTCTCCTTCGTCGATTTGCCCCTGCTTTTTCCTTAAAAACTTTAAGACGATGGGGTGGGGGGGAAGGTAAGGGAGGGTACGTAATTGGCGTATTTTCCCTTTCTCCCGGTGGAACTGTCGTCCCTTTGGGCAATCTCTTCAGCACCCCGCCCCCACCCCAGTCGAAACACAAAGCGGTGTTTCCCTCCTTTGCTTTCTACCGAATTGTGTCCATTCCGTAACCGATGCCTTTGCCGGCAATCCCATCGCCCGCGTACTGCTCATTTGCGGGCGTGCTAATCGCATATCCGTTGTTTCGGCAAAAGAACAAAATCGGACAACGCTTAATTTTACAGTTACAAAAACGTCCTTTCCCTTTTTAATCCCCCCTCAAACCAATGCCGCGGCAAAATTGAACGCCGCGTGCGCGTCTCCTTCCGATGCCGCCCCTTCACCGAAATAAACGCAAACAACGCGCCCTTCGTCGGCCGAACATTGCGCGTTGGCCAATTTGAAGGCGTACGCGGAGCCAACAGCTTGGGGCAATTGAGTGCCGAGCGGAGAACTTATGGTGACAAAGTTGAGAGGGGAAGAGCCATAATGGACGGGCATTTGTTTGCCTTTGCCTGAAGCACGGAAGAGGGAACAATATAAAAGAGTGATGCCATTCAGTGAATAATTCGGTATTAATTCAACAATTTGTCCGGCCTTTTTTCCTTTTGTGGGCTGACCTTCGTCCAATTTGTTCCCGTAGCATTGGTTCATGCACTGGTCCAAGGAAAAGCCCCGCCACAACAGAACGCCCACTTCTCTGTACTGTGCATAGACCAAGTCGCGAAGTTCCAACGCCGCCGCTGAGCCCACGTGACTGGCCTTAGTGATTGTTGTCGTTGCCTTTGTTTTGTTTTTCTTCCAACTTTTTACCTCCTCGCCATAATTGGTCATATAAAAGGAAATTCTTCCCTGTCGTTGTGACTCATACAAAATTTTGTCCATTGTATTCAATTTGACCATTTCTTTGTACATTCTTACAGCGAGCTCCTAAGAAAAAGAAAAATATGGAAATTTTACAGTTTGAACTTTCGAAAGAGAGGTTTCTTCGCATTCGTCAACAAATTCTCCTCGCGAGTCAATGCAATGGTAAATTGGCACTGGCACTTCATTAGCGCTGTTTTGGAATTCCAATTTTTCTGTGAATTTAACCTGAAATTTGCTGATAATTTGTATAAGGAAGTATGTATTAGAAGAAGCTGTGAACGGTTCTGAGGCCCGACCCGCATTTTTCGGTTCGCCCATGCCTTGTCGTACCGCCCACAAAAGTAATCTTTTTTTTTTATGCTCCCTAAAGCTCGTAATCGGTCATAAATGAGGCACAACTCCTTCTCCTTATTTTTTTAATATTCATAAAATGGTCAATCCAAAATACCCACTTCTCTGTTTCCAAGATATTTCTGGCCAAATTCGCGCAATTTGAATTTGTCTGCATTTTCAAGGTTTTGATTCGTATCAATGGTACTGTTTTCCCGATAAATAATGCATCGGGGCGAGAAAAACTTCGCACGAACAGCAATGGTTTGTAAAATAACGATGTCACGTAAAATCATTAAGATTCTATCAATAATTAAATTAATTATTAAGATTTAATTTAAAAATATTATCTTGAAGAAAAAAAATATTTTCAGAGCTCAATTTTTTTGTTTAAAAGAAAAACTACGGTCGAATAGGAAAATGCATCGCATAAGGTATACTGTAGAAAAATTAATTTAAGTAAATCGTCAAATCACCACATTCTGATTCACTTGGGAATGAGGTTGATTAATATTTTGGATGATAACTATGTGTAGGGCCATTTGGGCGAAAAACAAATATTTCTTGGGGAGCTAGATTTTCTATGTATTTTTATATCGGTGTGCGATTAGACTTTCTTAAAAACCATTCCTCTCTAAGGTTATTTATAATTAATTATACATAGACGTATACTTCGGCGTAATTTTTTGGTGCTGCTAGGCAATTTGTACACCCACCCCCCATAATGCCTAAATACCGTAACACAAAAGGGCTGCTCAAAATTGAATTAATTGGAAAGTCCAACTGTTTGTGAATATATTCAAAATCCTGTTTTGCATATATCGTGAGGCTAATGGGAGCGCAATTGCCATATTCGAAAATATGGCCAAGTTCGGGGATAATTTTCTCGCCCTTCTCTGCCATGTGAACCATGGCGGATGGGTGTGCAGATGGATTCATCAATTATGCCAAGTTGCCGCTTTCCTTTTTTTTTAGAAATGTCACAAAATTATGTAAGAGATTCTGCAGCACAGATCCCCAACTTTCCCGCTTCAAATTTTGACGACGGTGCCGAGTCGGTGGTCAGATATTTTCAGGGAGGAACGGACGAAGTGAAAAATTTGTTGAAGAACGAATGTTCCGTTATTTACGAGTGCAGGTCGGTGATGAGCAGGCGTACCGTTCAGTTTCTCTCTGATTTTGCTCGCCCTTTTAGCTGTTGTCGATCGCTGTTCCGTTCCATCATCAATTTTGTTGCGCACAAACGAACGATCTGTCGCACTTTGCTTTCGTCAATACGAGCGGAACAGGCGGAAGTGGTCCGGGATAGCCAAAAAGCGAGCCAAAAGGGTATTCAAATCGAACTGAGAGGCTTTGACTTAACAATTGAGACAACATTTGTTGGGGGGGGGGGCGAGTTTAAGAATCCCTTTTATCAAGAGTGAAATATTTTTCATAGGTAACGGCGAAAAAGACTCCGATTCACTTCACAATGGACATAGAAAAATAGCGAAAGCCAATCGGAATGTGAATTTGCGAAGATTCAATCCGACGAGTAATTTGGTGAGACACATTCGAGCGGTAAATGTGCATTTGGAAAGGACAAATGTAGGAAGGAATCCCTTTAAAATTAACCCTTTAATTTCAATTTGAGACTGATGTCGAAATCCAAACCTTGCCGAAAATCGTCAGAAAACCTGCAGAGACCACAATTGTTGACGGAAAACAAGTTTCTTTTCCCTTAACAATTGCGCCTTATTTGGCTTCTCTTTTTAAGGTTGTTGAGCATTTGCCAACCGAACTTTCGGCGCTCAAAGAAAGTGTGCCGGAGAATCGTGTTGCGCTGGTGATGCCGCGCGAATGTTCAGTCCGTTACGGAGAGATGCAATTGCGGCGAAGGCGCGGGACACAAATGGCCAAGGCGAGACCAAACGAAGGGAAAGTTTGCGAATTGACCAGCGAAGAGGTGAGCAAAAAAAAAAAAAACCAAAATTGGGGCGGAAGGGGGGGGGGGGACGAAAAATGGACAATTTGCGAGTGTTTTAATTACTTTCTCAGATTGAAATCATTGAACGCATCCCGTCGGCTATGCCCGTCGATTTCACCACTAATCACTGCGAAGACCAAAGGTAAGGGCAAGGCAATGAAAAGCAAACCCTACTTCTGGGTTCGTTTGTTCCAATTTCGCGTTGGTTTGTCAGGTGTTTGGACCGGGGATTGCTTCCTTTCGGCTCGCTGAACAGTCTTGCGCATCATCTTGGTAAGAAGAATTCCATCCACACTTGTTTTTGCCCAACAAACCGTTGCGTTCCGTCACAGCCATTCAACACCAAACGGACTTTTCTGAGGAGGGATTAATCAAACAGTCGGCCAAAAAGGCATTCATCAAATGTTTCTTATGCGATGTGCCACCCTTTTATTGGTGTCTTTTTATTTATTTGTTTTTCTTTTACTTTCTTCCCTTTTCAATGCTCCTCCATTCAGTTTGGCCGACTTGCAGAAACATTTTAATGCTGCCCATTCGATTGTTCGTCAGCAACACAACCGATTCAGAACGGAGCAAACAAACGCGGACAACAACAACAACGGCAAACGCAAAGTCAGTTGATATGCCGATTAGGTCCGTGAATTTGTTTCTTAGGTACATATCTGAGTATTTACCAATCTTTCCTTTATGCGTTTTTCAGTTAATCAGTTTTTCCCTTTTTTTATTGTCATAAACATATTTTTTACATTTTGTATGGTTTTGGCATAATATTTTTCTTTTCAGCGTTAAATTTTCTTTGAGTCCCAAACACCTTTAAGCCTTTCAAGTTATGTTGTATTTAACATTGGTTCGCAAGTGTCCTTGGTTTTTAGATTTGTCTTTATTTTCAAGGGAAACCATTTTTACAAATTCTGATATATTCATAAAATACACTTTTGAAACAATGCTTCTCAATTTATTACGTTCTCTCAAATTCTTTGAAATTAATTTTACTTCATTTACTTTATGTTATATCGTTTATTTCTATTCTTTAATTAATACTAATCGTCTTCTTTCTGTTGGCACAGGGACCGTCTCAATTGGAATTTCGCAGTCTCAGCCCAGCTTTGCTGCCTAAGGACAAGGAAGACAGAGAAGAAGTGATCGAAGAGGACGACAGAGAAGCAGAGGAAAACGCGGAGACGAAAAAAACGACGGGAAAACCCTTCAGACGCCCCATTTTATTCACCCCAATTTCGAAGGAGGAGGAGCAAAAACAGGTGGGCGAAGAATTTATCAGAAAGCAAAATGCCAAAAATTACTCTCTTTTTTGTCATTTTTTTTAACATTATTGACACTTTTCAGCACTTTGAGGCTGCGTTGACATTAAGAGATTGGGTTCGAAGCAAAATTGGACAAGCAGAGAATCAGACAAATGGTCGGGAAATGGAAGAAGGGGAGGGGAAGGAGGACAAAGCGAACAGAGAACCACCGGCGCGAAATATAACACCAAAAAATATGGGAAATGCACCGGTAAATTGCTTATTAATAGCGTAAATTTTGACATGTTTTTTAGTTGAAGCGAAAGTCTGCAAAAAAACTTTCCTCAAAACATCGCAAAAAGCCAAAAGTTTCAAACAATAATTCCAAGCCAAAGGAACTGTCACAGACAAAAACGAATAACAGTGCGATCGATGGCACAAATGCCGAAAAAAAGGGGCCCGGTTGTGCGTCTTCAACATCATCGATGGTCGATGGTTCCATTCCGATGGAGGATTTTGTACTGCCTGCGCAGATTAAAGAAACTGTTCCAAAGACCAACGCGGCTGAAGCACCTTTGCTTATCAGCGAAATGGACGACGGAGGAACGCCAACCGAAGACGCCAAAAATGATGGGCCATCGGAAGGAAGTGGGACCGAAGAGACGGAGGAGAAACGCCGCTCGGCGCCTCCTCATCTTACCAAAGAATGCCTGCCAACGATGGTCACCGGCCGTTACAGAGAGGATTTGATCTTCTACACACCGAAGGCACGGGCAAAAATCAGAGAGAAGGAAATGCAGCGACTCTCTTCGGCGTCCTCAGGCAGCACTTTTCCTTTTTGGGGCCCATTGAATTCATTTCTTAAGGCTCATCGCGTCGGAAACAAATCTTTTCCTCTTTGGAATTGACAGAAAGTGACGCCATTTCTATGGTCGGTTCTTCGGCTTCGAACGGCAAAGATCAGCCGAACACAGAATCAAATGACAAATCGGTGCCACCTCCGCCAAAACCAAAAGTCTAACCGTTACATTATTTGTTTGGCCAACAACAATTGTTTTTTAAGGATTTGGGCCAAGTCCCCGTGTATTTGACGGAACACCAAAGAGATTTGTTCTTTAAGCCACTGAAGCCTCTCTTCAATATAAATACGGTGGATGATGGCTTTTGGCAGTGTGGCGAATGTGGAGAAGTCCTCAAGAATATAAGGGTAAGACGAACCTTACCCAAACAAGGAAGGAATTTTGGGAAGTCTTTAGTCCTCCTCCTGTTTAAATAGTCGTATTTCTTTCCAGGATGGAAGGCGTCACATGGTCTCTCACATTCGAGTGATGCGAATGAGGTATTTTTTTAGCTTATTGCGGTCGTATTTTTCCCCTAAATTTTAGGTATAATTTGTATTTGTTTGAGATTATTTGGAGTTTCTTTCTTCCCTTCCTTTCCCTTTCTTTTTTTTGAGTTCTGTCCCTTTCAGGTGCTCTCTTTGCGACGCGGGTGCTTTCTTCTGCAGCGATATGCGCGTGCATTTGATGTACCGCCATTGCGACAAGTTGAACTTGGCGCCCGATGATTTCATAAGCCCAGGCACGCCGTGTATGTCCAGAGAAAAGGTAATTAATTGAATGGAAAGTTAATTGGTTATGACGACACATGTAAAATATCCATTTTAATATGTCCCAAAAAAAACATAAATTGTACCGAAACCTGTTTATTTTAATAATTTTTATAGGCTGATCTTCTGACTCAGCTTGTCGATCCTTACCACCCAGGCAGAGTGATGTATACGACGGGAAAGGTAATTTTACTGACATTGTTCCCTCCTGAGATAAAAAATATATAAGTTAGGCAATAGTTGGGTTTGCCCTCCCCCCATTTTTCGAAAAAGTAAACATTAAACAAAAAAAATGTTGTTTAAACACTTTTCATGGGGTTTCCAGGGTTGCTGATCACGAATCAGACTATGGCTTTTAACAAAAAATTGGTTTTTGTTTGAATTCGGGTCGGGGTTTGAATTGGACAAAATGAATGCCAGACTCGTGTTCAGCGACCCTGAAAACCGCAGGAAAGATGTTTACACGACTTTTTTAATATTTACTTTTTCGCAAAATGGAGGGGGAAGCAAACCTTATTACCACATAATCATTTTCAATTTATTGTCTTGAAGATCAAAATAGCAACAACAAAAAAAACTTAAATAACCATAATAAAAAGAATTTGTTTTCAGATTGTCAGCTGGTCGAACCCGAAGGCTTACTTCCCCGATCCAAAAAGTGAAAGAAATATTCTTGGACCCGCTCTTCCCGGCTACTGACTGACAAACACTTACCATTTTTATTAATTAAAATGCACTTAACAACTGAAAGTTCATAAATGTTTTTAGAATCTATTACAAATCACAAGGTCTTTACGTAAAAATGAGCTTTTTAATATGATGAAAAATTTTTGTAAATTAAATTTATGATTATTTTTTTCAACGTAAGTCTGTTTATTTGTATGTTTCATAATTTTAATACCAAAAATTATTTACCTCTTATCAAAAGGTATGGCCCAAAGAATGAACAGTAAATAAAAAATTGGCACCCTTTTACACATCCAATTCCAAAAGAAGACCAGAGCAGACAGAAATGACAAAAATGTAAACAAGGCTAGGAAGACTGACTACTGTGTACAATTCTGACCAATAGGATGAAGCCGCATCCGGATAGTTCTTGCACTTAATTGTCAGTGGGATATTTGTTTACCAATAAGAATGACAGCACGGCTTTGATTTAGAAAAACTGGTCGAAAGCCGATGAAGATCAAATCGATTCATAGAGGATAAAAAACATAAATTCGTTGGAGCACTTAAATGTAACCCAATTATTCAATGTAACAAAACGCTAGCTCGGAAAATTTAATAAGCTTCTAAAATTTGAAAAACCCCTAGGAAAGGTGTTTACAGGACTTTGTTAAACGAAAAAATTTTTTTTTTTTAATTTTGCAAAAAAAGGGGGACCTAAACTGAATTAATACGGAGGTTTTTTCGTCACGGGACGTTTCGTCGCGCCAACCATGTTTTGTCGCATTAAAATGCGCTAAAAGGGTGTTTTTTTAGCCATCGCAATTACATGCCAATGTAAAGGTTCATTTTTGCGTGCCATGTGCTTGCTTAGTTACCAAAGTAATAATTCTGATCATAACCTCCCACCATAAAAAAAAGTAAACCTGGTTGAAGACTGAACTCAAATAAACTTAGGTACCTTTTTTTTATTTTGAATTAAAGCGCTAATTACATTTCGCCATAAAAAATTATAAAAAAGCATCCAAAATGGATGGATATGTTAGGTTAGGGTTACTTATCTACTTATGTTCTTATCGCTTTTGGTCCGAGTGTCGAACCTTCCGAGTGTCGAATAGTGTAAATAATGTCCGAGTGTCGAATGGCCGAGTGTCGAACGGTTTTTTAAATAGACGCTAACTTTAGAATTAGGGCTTAGTTTAGGCTTAAACTTAGGCATAAGCCTAAGCTCGACGGTAAAAAGATGATTCGTACTGAGCCAATTCGTACTGCCCCGATTCGTTCTGTTTTGCGTGAGAGCGCAGACAGAGGAGGTTAGACAATATACTTATAACACGAATCGGGGCAGTACGAATTGGCCCAGTACGAATCGGGTGCCGTCCAAGCTCGACTAGGTCTGGGCTTTTATGTTTTCATTTCTTTAAACAAAAGCCAAATTGGCTTTTTCTTGGCAATTCGACACTCGGACCGGTAGCCGTTCTTATGTATGTTGGTGGCATTAATTGACAAATTGAGCTTAGGTGTTGGTCTTCTGCCAAGATAATAATAAGCCACCAGTACTAGTACTTAGTTATAATAGGATACCATTCTGTAAATTCAATTACATTCAGATTTTATTTTTTTATTGTGTTTTTTCCTACTTAATCATTCTGAAATGAGTAGTGCACGTGTTTACATTGGTCATTTGCCATCTCGTGCAACCGAACGTGATCTGGAACATTTTTTCCGTGGTTATGGTCGCATTAGAGATGTAATGCTGAAGAATGGCTTCGGATTTGTGGTATATAATGTTTTATGTCATTCACCTCATTAATTAGTTTTTATAACAGGAATTTGATGATTCACGTGACGCTGACGATGCTGTGTATGACTTGAATGGACGAGAATTGTTGGGCGAGCGTGTCATCGTCGAACTGTCTCGTAGAGGTTTAAATTAGTTCTAATATGTTTTTATGGTTCGGACACTGCCAGTGTTCCGCGGTTTAACAACGGGGAAAGTGGTGAAATGATTTTGTGGTTAATTGTGTAATATATTTTTCTAGAATGTATAACATTGAGTTTAGGTCCTCGTGGTGGGGGTGGTGGTGGTGGAGGAGGAGGTGGCGGTGGCGGCGCTGGGCACCGACCTGGGTTCATATTTCACGTTTGCTTTTTTCGCATTAATTTTTGCTCCAGACTTCGTTATGGGCCGCCAATTCAGACGCGTTATCGTCTTGGCGTTTACAACCTCTCGACGCGCTGTTCTTGGCAGGTTATACTTTAAGTTTGATGGCCTCAACACTCAAAATACAAAACGTGCTGAACTGATTCATTGTCAGTCTGCCCGTTTCACTTTCTATTGCTTATGTTTTGTGGATTATCTTCTTCCGATTTAAGAGCGAGAATCCATCCATTTTCTGGTGTTTGGTGTGTCGATTCTGGCCCATTTTCTGGCTGGCCCAATCTTTGACTGGCGCCAGCCCGATATTTGCCTCTTTGCTGCAAAAGATGCCAGTTTAACCAAAGGGTCCAATTTCTCGATGCCCAAGGCTTCTTTCTTCGAGGCTAGGCCTCTCGAGTTTCATGTTTCCGGCAAGGAAAGTAGTCGTGCCAACCACGGGCAAAAAGATTCGCAAGGCCATTTAACCTGGTTGTCAGATTCAGCAAAATTGAACTGATCATCAAAAATTGGCGATTTGTTTTAAATGGTGTGTTTTACGACATCTTAATGCCCAAATCACCCTCATCATTTTCTTAAAATTTATATTTAATACCTGCCATTGTTACTTAATGTCTTCTTATTCTCTTCTATTCCGCTTTCACTTTTTGAAGTGATTATAACCGGTATCATGGCAATTATACAATACAAAATTCACATAGAAAACGTGCATACACGAAAAATATATGTGAATTATCGTGCTTACTATTGTACCTGCCATTAACCAGACATATCTTATCTTATTTCCCTTTTCTCTTTTTGAAAATTAACTTTTTCAGGAGCTCAAGGACATGATGCGCAGATACGCTGAGGTTACTTACGCCGATGCGCACAAAAAGCCCAACGAGGGATTCGTTTGTTTTGCAAATCGTGATGACATGCGTCGTGCAATGGACAAATTCCAGGGTATAATGTTTTTGTGATGGCTTTGTTTATTAAACTTCCTGCCTAATTTTAGGAAAGGACATTAATGGACGCCGTATAAAGCTCGTGGACGAAAGCGAAGGAGGCGGAGGAGGAGCAGCTCGTCGAAGCCGCAGGTACGAATAGGCGTCATACTTGTACTGCTCAAATGAATTCTGTCGAGATGAATGAGTGGTGGGCCTTTCTTTCAGTCGTTCTCGCTCGCCCCGCTCTCGTTCCCGTTCGCCTCGTTCGCGTTCACCTCGTTCTCGCTCCCGCTCGTCACCACCTTCTCGCCGTGAATCGCGCTCGCCCGGTTAGTTTTGTCTTGAAATATTCCGTAAACCAAATAGAACGTATTTATTAAAAGTATTTTAGTAAAGAACGGCGGCTCTCGTTCCCGTTCTCGCTCTGTTTCATCAGCACGTTCAGCAGTTGGCGAAAAACAATGAGGAGGCGAATGGTGAAAAAGCAAGTTAAAAGGATGGAATTAAAAGGATCTGACTTTTTGTTATGCTTATTTTGCACGAAAGAATTGCCGTATTTAATGTGGGAGCTTTGAGTCAAATTAAAAATCGTCGGAAATCTCCAGTTGTTTATCTGTTTAGTTTTGCTAATTGTACTTACAGTATGGGGCATTTCGGTACAAAAAAAGATCTTAAACAATATTTTGAGTGATTGAAAAAAGAAAACATAAATATTATTCATATCAAAATGCTATACTGAAAAAATTGTAAAGAATTGTTTTATAAAACAACATTAATTGTCAGACCCTATGATTAGGCAACCCGAAAAGGAAGTTGTTGTTTGGTGCAACTTCACACGATGACAGAAACATTCTCTTAATTTGTTTCCTTTTAATGCATCTCTGCGCTTTTTGTTGGGAATACGTAAGTGCCATCTCCTCCTCGCTCCGTTGTATAAATAAACAAAGGATGCCCATTTCGGATAAAAAGAGTGTGGTGGGATGGAATTTTGTGGGAAGGATCTGACAATTGTTTTCGCCGGGCGCGACCGTCCTTCCCGATGGATCACAGAAAGTGTTTTCGCCACTATTTGCTTTGGTCGCCTATTCTTATTCGGTGCCTTCGCCTCCAAAATGTCCACCATCACTTCTGTGTTCAGCTTCGTCCTTTTCCCTCTGTTGCTGCTGCTCCATCATTCCGTCGTTTTTGCCGTTGGCCATCAACGGCACCAACAACGGATGCGTTTCCTTTTGCTTCCCAACTCATCGGTTGGTTCGCTGTCCTCTAACCATCTTTGTTAGTCTTTCCCCTGTCTCTTTTACTTAAATTCATTCCCCTTTTTCTCTCCCTTCACTTTTTCAGTAGTCTCTCTCCTCCAAAGTTCCCCTATAGCATTTAAACTCAAATCATTGAAACTCTGTTGAATGGGGCTCGTCCCTCCTTTACTTTCCCTCCCCTCCCTCTTTTAAGCATTCCCAAAGTTTTGTCGCTGACGATGACACCGATCTTTTAACGGTCGATGAGGCGTCCCGTTTCGCCGATTTCATCCGTTTTTCTCCCTTTCATTATGGCCTCAGTGTACGGAAGGGCCATTCACAGCAGCCAAAACTCCAATTTGGAACAGTTTCACTGAAGAATTTTCCAATTTCAGTAGCGAGCGGTAATTAAAATTGCCATTTCATTTCGTTAATTAAAAATTTTATTTTTTAAATTTGAGGGAAACAAAGAAACGAAGGGCATTTTCACTCCCTCGCGCCGTTTGCCTTTCCCTCCGCCCTTTTTTCTCTGATTCGTTCCGGACGAGTGTTTTCGTCAGAGCGAATTTCGGACAGATTTCGCCCGAAAGGGGAACCAACGAAAGTCGAAGGTGAAGAAAAGTGCTCAGCAGAGTCCCTCCCTTTCTTATAAAGAAAACTTTAAAGCATCGCAAATTCCGAATGAATTGCCACCCATTTTTGAACGGCACCACCGAAACCGACAAGCGAAGACATTTTCTCAGCCGGGCGAATCTTTTAGAGAAAAGTTGCTGAGAGCAATAAACAGAACGAAAGAGCCAAAAAAGAAAGGAGGCAAAAGCCGACCGAATGAGAGAAAGGAGAAAAGAAAGAAAGAAGAGGGAGAGAAAAGGGGGACGAATGATAAGAACAAAGTGAGGAAGAAAGCGGAAGGAAAATTTACCGAAAGGGGAGGAGGAAGAGAAGGAGACACAAAACAGACGAAGAGAAGGACGAAAGGAGCGGGAAGAGGAAGAAGGAGACGAAAGACAAGAAAAGGAAGAGAAGAAGACGGGGGAGGGGAGAGATAGAACAGGCGGAAGAGAAGAAAGGAAAAAGAAAGAAGAGGAAAGGAAAGAAGACGAAGAGAAGGACGAAAGGAGTGGGAAGAGGAAGAAGGAGACGAAAGACAAGAAAAGGAAGAGAAGAAGACGGGGGAGGGAAAAGATAGAACAGGCGGAAGAGAAGAAAGGAAAAAGAAAGAAGAGGAAAGGAAAGAAGACGAAGAGAAGGACGAAAGGAGTGGGAAGAGGAAGAAGGAGACGAAAGACAAGAAAAGGAAGAGAAGAAGACGGGGGAGGGAAAAGATAGAACAGGCGGAAGAGAAGAAAGGAAAAAGAAAGAAGAGGAAAGGAAAGAAGACGAAGAGAAGGACGAAAGGAGTGGGAAGAGGAAGAAGGATACGAAAGACAAGAAAAGGAAGAGAAGAAGACGGGGGAGGAAAAAGATAGAACAGGCGGAAGACAAGAAAGGAAAAGGAGGAAGAGGAAGGAAAAGAAGGCTAAAAGAAGGAAAGAGGGAGGTGAAAATATAACAAGCGGAAGAGAAAAAAGGAAAAAGAAAGAAGTAAAAGATCAAGTAAATGGAGGGAAGGGATAGAGCTATTATTAAATGAAATATTAATAAATTGTGCCAATTTTTCCTTCTGTAATTGCTTTGCCTTCCTTCCGCTCTCTCCTTTCCGTGTCTTCTCTTCCTTTGTTTACAGTCTTTGCTCTTCCCCCCTCCCCGCCCCTTCTCTTGGCTCAAACAAATCGTTAAATCGTGGCTTTGATGGCCTTCGCTTCTTTTTCTTCTGCGGCATAACCAATCATCGGCCGGCAGTTAGGGCCAAAATTCGCCGGTCGCGGGAGTGTGCCGCCCGTATTTTCTCGCCCGTAGGATGATCGGAGGCCAAGATTAGCACCATCGACTGCGCTCCCCCCGCCCCCCTTCCCCCGCTTTGGAGTATCGCCGCCTCTCATTTTGATGATTGGAAGGGTTTTATGGCCTCCCTTCTCTTCATTTATGCGATTAAATTATTTGTTGGTGGCGTCCGCTATTTGGCGCATTCCTTCCCCCGCCCCTCCTCCCTTTCAGTCGACCGCCGCTTTTTCAACGACAATCAAATGGAACGGCGGGCAAAGGGTCCAATACCGTCTTCAGCGGACTCTGAGCCCTTCGCTTTGTTTGCGCCCATGCGATCGTTTAAAGTGTGGGCATCGCGAGATTACGGCGCAAGGCCCGCGAGATCCGTCCAAAATTTGCTTTTCCGATTATGGCATCGGATATTCCATGTTGGTGGCCCACCCGAGGACCAGTTCATATTTCGGCATCCTCAAAATGTGCGTGCCGTTGCGCTTCGTTTTTGACAGTGAAATAAAGGTCATTCGTATCATTACGCTTTTTTTTTTGCGATTTTTTAGCGTTTCGTTCTCCGCTCATTTTTCTTTGCTTTGGGCAAAGCCTGTTTTTGTTCAGGCGTCGAAAGAACACTCCGCCGGGAGCAATTCCCAACCCTAAAATCGCCATAAATCAGCCGTAACCACCACCTTTCCTCCCATTTGAATTGCCTTTGTATGTGACGTGGCCTTTGGCGCATGCAAATTGTCAGTCAACTCTATTTCGTTTCTTAACCAAACAACTTTTGCTTTCTTTTTTCAGTTTCCCCTTCCTCCCGCCCCCCTCAATGATTTTTTTAGGTTTCATTTGGGCTAAATTTAATGCAACAATTGTTAACCGATTCTCTCCCCTCCCCATAAACATTGGCTATTAATCTCCGCTTAACCCCTATTTACACTTAAATAAACACTGTTTGGGCCGAGTGAGTTGGATTGATTGGGCATAATGAGACGATAAGCCGATTAGCAACACATTCATATTCTTCTTCGATTTTCCATCGTGTGATCGGATAACACCGATAAGAAAGGTCGAGAAGAGAAGTGACAATGGAAGAAAAGGGCGACAAATTCGGACGGATGGCGAATGAATGAATGAGTGAATAAACATTTGCCATTCCTTTCTGACGTTTCCGAATCATCTCATAAGTTGGTCCTGCCGGCATTTTTGAATGCCATTGTGTGGCACCCAAAAAAGGACCGCCAAAGGGGACGAATGGCATAATGGCACCCACACTTTATTTGTATCATCGCACTCATTCATTGGCACCATTTATTCACACACAAAAAATTACTAAATATGGAAGATTCTGAACGAAAAAGGAAACTAATCCCAAAAGGATCATTTGGAGAGGAGTGGGGAAGAGTCTTTCGGGCAACAAACACTTTACACTTTTGAAAGAGTTTGGTGCGCCATCCGATCCTTCCGCCGTTGCGCCCCTCTCAGTCACTGACTGATGAGTCATCACCCCATCGACTCGCCAAAATTGCTTTTCCGACAGTGGAAGTGACTGGTGTCAAAGATGGGTGCTGATTGCTCCCATCGCCAGTGGATGGGGGGCGGGGGGAAGCGGATTATCGGCGACGAATGCCTCCCCTCCCGGAGGGAATCCTCCTCCAAACTTCCACCCGCCCCTTTCAATTTCTCAACTTCCTACTGTACCCACCTCTCCCCCCTCCCTCCCTCCCTGAACTGTTGGCCCATTCTCTTCTCCCCCGCCCCCTCCTCCTCCGTTTTGTCATTTTCCCAACTCGTCCGTCCTTCGTCGACCAATCATAACAACAAATGAATTTGGTTGTTCCATTCCAATTGCCTTTGCCTCTCCCCCTTTCTCATCCCTCAAAAGGCGTTATTTTGGCCCATTCCCGTCACACAATTGCATAAATTTGAGAGGAACAACGGAAAAGTATCAGACGCACATAAGCAGGAGGAGAAGGGAAAGAGAAGCGGCGGGGGGGAGAGTGAATTCCGGTCCCATCCCTTCTCAAGTGATCGATCCCCTTGGGACTTTTAGGGATTATTTGTTTCTTTCATTCATTGATGAAACACACGCTTTTCCTCTACTTTACTTTTGTAAAGGATCATCACTTAACATTGCAATATTTACTGCAATTCACCATTCCGTTTTGATTTCCCCCAATTATTTGGACTTTGGTTTTGGCATTTTTTTCTTCCTCCGAAAGGGTCAAAAGAGACGTTAAATTGTTATTATTTGATTGGGTAATAAATATTATGAGGGCCGTAAAGAAATTGGAAGGAAAAGGAACCTTTTTAGGGGAAAATGTCCCCCGCCCCCCGCAGTGGCGGCGCGAAAGAATTTTAAATCGGTCTCCTAATCAAATTCATTTTTAGTTTAAATTTGATCCATTTTCGGAAAAAGGTTTTATACTCATAAGAGTCCTTTATGAGAATTTTGGCATCATTTGAGTGTAATAAAAGAACATTTAGTTTTAACAATAATGCCTTGGAAGCTTTCTAAAAAATTGGAAGCATTTGAATGCTTTTTTTTAACTTAACTGATAAAGGAAGTAATTAGACTCCCGAAAATCTGCCGTTGGGGCGGACGAGGGGAGCGGGGGGAGGAGAGGGAGAGAGAACAAAGAGGGAAGCGGAAAGGGAGGGGGGAGGGAGGCGGAGAGGGAGAAGGACGGGAGAGAGAAGGGAAGAGGGAGGGGGGAGGGAGGGGGAGAAGGAGGCGGAGAGGGGGCGGAGGAGAGGGAGAAAGGGAGGGGGAGAGAGAGAGAGAACGGAGAGGGAGAGGACGGGAGAGGGAAGGGAGAGGGAGCGCGAGAGAGGAGAGAGAAGGGAGAGAGGGGAGAGAGGGAGAGATGTAGAGAGGGAGAGAGAACGGAGAGGGAGAAGGACGGGAGAGGGCGGCGGAGAGGGACGCGGAAAAGGAGGGGAGGAAGGACGGGAGAGAGAAGGGAAGAGGGAGGGGGGGGGGGGGGGGGGGAGAGTTAGGGGTGTGAACGCGAAATGCAGCCACTCGCCCCCATTCTTTCTTTCTTCTTCCGCGGGTCTTTCCTTTATCCTTTACCCCCCCCCCCCAACCCCCGCCCTCTCCACGCATTCTCCCCGCCCCAAACTTTCAACCAATCGGCGTCTTTCTCCCGCCCTCCCATTTCTAACTACCGACCGATGAATGAATGGTGGCAAATAATGGAGGGGGAGAAAAAGCGGATGGGCGCGAGAGGGGAGAAGAAGCTGGCAAAGCAGTGAGAAGACCGAGAAAAAAACAATAATTTACGACAAAACTGTTCGGTCCCAAACACTATGAAGCGAATGTCTTTGCCATTAAAAGACTGTTCCCGAACCGAACCCTCTCCCGACACCCTCTCGCCCCTTCCTACCCCCCCCCCCCGCTCTCTTTTTTTTTTTGTTCTCTTTGCTCGAACCTTTTCCCTCCTCTCTTCCTGCCATTTGCCCCTCTCCTTCGCTCCCTCTTTCGTCGGATTTTGTCACTTGTGTTTTCCTTTTTTCTCTTTCCCATTTATGTATTCTTTTTTCCTTTCCTTCTCTTCCTCTTCCATTTTCACTTCACTTTCTCGTTATCCTTTCCTTCTCTTCCTCTTCCATTTTCACTTCACTTTCTCGTTATCCTTTCCTTCTCTTCCTCTTCCATTTTCACTTCACTTTCTCGTTATCCTTTCCTTCTCTTCCTCTTCCATTTTCACTTCACTTTCTCATTTTCCTTTCCTTCTCTTCCATTCCCATTTCTCTTGTGGTGTCCGTCCCTCTTTTCCTCTTCGTTCTTTTTTTGCTTTTTCTTTCCATTTTTATTAACTTTTTATCAGTTTTAAAGGACGAGTGTTATGATAATGATAAGCGGAGGTGAGAGGTATTGGAAAAATGACCGAAGGAAAAGAGAAGAAAGGGAAAGGGTGGGAGAAGCGTCAAGGCAAATCAAAGGGAAAGCCGCCAATTTGCTGACAAAAGGAGCCATTTGTCACGAGCCAACTGAGGCCAAAAATACCGATAATTTGAAGGTTTACGTGGTCCAACTCATTGGTTTTTTAAGAAAAAAAACTCACTCAAATCGAAATGTTCACTTAACTCATTTATTCATGTTTTGTAAAGCTAATTTTTAACCAATCGCTCACAATTTTCTGTTGTTAATACGCAGAAGCACCGGCGGAAGGATTGGGCCTTTTTGTGGGGGGGGGGGGGAGGTTCTCTTCCGACAAAAAAGGGGAGAGCATAGACAGGGCCGGAAATTGCACAAAAATGGCTGGGAAAGGACGGCCAAGTGAAAGAATGGCCAAATGGTTGGTCCTTCGCCTCGCGCCCCCCACCGTTTTTTGGCAATAAATAGCGGCCCTTTCTTTGCTTTTTTTTTGCCTCCGCTGTAAGTTGTTCGTTCTCTCAGTGCTTTATTGGCAATGAATGAGCAAAGGAATGGGGGAGAGAGAAGGAGAGAGACAGAGTCAGCAGCATTAAATGGGGGAAAAGCATTTTAATAGGGGGTAAAAAAGAGTGACGAAAAGAGCGAGGCAAAAAGAGAGACAAAATGGAGGGGGGGGGGGAGATGGGGGCTGAAAAGTGATGAAGTGCTAAAGGCAATTAATTACCTCACAAAAAATGCAAATTTCGAATCACAGATTCATATACAAAAATAATTTATTCATACAAAATGCCAATAAAAATATTAGATAGCAAGATTTTGTTTGCTCTTCTTAATTATTTGGACTCTTTAAACATAGTGCAATTTAGTTTATATTTTCGTTAATTAACTTGTTTGAACGTTACAGTAACAATTAATACTGTACCAATCAATGGCCGCCCATTAAACAATTGCAAATTTTGTGAAAGGCATTCAAATAGATAATTTGTCAACCGATTTGATAAATAAATCTTCAGTGTTTAGCAAATGCTTTTTCCCGGCACTCCCCAACAATCGTCCGCCGTCATCGTCAGCCCTTTTGGCATTCCATCAACAGTAACCGCGGCACAAATGTCCCCCCAACACAATCACAGAGTTTGCCCTCTGCCGACTCTGTCCCCGCTTGTCTCTCAACAATTTGCTGCTCGTCCTCCCCTTAATAACCATAATTATAACCAACATTTAAATATTTCGCACATCCATCACCTCATACATCCCCTGCCCCCTTCGCTGTTCCCACTGATGTTGAATGGCATTCTGCTGAATCAAAATCAACAGCAAATTGAACGCCAACTCGACGACAGAAAATCAAACGCCGAAAACGGCACAAACAATGGCATTTTCCCTGGGATAGGCGAAATGGCACTGATCGGGCAATATTTCCACCAACAGCAGAGAATGGCAGCTGCAACAAAGACAGAACAAATGCGACAGACTCATCAGTCGGTGAGAAAATGCATTTGAATAACAAAAATTGATGGTAAAGATAAAAGAACTTTCTAATCAGAAGTAAATCGTTAAGCCATTGGAAGGACAACGGAATGCCAAGAAATCGCAAAAAGTGCCAACGGACACCGAGAAAAAGTTTAATTTTGCTGCCATTGCAACGTGCGTAAAGGGGAAAGAGGATGATGCTCTGCAGCATACAGTAGCCAATGAACGACAAACCGGTGGGTATCGGCCTGCAGTTACTGTACTCAACGGGGAGTCATCTGTGAATCTGTCGTCCGCCGACGGCGGCCCTCCGCCTCCGATAAACAACGCCAATGCGGCAATTGTAATTGCGGCGGCTGCAGCAGTTGTCAATTTGGCAAAGTCCAATTTTATGTTAGCGGAGATGGCCAACAGTCAAAAAACGGGGCCAAATGCAGCAGTGAAAAGCGAAATGGGGCACCGAAAAAAAGCAGAACCGCAGAAGGGGAAGGACGGACAACGGCACAGCCAACACAAACAACAACAGCCGTGGTAAGGGGGCGGGGGGGGGGGGGGGGTTGGATTGAACGATTCAAACAAACAAAAAACATTGAAAGGTTTCTCCTCCCGCAAAATGGGCGTCCTTCGGTCGCCCCCGTTTGTGCCGGGGGCAGTGCCAACAAACGAACCCCACGCCACAAGAAGCAGCACATTTGCAGATTCTGTCGTCGCGAGTTCACCAAATCGTACAACCTTTTGTAAGTGCGATTAAAATAATTATTAAATTTGAAATAACCAATCAATTGAATAAATTAATAAAGAATCCACGAGAGATGTCACACGGACGAACGGCCGTTCCGTTGCGATTTATGCGACAAACGATTCCGACGACAAGACCATCTTCGGGATCACAAGTAATTTTTAGAGTTGGGCAATGAATTACCAATGGTCCCAAATGTTTATCATTCTGTTCCACAGATTTACCCATGCCAAAGAGAAGCCTTTCAAATGCAGCGAATGCTCTCGCGGATTTTGTCAGCAGCGCACTTTGCTCGTCCACCAACAGCGAGACCACGGGTAAAAGCACAACAAAAGGGAAAATTAGGCAAAAAAACGGAGACCAAGAAATGATTTGGCAGGATTGACATTGTGTTACCGCCACGAAAAAATGCTCGACAATTACGAGAAGCTGAACAGAAAGGGGTGAAGGGATGAAAAGAAAGGGGGGAGGGGGCATTGGAAAAGACGAATGTTTAATGAAAGAAATTCAACGAACGCGAAAGAGTTGTTAGACGAGAGTAGAGCTGGACGGGAATTGGAAAAAACGAAGCGGGACTGACCGGGACCGGACTAAACCGGGAACGGGACGATTGGCCGGCATTTGCGGCGCGTGACCCAGAAAAAATTGTAGAGTGAACTAAATCTATTATTCTTAGGGTCATTCGAACCACCTAAATATGCTCTACATTATACCAAAAATGAAAAGAATTATTGAGTTTCAGAAAAGTTATGGCCTAAAATGTTCGAAAGTTTGGGAACGTCTGTTTTTGGTTATCTTTTTATCATAACTTTTCCGAAACTTAATCAATTCTTTTGATTTTTTTGGTATAAGGTAGAGCATATTTAGGGCTTTCGAATGGCACTAAGGCAATTAGCTTAGTTCATTCTACAATTTTTTCTGGGTCCCGCGCCGCAAATGTCGCATCACCAACGGGACAGGGAAGAAGAACCAACCCGAGAAAACGGGAATTTCACATCCGATCCCGCTCTACACTAATTCGACTGTTAAGCAACAAATTTTGACTGATTGCTATACAATAAGTGACTGCTTAACACTCATTTCAGTCGGTAAATCAATAGTTCCGTTCGTTGAATGAAAATTTTTGTTGGATGATTTTTACAATTTCGATTTGTCCAATTTTTGTTTCTTCTTACCCAAAATGAGTTTCGGATTTCTTCCTAAATTTTTATTGTCTTTTCCAATTTAAATCATTAAAATGAAAAAGGACTTTTGCGACAATTTATTTCTCCAGACTTTCTGTCTGTTGTCAAAATTTAACAAAAAAATACGTCTCGCGGCAGCCAGTTAGTAGCCCATAGCAAAGCGCTTTTCAATTTAGCCATTTTGCCGTTATAGTACACGGAATTGCCTTGGTAATTACGCGCCGAGGCAAAAATTGATATTCTGTGCCGGTGCTTTTCTTAGTTTCTAAGCGCAAATGAAGCCAAGATGGGCTTATACAAACATGAATTTTTCAAGATTTGTTGTCTCTAAACGAAGTTATATGAAGTTGAAGTTATGGCGCTATAATTTTGGAACAGCAAATTTGGGTCAATTGGGAAAATTCAGAAAAAAAAAATTTCTTCTACACCAATTTTCTTGTGTGCTTTTGGCGCTATAATTTTGGAACAGAATGTATACTTTATATGGCAGCCCGACTCAAACGGTTAGACCAAATGACCCATTCCGAGCATCTCATAAGAAGTGATTCCGACATTTGATAAACACAAAAAAACAATTCATTCTTCCGTCAGAGTTATAAATTCGGGGCACTACGATTCGTCCGCCCAGATAAAAAGTGCCAAAAACATAAAACTATTTAATTTTTTTAACAGTCGACATAGCTAAAATGATAATTAATAAAAATGCCAAATGAAAAACCACAAAATTTAAAATAATTTTAGACTTATTTGGATGGGCGGACGAATCGTCGTCCGGACCAATCGTAGTTATTTTGCTGGGCGGACGACTCGTCGTCCGGACGAATTGTCATGGCGCTTATAAATTAGTTAAGAAATGACATAAAATTGGACAAAAACAAAGAGAATGAATGTATCATCTCGCTTCCTTTCTTCGGCCGTTTAGCGTTTTCTTCCAACAAAATTGAACGCATTTGAAAAATGGTAGTAGGGATTGAAACCGTAGCCTTCCCTTGGGTAGGCGACATTATACCACTGAAAAGCAACATTTTTTTACGGTAAAAAGTGAATAATCGCGGAAACTAATAAAATAATTTGATGAAATATTTTCAGATCGGCATCATTTTAAATTAACAAATTCGATCAAACAAAATTTTCTTGGCTGCTCATAAAGGCACCGCCGCCTCACGATTCGGCGCCAGCCAAGTTTCGGACGCCATAAATTTTTTCTTAGGGTAACCAATTTTCCTTTTTTAAGAGTTGGTCATTTGTAAAATTTGGTTCACAAAGAAAAATGTTACAAAGTCCTAAAAAGTCTGGCGCCGAATTGATGGTGTCCGAATTAAATCATCAAATGAACTTTTGATGATTATCAAAAATTATAAAAAGGGAGAATTCTTGGAAATAATGACAAATAGGAACTCGGAACTAAATGCACTACAGTCATGGACAAAAGTATAGTATTACAACAAATGTTTAAATCAACCAAAACTAAGTTTGAAAAATTAGTGAGTTTTTTATAAAAAGAGCAAAATTCTATACAGAATTCCTTTTGGAAGGTGCTAGGTCGTTTCATAAATCCGCCATTTTTAACGAATTTCCTTAGAAAAACTCATCATAACTTTGCTCAAATTCGGTGGCAAAAGTAGATTTTTAAAATTTTTTTTCGGCACATTTTTAGGAAATTGATAACTGACCCCATAAGTTGAATTCGGAAGTTCTATACTCAAAATGAACATCAACCATAGGGAAGGCATAAAAAAGTGTTTGAGGTGCAAGAAGTGGTGAAAATTTATTGCCCAATGACAATATTTAGCGTTCATTAAATCTGTGAAATATGAAGTGCCAAACATTTAAAGAAAAGCGACATTCTCGAATTTCTGCTGGTATATGTACTTCTTAAAATTAGTTTGATTGGTATACCGAATGATCACTTCGTCAGCAGAGGGGGGGGGGGGGGAATGTTTGGTGTCCCAATGGTTGGACAATGGGAGAGCCCATGCATCCCACCACCACAAAATAATGTGTGCAGATTCAACGCAAACATTGACTGACATTGCTCCGCCAATCACCCGTGTCACAATGTGTGCAAAAAATCATTGTTTCTGATAAATATTGGGTGCTCAAAATCAAATTTTATAAAGTTTTTACAGTTACACTGCCTGGCGAGTCTTATTATTGGTATGTAAAAATGAGTATCATCTGTCTTTGTGAGCATATTTTAAAAGATTTTTTCTTGGTGCGATCATCAGCTATCAAAACTATCACAATTTCAAAGCCTTTGTTGCGTCGCTTTTATAATGTCAGTGTAATAAAGGATATACGTATTTATAAGCCTTTTGGGCATTTGGGTATTGAAATGGACATTTTTGTGACCTACATTTTTTATGATTGTATCTGCGTGAGATCAAGCGCTATACAGCATACTACCATTACAGTTACACTGCCTGGCGAGTCTTATTATTGGTATTTGGAAAATGTCCTATAAAATTTAATAAAAAAAGGAAATGCATATTTCGATTGTCTGTCATCAATTTGTTCTGTTCCCTTCCTCAGAAACGGTACCAAAAACAGCTGAAAAATCGGGAAGAAGCCAAATTGAACGTGGAAGAAGCCAAAGATGCGTTCAGAAAGTTGGCCAAATATTCACCGGCAGAAAATGAACAAAACGACGAGGAAAGGAGGGCATTCGGAAAAATGAAAAAGGTATTGACATGGCATGGCATACAGCCATTCATTTCAAAATATTGTTGTTGAGGATTTTACAACACCAAATTCCGGACGAAACGGAAAATGGACGAACGGATGACGAAGGAACTGAGCAAAGCGTCCAGAGGTCGTCAAGAAGGCACGGAAAAGGCATGTCAATTTTGTGAAGCAGGGGGCGGGCGGGTTCACATATTCCCCTCCCCAATGTTTTAAAATTTCCAAAAACCATTTTTTAAATTAATCTTGCATATAATTTTACTAATTAAAAAATAAAATGTTTTCTGGGGCAAGAGGGAAACAATGCAGAAGGATGAGATGCTCATTTCGGCTAATTAGGATTGAAACGGAATAGAGGACATGAATCATGAATTAAGACAAATCCCTGACCGTTCCCTATTTTGGCTGTTTCTGACTGATCCAACGGACTAAAATAATCACTATTTTGAAGGATGTGCACGAGTACCAACGACTGTTGGAGTAGCACGACAAATTGGGCACCGAAGTGCGACGGGTGGGCGAGCGGAACGAGCGGTGGAAGCGCGAAATGGACGACAAGTTGAAAGAGTGGTTGGACCCGTTGGACGAGTTGGTCACCAACATCGGCAATAACTTCACCAACTTTTTCGCCCAACTCGGCTGTGCCGGCGAAGTTCGACTGGACACGCCGGCGGAGAACAAAGTGGGGGCGGGGGCGATTTGAATCGCGTGTGCCGTTGGGAGTACAAAATCAATAATGCCAAAGCTAACGTATCTTCTGCCATTCCTATTTATTTATTTCGGGTTTAAAATTGATTTTTTTTTAAAGGGAGGAGGACTGTTCGGTAAATCCACAACTCATTTCTGGCTAACCATTTTTTTCCCAACTCATTATTTATCCCTACAAAGCTTTAGCTCATGTCTTTCTAATGCTGCACCCTTGCTATTACAGTACAATGTCGCGGAATACGGTTTGTCCATCTTGGTCAAGTTCCGCAACGGCATCGGTCTGCGTGTGTTGGACCCGCACACGCAGTCGGGCGGCGAGCGCAGTGTTGCCACAATGCTTTACTTGTTGGCGCTGCAGAATCTGTGCCCGGTGCCGTTCCGCTGCATGGACGAAGTCAACCAGGGCATGGACCCGGACAACGAGCGGGCCGTGTTCAACATGATGGTCCGTCTGCTGGGCCACAGCAGCACGGGGCGGGGAGGCGGCGAAAATATTTCCAAAACGCAATACTTTTTGTGAGTTTAATTTGAATAAAATTAATTTGGGCATTTCTCAATTTGGCAATTTGCCCTCTTCACAGCATTTTCGAAATTTAGTCAAATCATTGGGCTTGCAATGAATGTAACTAAAAAAAAACAAAATACCAACAGAAAACTTTCTGTTTATTCCATTGTTAAAATCTGAGTAGAATCAGGCTTTTTCGAAACTTGGCCATTTTTTATCCGTTTTTCATTGCTTAACCAAAATTTGCTTTTGTCTGCCGTAATTGAGTCAAATCGCCGGGATTGCATTTGAATCGTAAATTGTTAAAGAGGTCAAGCCCTTTCAAATTACGAACAAAAGACATCTTTTTTTTATATAAATTTATTTTTTTTCTAATGGTTTATCCATATTAGGCTTACGCCCAAACTTCTGAACGGACTCGAGTTCAACGAACGCGTCACTGTGCATATTGTGCACAACGGACCTGAAATTGAGCACGGCGAGGTGTGTGTTGAGAATTGGCGAAACATTGACACATTTTTGTCTATTTGAGAAACAATGGCACTTTTTTGTCGACCTTTCTTTAAATTTTTGGGATGCCTAAACTCTTTTTTGTCTTGCCCATTTGTTCCCGTTGTTTTCCCTTGTCACGGACCAATGGCGGCATTCCTTTGCCAGTTAATTGCTAATTTTGTTTTTTCCCTCCCCTTTAGCTTTGGGACACGGAGCGTTTTCTGTCGGCCACCAATGGGGACGACGTCGGCCAACAACAGCGGCTGCTCGGTGGCCGATCCCGGCAACAGTTCAACAACAGAGCGACGGAGGTGGCAGAGGAGGAGGAGGACGACGAGTAGAGGAGGAGGGAAGGCTAACGAATGATCAGTGGCGTCAGACGGCGCTAGCGGAAGAGAAGGGAATGGATAAATGAGGAGGAGAGGAGGGGGATGCCTTTGATCATCAAACACTCATTCACTCTCTTTCCCCCCGCCCCCCCCCCCCGGCGCCAATCTGTCGTCGTCGTCGTGTTTGGCATTTTTGTTGTATCCTCCCATTCTCTTCCTCCCCCATTCTCTCTCTCTCCCTTTATTTACTCTTTTCTTTGCCATCATCTCTCTGGCCACACACTGATTTCTCCTCCGTTTTCGCTTATTATAATTCGCTCTCTCTTTCTCTCTCCATTGATTGATCTCTTTTCCGGCGCTTTTCCCTCCGTTTTGTTTCAGTGACTTTAAAAATATTTACATATTTTTATTTGTTTATAAATACATTTTAACGATTACCCAAATCTTCTAATTTTGTGTCGCTTTTGGCGTGGGTGTGTGTTCGTTGCTTTTTCCCCATTTCGTTTTGCTTCAACTTTGCCCGATCAAAAATCCATATGGCAAACAAATGCAAAAGTGGACCCGAAGGGAGGAGGGCACAAAATCCGACTTTTGCCTAATTGAACGCAAAAAGAGGGCCAGAAACACATTTAGGAAGGCTTAATTGTCTCAAGTCAAAACCCCATAAAATCAGCCCTCCCAGATGAAGAACCGCACAGTTCGTTGCGGGACGTTTCTCGCGTAGGCCATAACTTTTTTCTTTATTAACGAAAAAAAAGTGGTATGGTTCGAATGCATTTCATATTCTCTATTAGCCTACAAAATTAAAAAAAATTTCGTTAAGGTACAAAAAAATTATGGTCAAAAAACAAAAAACCGATTTTTCTGACTTATTTCGCCATAACTTTCTTGTAGCTCAAATGTACCTTGTGGTTTATCCGCATAAATAAATAAATAGAGCTTTCAGATGATAAAAGTTATTTTTGAATTAGTTCGTTAAAAAAAAAGATGGCACTTCAAAGTGAGCGGCGATGAAAAGTACCGCGACGAACTGAACCTGACCTCCCAAATGTGATAATTTATCACCATTTTGATGCTTTTGGAGGGATCAATGATGATTTTTTTTTGAAATGATGATTTAATGATTTTTGGTGCTTTTTTGGAAATTTGATGATGATTTTCGGGAAAATTTTTCTCGGCGGTGCCTATTGGCACCGCCGGCCCCTTTTTTGCTTATGTTTTCTCAAAAAACTCACAAAAAACGGGCTTTTTTGTTGTTGGTACTTTTATAGCACAGGGGGCTAGCTTTTAAAACAGAGATGACATTTTGTCTTACCTATTTTTAAAAAAGTACTTACTTGAGCTCATTGGTCTTAATTTTGTCTTATTTTTAGTATTTCAGAGAAAGTTCTATTTTGAATATTTATTTTTGTAATAAATTATTTTTTACTGGAGCGAATGTTTTAGTTCTAATTTTATTCTTATTTCGGCTCTATTGCAGTTTACCCGACCATAAAAAATTTTCACGACCTTAAGAAATTTACACGACCATAAAAAAAAAGACACGACCATAAATATTCCCGCCCTAGGAAAAAATATAAAATTTTTTTTTAAGTCTTGTTTTTTCAATAAAAAATTACTGGGAATTTTTAACGCAGAATTTTCAAGAAAATCCTTCAAATTTTCGTATTTTTTTCTTAAAAGTCTTCAAAAAACTAGTAAAAATTTAAAAAATGTTATGAAAATTTCATTTTTTTCTTCAAATTTCCTACTTTAAAAATTCAAGTAATTTTTTATTGAAAAAAACTCAAGACATAGAATTTTTTTTTCCTATTTTTAATTAAGGGTGAGATTTATGGTCGTGTAAATTTTTTATGGTCGTGTCTTCTTTTTTATGGTCGTGTCTTTAGTTTTATGGTCGTGTTAATTTTTTATGGTCGTGTAAACTGCAATAGAACCCTTATTTCTTGGCTACACGAGATTTCCCCACCCTGACATTTCGCCACCTAAGCCAAAATCCTACGTTTCGCCACCTAAGCATAAATAGGACGTTTCGCCCCCGACATTTCGCCACCCAAGCCAAAAACGGACGTTTCGCCACCTAAGCCAAAAGTTAAATTTTAGCATTGAGTCGAGTTGGGATAACACATCTGAATTTTTTGAAGGCAAATGGGTGGTTTTTCTTAGAGGTGGCAAAACTGGTGGCGAGACGTCCTATTTTTGCTTAGGTGGCGAAACGTCGGGTGGCGAAATGCGGTACATGAAAAGGGCACTTATGCAGTGTAGAGCCCCAACTTATGTAGCGTGAAGCCTTAACCTTTATTTTAAAATTTAAAATAACTTCAAATTCATTTCTCCCAATAAGAAATAAATAAGAACGCCTTACATGACTAATTCTCTTTGTTGCAGATTTGACATTTTCATACCAAAAGTATAAACGGCCTTTGTCCCTTCTTTTGGACTTTTTATTTAATTCTTGGAAAATGTCTGGCAGTGACTATGTAGACGGATGGGTGAACGGTCAGTTTGCAAGTAAATTTTAAGTTAAACCTTTTTTTCCAGAAACGGATGCCGACTTTGGCGACTACGCGACGCAGTCCAAACTGGACGCGGCGATCTTCAACCGAGGGGGAAGCAGTGGGCCGAGCAAATCCGGCTCGTCAAAGTCGTCAGCGACATCTCTCCAGGAGGTTAGTTTGCTTGGCCATAGTGAGTGGTTTTTGGCTTGGGAGGGGCAAAATCACACCCTAGAGAAATCCTCTCGAACCCATGAAAGAAAATCCCCTATTTCAGTTGTTCAAGGCAGTCATGCAAAAACGTTCGGCTGTCTGCGTGCTCATTGGTGATGGGGACCCGAATGTGAAAGGGAAGATCAACTTCATTCAGGTTATAAATCGGGCGGGTGGTCGCGTGTCGAACCGCCAGAGGGGCCATCACCAAACTTAGAGAAGGAAATTCTAGGGAGAACCCAGGCCCTGGTCCGTCCCAAAGAATCCCTCCATTTAGTCCATGCCAAAATGATCCACCGATAACTTTATTCGTCCGATTATATAAAATATATAAAGGGAAAAACGAGGAAGGAAGGAATGAAGAAGAGTCTCTCTCTTTTGAAGGAAAACCATCCATATTTACAATGAGTAAGATGTGAAGGGAAAGAAAGATGAAATCGATTACAATAGCTAATAAAATGATTTCAAATGATTTGATAATACATTAAATGAATATTTCATCTGCTCCTTACATCAGTTGTTTAATTTTAAGGAGAAGAATGACTCTTCGGTGACCGTTCAGGGCGAAATCTCTGGCCTTGCTCCCGGAAAGCACGGCTTCCATGTCCACGGTCCTTTGACTTGCTCTCTTCTTTTTACAAAATTGTTTAAGCGTTTGGTGACCTGTCTAGTGGATGCATGTCTGCTGGGCCACACTTCAATCCTACGAACAAAACTCATGGCGGACCGGAGGTTGGGTGGAGAGGGGTGGGGCACTAGTTTACATACCACTATACTCAATGTTTGGCTATTTAGTTCTGCAAATCGAATTACGTTTTGGGGGCGGGGCCTTGGATAGAAATTTTGATAGGTTATGAATTGATTTAATATTTTAAGGACGCGACTCGTCACGTTGGTGACCTCGGTAATGTTCTGGCTGGGTCGGACGGTGTGGCCAAAATTGACTTCTCGGACAAAGTCATTTCTCTGGTCGGCCCTCACAACATCATCGGCCGCGCGCTTGTTGTCCACAAACTCGAGGATGACTTGGGTACAGAAAAAATACATAAAGAAATAAACATTAAAGAAAAGGCGTATTTTAATTTTTTAAGAAATAGCCTTTGGCTTTCCTTATTATTGCATTTTAATTTTAGGCCGTGGTCAGGGCGTCAAGGGGTGCCCCGACATTTGCGGTCTTGACTTTTGCGGCCCCGACATTTGCGGCTCGACTTTTGCGGTTATGTCCAAAATGTCTTCAAATTTATGTTGCTTTAATTCTAAAATACCTTGAATGGATTAATAATGGAGCAAAAAACATCTTTGGCTCTTTACCTAATTCATTGGGCTGTTTTTATAATTTAGGATTTTTTTTTGAAACATATCTAAGAACGCAATTCTCGGACAAAATTCATATATTAGCCTCTATCAAACCTTTTTAAAGCACTTGGGATTAAAGCAACATAAATTTGAAAACTTTTTGGACATAACCGCAAAAGTCGGGCCGCAAAAGTCGGGGCCGCAAAAGTCAAGACCGCAAATGTCGGGACACGCGTCAGGTGGAAAGCATGGAGACTGGCAATGCTGGTCCCGGTTTGGCGGCAGGAGTCATTGGAATTGCGCAGTGAGAACACTCAGAAAGAACAAATTGATGACTATTATTTATTGTTGTTTTTTTTTTATCATAAACTTGACTTAAAAGTTTTTCTGGTTTGGAAATTAAACCTTGCCGACCTCACTTAACAGGGACACAATTTGCCACATATTTTTCCCTTACACAGAGTGGTGTCATAGAACATTTCCAAATTCGTCACAATTCAGACGAATGGTGAACGTCTGACACATTTCCCCCGTTATCCGGTGGTCATTACGCCAGTGACTGCGAGTTGACGGCCGATAGAAGGTCGGCGACTTCGCCTTCGTGTCGAATGATGTCGCGAATATGGATCAATCGCTGGCTCATTGGCAATTCGTACAATAGCAATCGTACACAAGGCAATTCGTACACTAGGCAGCTCAAACAATTAGTGATTCGTACAAAAGGAATTTAAGTTATTGAAACAATTAAAGTTGTTTCGAGTTCTGGTTAGCACATGCCATCACCAGTACTATAATTCTGATTGGTAAAGCACTTATCTGTAAGCTCGAGACCACATAAGCCCATTGTACGAATTGCCAGTACGAATTGCAAAATTGTACGAATTGCCATGACACCTTGCAGATACCAAACAAATAAATGGCGTGTTTTCACGAATAAATTTAGTATTTTTTTATTCGTATTTTGTGGTATAGTACGATAATAAGAAACCCCCATTCTTTTCTTTCCAAAAAAGTATACCCCTAAGAGCGAGCGGACAATTTTTTCATTGTTTTTAGCTAAATTATCACTTAATGCAAATTTTGAAAACGAAAACCTTCAATGTGTCTTCTGTTACGGTTTCATCCTCAATCTCGGAACCTTCCAATTCTACCGCTGAATTCCCTTCCAATCCCATCGGTGATGACGAAGTGTACGACACCGCATTTATCTCGCGTAGCTCAAATTGTGTGGCGGTGGCAACGAACAGTGCGGAGTTGCGCATCCAATGCTTGAACCGGGACGGATCTGTCGGCGTAGGCCACTAAGACTCGGTCTCCTGGATCAATTTGTATTTGCGTTATCCGAGTTAGCAATAAATCTGAGTTCCGTTACCCGCATTAGCACTGGGATGCAATGACAGTTCGCACAAAGACAGTATAAACTGCCATTGACTCAACACTAGACGACCACGAGACCACCAGAATTTTTCCAGCAAGCGTAAAACCCGAAAAAACTAGGAAACAAAATTATTGCGCCCGTAATAACTTTTATTTCCACGGTCCTGTCTCTAAATGTTAATCTTAAGGTTTCGGCCTTTCTTAGTAGAAATGTCGTTCGATTTTGTTTATATGGTCCGAAACTAGCATTTCAAAAAAAAACAATTGATAAAAAACATTTTAGGACATTCCCAAAGCATTCTGTGCGTTGACTCGTCGAATTGGGACGACTGCTTGGTCGCTTCCGGTTCCAAGGACAACTCCATTTTGTTTTGGCGTGTGCATGGTGTAAAGGTCGATGTTGACTGTGAGGGGAACCAAAAGTTGTCGACAATTGAAGCATTTACTGCCGAGAGAATCGCAATAGCCACAGGACATACGCATTCCGTGGCAAGGTTGGGCACCGTTCGAGTTTTTTATTTTTCAAAATTGGAAGTGGTTTAATAAAAGATTCGATGCCAATATTGAGGGTTTTCTTCCATTTTTCCACAATCAAATGTGTTTTCTCGTGTCACTCAAAACCGTACCTTTTTCAGCGTCGCCTTTTCCCACTCCAAAAGTTTGCCCCACTTTCTCGTCAGTGTTTCGACGGACACGACACTGAAAATCTGGCCTCTCGCCGAACTGATTGTCAAGCAGGAGAAGGACGAACAACCGCAACAGCAAGGCAGGTATGTATTTCCCGCCTTTTATCAGAATTAACCATATAGATTAAAGCGAGAGTGACAGACAAACTCTTTTTATTTTTTTTGTGCCATTAATTGCGACCTCAGGCCCGTAACCAGGAAAAATTTCGGGCATAGGGGGGGGGATACGAAGACATTTCTTTTTTGCTTGTTAAATGGTCAAATTTTGATTTCTTTCAGCTGTAGTTTTTTACTAACAGTAGTTGCCATAAAAATCGTAAAGCATTACTCAAAAGTATCCGTTGCGTCTTTCTTTTCAGTCTCAAACTGTCCGCCTCGGACACTGTCGTTGCCCATTCCAAGGACATCAACAGTGTGGACATAAGTGCCAACGACAAACTCTGCGTCACCGCGTCAATGGATAAAACGGCGAAACTTTGGCACATCGACCGAAAGAGGGGTCAACTGAACGCGGCTGGTACACTCGGCGGACACAAACGGGGAGTGTGGTGCGCACGGTTTTCAAAGAACCAACAAGTGGGCCGGAGGGTGACGGAGGAATTGACCATCGGTTGTTTTTGGTTCGCTAAATTAACCCCAAATTTAAATTCCCACTTATCTTTTTGGGTTTGTAAAATTCTTGCAAATAATTCGGTCAATTTCGATATATTTTTTAGTCAATTTCTCATTGTTAAATTGCATTTCCTTTTTCAGGTTTTGTTCATTGACAACGGCACAAAACTGGTCTCCGTGGACGGCGGTGGGCTGGCCAAGCTTTGGGACGTGAAGAAGGGCATTTGTGTGCGGACGGAGGAAGCGCACGGCGACAAAATTTGGTTACTGCGCGAATTGCCGCCGGTTGAAGAAGCGGAAAATTGTTGGAAATTAATTTATTTCTTATTCAAAAAGAAACACTAAATTTCAGCTTGCGATGGTGCCAAATCACGTTTTATAACCGGCGCAGCGGACGGACAATTCGCAATTTGGACAGACATTTCGGCGGAAGTCAAAGCGGAAAAGCGCGCGGAGCAAACGAAGCGGACTGAGGACGTGCAACGGTTGGCCAACCTTTTGGAGCAGGACAGACTGGCCGACGCGTTGCTGCTCACGCTCGACTTGGGCCAACTGTTTCAGTATGTTTTCTCCACTTTTTGATAGAGATTCGTATGGCTTTTTTAATACAAATTCTTAGGTGTGAACGTGCTGAACAAATTAGTCATGAACACACCATCGCAGTCGGAGGAATTCGATGCCAAACTCTCAGCACTTTTTCTCCGTTTGAGTGCCGCTCAGCTGTCCATTCTGTTGGACTATGCCGCCCAATGGAACACCAACACGCGAACATACGCAGTGAGAACAAAATAGAAAAAGGGGTCCATTCGTTTCCAACTGTCCATTTGAAAGTAATTTTTGGTTTAGCCTCTCCCATGTGAGACTGTTCTTTTGTACTGTAAAATTCTATAATTTCTAATTTTATTAAGACAGCTCAATTGGTGTTGAACTGTGTGCTGCGGTGTGTTCACCCCGAACAGCTGTTGAAATTGCCAAACATTGGCGAAGTGGTCAAAACATTTTTGCCCTACTCACTCAGGTACTGAAAGTGGCATTTTTCTCAATTAATTTTTGTTTTGTTTTTAGGCATTATGGGCGATTGACGACGCAGCGGAAGAATATAGCCCAACTCAACTACACCTTTTCTTGCATGCGACTCAATTGACTTATGTTTTGTTGTTCTTTTTATTACGATAAATTGTTGGCTTTTTCTTCCTTTTTGTCGCATCGCTATTTGTCATTTATCACTATGTTTACTTCTATTTTTGTGTCATTTTTTAAACAATTTCTGTAGCAAAATGACTCATCACAATGATATTCTGATGGTGGACGAGGGAATGCCGCCGCTTGAGGAAGTGGGAGACAATGCCGAAACGGAGCAGCGATTTGTAAAGCACACAAATCGGAGAAAGGTGTGAACGGCGGGAGGGGGGAGAGGCTGACATTAACTATGAACATCGAAATACGTATTTTGCCTTTAATTTTGGCACAAAGGCTTCTATCTTTTATTGAGTTTTTCGATAGTATTGGAATTCTTTTAGGCATCGCAATACATCCTAAAATTCCAATTTTGGGACCGCAAAAATTTTTATGTGAACGGTACATTAAATACGACACATTACTAAATGACCTTCCACAGACTGATCGGAAGCGTAAATCGGAAGAGCCGGAAACGATGCTCGAGGCGAATTATCCATCGCAAATGGCGGAAAAGCGTGCCAAAACGGACACGGACATTCGCCGCGTGACAGTGCCGCCCCATCGCTACCAAACGCTGAAACGCCAATGGACAAAAGTGACGGCACCGATTGTCAACGAATTGAAACTGCAAATTCGGTTTTTCATCATTTTATTGCCTAATCCTTTGACGATAAAACATATTCGCGTGTTGTTTCGCACTCAATTTATTGATAACCGACAAATTCAAGTACAACTTGAGGACCCGTTCTGTTGAAATTCGTTGCCCCGACGAACAGACGAGCAAAGCAAATCTGCAAAAAGCGGCTGGTGGGAAATTAGTTGTTTTTTGTTCGAAAATACGATTGATCAGAGTAACTGGGTTTTGTTGTTGGCGTCGTCGAGAAAGCCTTTTTTTTACCCTTAATTTTCTTTTTGAATTGAAGATTTTGTGCACGCATTTCTGCTCGGCTTTGAGGTGGACGACGCCATTGCGCTCATCCGATTGGACCATTTGTTCTTGGAAAGCTTCCAAATTAATGATGGTAAGCACAGATAAATGGTTGGTCAAATTGTTTCACTCGCAAATAAAAAACGAAATTAAAAAAAAAGTTAGACTATATTTCACTTCTGTTTTCTCCTTAAAATTTTTTAAAAACCCTGATTTTTATGAACTTTCTTATCGTCCTAAAATGAGGATTTTTTTTTTATTTAATACACTTAGTGCCACCAAATGGAATTTTCATGCATGGAATAGGCGGTTGTCGGCCCCCGTTAGTTCACTTGTATTTAACACAAAATTCATGTCCGATAAGTTTTGTCGTTTTTATTTTTTGACTTTACCACCATTTTCAAAATAAATCTTACAAATTTGATATCATTGGATAGATCTAAGTCTTCTCTATCGATTGACATCCTTTTTATTCAATTCTGATTATTTTTGATGGAGTTATGGCCAAATTTGTTGGGTAGCTAAAAAACACATTTTTGGCCATAATTTCACTATCATTTAAGCTACACAGATGTTTAATATGTCAAACGATAGAGCTTTAAAAACTCTATAATTACACTGCAATGTTCGCAGAAATCTGTTCCTAAAGAAAAAACTTTTCTTAACAAAAACTGTTTTTGGCCAATTCCCCAGTGTATCTAAAGTCATAGTAAACATGAACCAAATCAAAATTTTTTTTAGTGATTTCGGCCTAAAAAGAGGATTAATGCTTATGTTTTCGCTAGAAAGTTTTTGCTATCTGTGCTGGAAATGGGTGTTTTGGACATCGTTATGTAAATTAATTTTTAACCCATTTTACCGACCCTACAAAATTGGCCATATTTCCAAGAATATTAGACAAAACCATGATATACTATTTTCATTAGATAGAGGAGTGTTTCAGCTTCAAAATCTTACCAAAATTATATTTATTATCTTTTAAAAATTCTTTTTTAAAAAGGGTTAAAGACGTAGAAAAAAAACGACAAAACTTATCGGACAACCCAATAATATCAAAATGTTGATTCTAAGCTTTCGCCTTACTGTTCAAATTATTGTAAAGTATTCGCCTTACTGTTCAAATTATTGTAAAGTAATTTAAACAATTTTTTTGGGCCTCCCAACCCCTCCAGGGATGTTCAAAATACAATAGCCACCACTCTCCATTCCCCAAGGAAATTCGCAATTGTATTTTTGATGGGATTTGCTATCGGGTCCCGTATTCTTCCGCCGTCCCTCTCCCCCAGTCATTTTTACGACTTATTTCCATTATGTCCCTTTTGCCACATTCAGTGAAACGATTGCGCGGTGACAATTTGAGCCGGGCGATTGGCCGAATTGCGGGCAAAGACGGACGAGTGAAAATGTGACCAAGACACGGTTGGTGTTGTCAAACGACAAAATTCACTTGTTGGGCGCCTACAGCAATCTGCGCGTGGCACGGCACACAATTTGCAGCCTAATTATGGGTGAGTGGTGGAGGAAGGGGCGGGACGGCTCATCCGGTTCGATTAGTCCCCTTACCGGACTTTGGGCTTCAGGCCAAGTTGACTGACCGTGTCCCATTCTATTGATACAGCCATTAAAGCAGTCGAGAATTTTAACTTTTCCGACAACATGCATTGAGTTAGTGTTAACCAACTCAATACCATCTCAAAGTTAAATTTCGCCTTTAAACTCCAACGAATTTTATTTATTTTTTCCTCCTTTATCTCTAACCATTTTTAAATTAATTGAATTGCAGTTTTATTTTTATATTTTATATATTTAACTGTTTAAAATGCATAGTAAATTCACATTTTATGTATACATGCCATGTTCACACATACAATTGAATTGTCTTCAGGAACTCCGATCAACAAAATCTATGGAAATTTGCGCAATTTGTCAAGTCGACTTGCGGAAGAATTATAAATAACAAATAAACGAAAAAAGAAAGAAAGATAAATTGGTCTGTCCTATTTTTTGCACACACATTATTTGTTGGTGTTGTTAAACTAATTTCATACAAAAAAAAAACGAAATAAAAATTTATGAATTTAATGAGACAAACAAGGGGAGGGGAAGAAAAAAAGAACAAAGAAAAGATAAGGGGACAGAGATAAAAGGACAAATGGGAGAAGGGGGAGAAAGAAACAGAAAAAAACGCCGCATTTTGGCGATGATGGATGAAGGTGATCATAGGGATGGATGGAAGATAAAGTAACTTCTCTAAAGGGAATGTGTCGGATGGGGGGGGGGGGGGGGGGGGGGGGTTCTTACACTAGTTTATAATGTCTTATCATTAGGGCCCGGATTTATAAGTTTTTCCTTATTTTTTCTGCGGCTTTAACTCGACGAGAAATGCACGAAAAACACATTTTTTGTTCGAAAAACTTTCGTTTTAACGCCCTTATTCGACCTTAGAAATCCTTATTTTGGGTGTTCGCCCTTAAAAATCCTTATTTTAGATGTTCGCCCTTAAAATAAGTTTTTGCCCTTATTTTGGCGTTTCGTCCTTATTTTCGCCATTATTTTGCGATTTTTGGGAAATTTCTTAATAAAATGCAATAAAAAAGAAAAATACACCCCTAAAGATTGGCCGAAAAAAACTTCAAAAAATATACCCTTAAGAATCGACCCTAAGATTTTCCCATAAGAAATAAAAAAAATTTCTCAAAAATTCAACTCCAAAATTTCTATTTGCTCCTCTGATATCTTGAGACAAGAATGGTTTTTTTCCGTTTACAAATCAATTTTGGCTGATAATCGTATGTATGTCTTTTACCCCGAAAATTTTGAAATTTATTTTATTTGTAACTGCAATCAGTGAATAAAATTGTTGCCTTAATTTTAACTTATTTACATATAAAAAACAGCAATTTTAATAAATGTCACCCCTAAATTTGAAACTTTTTCGCCCTTATTTTCGCCCTTATTTCGCGATTTTTTCGCCCTTATTTAAGGCCTTATTTTGGACTTTTTCGCCCTTAAAAATCCGGGCCCTACTTATCATCATTACGGTAGGGAGGGAGAAGGGGGGGGGGGAGGGCTGACTGGTTTTGATTCGATCGCCACAATGAATGGATTGGTGAGTTAACTGACAGCCGATTGATTCCCCCCTCCCCTTTGCCCCACTGATTCGGTTGGTTTTTTGACGACCTTTTTTTGGGGCGGTTAAAAATGGGGGGAGGGAAAAAGGGCCGACGGAGATGACGACAAATTGCGCTGGGAAAACAGTTAAAATTTTGTGATAATATAAACTATTTGTGCAACAAAAAAAGAGGGGAAAGAAATGATACACAAAAAGGGGGAGGGAAAGATCACTTTGTCGCTGGCGGGCGCTGTGCCAAAATTGCCCAACAATGCCACGGGCGATTGGAGCGAAGGCTGCTGTTGCTGCAATGGCATTGCCGAAGGCAAAAGCATTGAGGGCGATGAGTGAAGCCCGGCGGCGTGATGATGGGCAAGCGGATGATGCGGGGGCAATGGCATCAGAAAGGCACCGGCAGCGTCCGTGGGCAAAGCAGTGAATTCAGCGGAAGACAATGCCTTAAAACAATTCAAAATTCGGTTGATCAAAGATCAATAATAGTGAGGGGGATTAAAGCATGATCGATTGATCAGAGGATCAGTGAGTGAGCCGGTGGACTGATCAGAGTTTGGCGCACCTGTTCCCGCTGCTGCTGTTGGTTCCTAAAACATGTTCCCGAGGGTTTTCGGGGTCTCTGATCACGAATCTGACATCCGTTTTGTCCAATTCCGAACCCCGGACCCGAATTCGAACAAAATCGAAAATTTTTTTTACACCAAAATTCACATTTATTGCCCAAAATCGAATCAAATGAACGGAATGGAAAGAAAACAAAGGAAGGCCGTTCGTTGGTGTCGTTCGCCTGTTCAAGTCAAAATCTACTGGCCTTTGTCCATTGCACTGCATTTTTTGAACGCCTTTTGTGTCCACCAGTCGCTACTGCCACTCGTTCTTTTGGTTTCCATGGGGGGGGGGGGGGGGGGGGGAACATCGGTCCACCATCGACTGGTAGCAACGGAATTGTAATTGCTTCTCTCACTCTTCCAATCCTAACCTAATTCCCCAAAAAATGGCCATTCAACAGCTCAGAGGCCTTAACCTCCCAAATTTCTATGCTTTATTAGCGGTACCAGACAACGACTTTGACCAAAATCTCGAAAACATGGGGTTCCTGAATGCCCGCCGGACTTGTGGTGAATGCGGGGGCAATACTACTTACCGTAATGTTAAACCCAACCGGCGTTACGGTACTTGGCAGTGCACCACAAGGGATTGCAGAAAAGAATTTGGCTATTTGGGTGGAACATTTTTCGAAGGAACTCGTTTGACATCAAAAGAAGTAGTTCATCTGTCCTACTTGTGGGCTCGCAAGTTCGGCACATTTAACGACATTCTTTTCTTTAGTTTTCCCAATGACAAAACTAAAACCAAAAAATTTTTATGTACGTAATTACAACCATACTAATTTAAACCTACTAAACTTAAACTTATCTTCAATTTTACACAACAAAATACTACAAAAATTCACAATTGAAGATAAGTTTAAAGAATTTTATGAAATCACTAGGGGAAATTTTGATTATTATTTGCCTAAAATAAATGTTGGACAAAAACCAAGAAAGCCTAACTACCCGGTTAGTCTTAGACTATCTATTAAGGAAAAAGCCAGACTTTATAAATTACAAAAAATTGATCCAATTAAGTAAGCATTTATATGATAGCATTTCCCTTCATATAAAAATACAAATAAATAATTTCTCAGTTAAGAATGAAAATAGAATATTGAACAAAGGAAAAAATGCTATCTATAAATATATGAGAAAATTTACGAAAAGTTTTAATCCGATAAGTTCATTATTGTATAATAGGTAATCAAATTGTATTTGGCGATTCCGAAAAAGAAGAAATTTTTGCAAAAATTTTTCAATATTCCTTTTCAAACTCAGATTTCTTACAAATTAGCAACACTCGCTCAAATTCTAATGACCCATCCATTTCTGATATTGAATTTGATGCAGGTGAAATATCCTGTATGCTTAGAACCTTACCGAATAGAGAATCCACTTCTCCTGATGAAATTTCCTTTAAATTCTTGCGTAACTGTTTCCTTCCTCTTACACCGGTTATATCTGAACTGTTTAGAATATCAATGGATACTGGCATAATCCCTGCTATTTGGAAAAAATACATTGTTATTCCACTCTTTAAAAAAGGTGACCGAAATGATCCACATAATTACAGACCTATCTCGCTTACCTGCTGTCTTTGTAGAGTTTTTGAGAAAATTATAGCAAGAAACATTTATGACTTCCTTCATAAAAATAAATTAATAACTGAACACCAATTCGGGTTTGTTAAAAAACGCTCTACCAATACTCAACTTATCTCTGTACTTGAGGATTGGTATGACAGCATTTATGGTAACCGAAATATTGACTGTGTTTATGTGGATTTTAGAAAAGCATTTGATTCCCTTCCTCATCATATTTTGATCAAAAAGTTGTACAATATTGGGATTAAGGGAAAATTGCTAAACTGGTTATCTGAGTTTTTAAAGGAAAGATCGTATACAGTAAAAATTAATAATGAATATTCAAATTTTTATCCGATTAGGACAGGTGTTCCACAGGGATCGGTTTTAGGCCCACTGTTGTTCTTGATTTATATAAATGATCTTCCGAAGGTTATTCCTTCGGAAATAAAGGTTAAGCTTTTTGCGGACGATGTCAAATTATATGTTTCGTATAGCAAAAGAAATGAGCGAACTAAGCTAGACACTGCTTTACGAAACATTGAAAATTGGGCCAGTTTAAATGGTTTAAATATCTCACCTGATAAAACATTTGTTATATTTTTTGGCAAAAACAACGCAAAACAACAATACAAATTATGCAACAACATTATCAATGAGGTTGAGTCGATCAATGATCTGGGGATTTTAATTGATAATAAGCTAAAATTTTCTGAGCATTATCTCAAAATTACTAAGGCTGCTTATTTAAGGATCAGGTATATAGCCAAATTCCTAAAGTCCCGCTCAATTCGGGTATGGACTACAGTTTACAAGACCTACATCCGCCCTCTCCTCGAATACGCACCTGAAATTTGGAATCCCAAGTTAAAAAAGGATATCAAGAAAATTGAAAAGTGTCAAAAGTATTTTACTAAAATTGCTCTTATTAAATGTAGGTTACCTTATATTCCCTACCAACAGCGTCTTGATCTTTTTAAAGTACAATCATTAGAAGAAAGAAGAAAAGTTATAGATTTAGTCCAAGCATTTAAAATCATTAATGGTCTAACTCATCTCAAAAAAGATATTTTCCTGTAATTTCCGGTCGCTTTCCATACAATTTAAGACGTAAAGTTGTGTTAAAATCACAATGCACTAAAACATCCCATTCTTTTATTAATAGAACTGCTCTAATTTGGTCCAAACTTAACCAAGTGATAACAGATGCTCCATCCGTTGACTGCTTCAAAAAGCGAATACAGACGTGGCTGGAGGCTAACAAAATTTAACTGTAAAAGTACCTATCTTTACCTTTTATTAATACTATTTTATAATTCAACGTGTAAGTGGTCACCCCTTCGTTGGATTTTCTTTTATTTGAATAAAGTAATTAACTGCAATATATGTGCCGAATGTAAATGCATCATTACCAAATCGCTTACGCCAGAGATTCGGGGAAATAAGTGTTTTAAGTGCCCGATGCATTGCCTGCTTAGGGACGGAATTTGCGCTTATACGTGGACCACAACCCCTCGATATTTTGGGTATGTACATTGGGTCATTGGGATTAAGGAATTTTCATTATGATTTACAGTGTGATGCTGATAACCCTGGGGCAAATTGGGAATCCAGGGCTCAATCATCCACAGCGATATGTGGCAGAACCAAAAGGACGACGGACCATTCGTTTCAGGCCATTTCGTTTTTTCCCCTATTCGTTTTTTGCGTGTTATAAGCATAAGGACTGTCTAACCTACCGCTGTCTGCGCTCCAACGCAAAAAAGGGTTAAAAAAACGAATCGGGGTAAAAACGAAATGGCCTGAAACGAATCGTCTTTTTACCAACCAAAATTGGATCGCCGTGTTTAAATTTAATTCATACATTTTTTCATAATATCAAAAAGCGCGCCCTTTTTATGCAACGACCTAATAAATATTTAGCTATTAATGTAGATGACATAGCTTGCCTATATGTAAAATAATATAGGTATGTGTGACTACATCCACTGAATGACGGAGGAGAGGGGGTGGGGGGTAGGAGAGTGATGGACCAGAACGGAAGAGAGGATGCAATTGGGAGGAAGGGGTAAGGATGGATTGGGATCGGATGGCAAGGGACGGGGGTGGGGATGGGTGGGCGGTTGGTCCTTTGGATGGATGCAACAGTTTGTGACTGTGGCAAATTATTTTGTCATATGTTAACGAATCGATTTCATGTCCATTTTCTTCCTTCTACCCTCGCATATTCACTCAGCTCTTTTCAAATTTCCATCTTTTTCATTTCCAGCTTAAATTACACACAAGATTTATTATTTTATTATTATACACGACGACATTTTAGGAGTGTAATTATTTCAAATTTTATTACCAAAATTATAAGTGAAAATGAGTAATGGAGGAAGTATACCTTTTACTGGTAATAGCGATTTTCACTATCAACAGAGAAAAGGCAACAATGGAGCAGTTCAAAATTGCACTGGTAATGTTCGTTCGGCCGGATGGGATCCGCCTCGAAAACATGCCGTCGATCGCTCTTCAAACAATGACGAGGGAAGCGATGATTGTTCGTATCGCCAATTCTTCCCTGAACCTTCACGTCGAGTTGGAAGCGAAATATTCAGTGGAAGGCCAGGCTCGGGGCAATCGCCCAAGTTAAGCGTAAGCACGGTTGGGGAAGAGCCTCCACCTCGTTTCTTTGCATCTCCGCCAATCCCGACAAGCGGAGGATCGGCTCGAAAAGGAAAAAGCAACGAAGTAACATTCGCTGACTCCGGGGGAAGACATGCAAATTTTTTCTAATTTCCCTTACAACAATTAGGCATTGTTCTCTCCACGCCCGGCTTCTCCCGCAACAGAGATCCAAAAACGACAAGGTGTCTGCTCTATTTGGACCATCAATGTGAAAAAGGGCCAAAAGGCTTACCGGTATGACGTGGACATTGAGAGATTGCCGATACTGAAACGCAATGGACAAATGGACAAAGGGAGA